>CM026566.1:19637198-19697468 GCA_015143295.1 Tetracentron sinense
ACACGATACCGCCATTACCAATGTAATCATGTTCCTTGATGACATGGAAAACTCCACCTCCATCCTCACACTCCACAAAAATCTAGTACAACATGCCTTGCATCACTAAGAGGAACAAAGATCAGCCAAACACTAAACATAAATGGCCACTAAATTGCACAAGTCAATACCCACATATACACTATGCTGCCGATTTGTCCTAGAAAAAAAATTGCGATGACATACAGAATCAGTAGGATATACTAGAATATTGTAAATCCCCCCCCCCCCCCTAAAAACTGATTGATTTGATAAATAGCGAGAGAGTACCAGGTAGGAGATTTTTCCATTTAGCAACTACTATTCTTCATCTATCAGAACTCAAATAGGTAGTCAACATGATACTTATTCTAGACATCAACTTGATGGACCATCTCTTGGATGGCCATAGCCCCAAAATACAACAAAATGATGATTCCACTCACCAGGATGCAACATTATTTCTATAGACCATTGCTCATAACTTGGAGAATTCAAACTAGGGAACTAGTCATGGATGGTTAGGATCGTATTAATGTGATCTTTGGCTATGGTCTGTCCTACAGTTGGGCCATTCAACTAGAGTCCAAATCTAAGGCATATAAATATATCTTAAAACAAATAGTTAACAGTAAGTGAGGAAAAAATTTGAAGGGGCAGGTGTGATGGTTAACTTCTATAAATTCCTACGATCCTAGGAAATTATAATTCAATAAAAGAAAGCAAACATTTTAATTCAGATCAGTAAACATTATAATTCAACATAATATTCGCAAACATTCAATCAGTAACGGAAAGCAAGATATTAGAAAATCTGGCAAAACCGATATTGATGGCTTAGTGTTGGAATGAAGGATTGCATGGCTTACTAAGTAACTAGTAAGCAATTCAAGCTTAATCGCCAAGCGTATCATGTTCATAATCTGCATTGCGTTGTATGGTTCCTGTAAAATGAGATATAAATGATAGTAGTAAGAAGCCAAAATCTAGATTGTACGATACCTAGCAACTGAATCATATTCATATATAACTCACCCACAATATTCGAAACAATCTCTCATTGTGAGCTACTACCGACATTAGATTGTTGTTGTCTGGCATAAATTTGTGATTTCTGTATATTATACATTTTCAATACATAGTATAATATTTGCTTATGCCAAAAAGAGCTCATAAGCATCAACTTTTGCTTGAGTGATTTGAGTTGTGTTGAAGAATTCTTGAGAAAATGGATACATGTATGGATTCAGTTGGTGTTGTTGAAACATGAGTTGTTGATACGCATAAGGTTGTTGATATGCATATGGGTTCACTCGGGTTGTTGGAGAATGTTCATTTGTGAATCCCTATTTAAAACATTGAATACACATGTGGTGTTATTAATAGTAGGGAATAACTTAAACATCCATGGTGTTATTAATAACATTAAGTACATAAAGGAAACCAAACTAACTTGCACAAATTGATTAAGTGGCGGGAAATGGTTTGAGTGACACTGAAAACTAGATAAATTAGGTAAGGTGGAGCACGGTGCCTTCTTAGAACGCTTTGTGGTTCCACTTTTCTCCAAAACATTCTTCATTCCGGGTCTTCCCTTACAACCTCGCTCATTTCTTTTAATCCCTTTAACTTTATTCGGCCTAGTAACATCATCTGTTTCCAGATAAGGCTGAATGTTTCCATATTCTTGCCCACAAGTGTTTGCAATTGGCCCATGTGACTCAATTATTGCTAGCTCCGAACATGATAATTGTTTAAATGTCTCTTCCACCATTTTGCATGCATTTTCTATTAATCTAACAGCAATCCCATATGCATGTTCATCTTCTGCCGCCCTAGTGTTCAGTTTCATACATAGATGCATTAAATGTTTGTAACGTGCTGACAAAACCATATCTCTTTCCGATGTCGCAGTTTGAAGACTATGGATTGGCATTTGAATCCTTACATCTTTTTGCCACCTCTATAAAATATATTTATTTGGGACCTCTTGTGAAGCATGTCTATCAATTATTCTCAATGCATGCTCACATAAAATACCAATGAACTCAAACTTATTAAACGAACAAGTCACCGTATCATCTAAAGCGTCGAATGTAACAGTATATTCCCGATTTTTCTTAACCCAAACGACTTTGTATGTAATCATAGTTCCAAGCTCACCATACTTGTTCCCTGGACAACTCATTCCCTTACTATAGTCAGCTTGAAAGAGTTTAAAAATATCTGGTGTGTACTTTTCCCTTGCATTACTCAGTATTAGAACTTCCATGATTAACTTTGGAACAGTCTGTGTCATATGCAAATCGGTCCTTGATTTTGCCTTCCGTCTATCATTCACCAACCTTTCAAAGTGAGTAAAAAATCTCAACAAATCATGAATGCGATGTAAGTAAGATCGGAATATACTATTCATAGATTCACTCTTTTGTGTACTTTTCATATCTGCATAAAATGTACTTCTACCGTACACTAGAGCCCACTTTTCTCTTTCATGGAATAATTGTTGTAGCCATGCATTCTTTGTGAGACCATACTTCTCTAGCATATATTGCCAACCCTCAAGAAAATCTGCTTCATCATCGTAATCATAAATGCATATGCTAAAATCTGCATTAAAAGATGTTGATGCATTAAATACATGACTGAGGTGCTTCGCAACATTCTGGAACATATGTCATACACAAATGCGATGATAAGTCGTAGGCATAACTGAAGATATTGCATTGGCCATTGCCTTGTCTTGGTCAGTGAGAATTGTCTTGGGCATCTTGTCAAACATTGCATCCAGAAAGGTTCTAAACACCCACTTAAAAGACTCAATAGTCTCATTATACATTAATGTTGCACAAAATAAAATAGTTTGTTTGTGGTGATTCACTCCTACGAAAGGTGAAAATGATGGGTCGTAGTTGTTTGTTCTATATGTTGTGTCGAAACAAACTACATCACCGAACACTTGGTAGTCCATCACCATTTTTGAATCTGCCCAAAAGATGTTTGCTATTTGATCTTCAAGATCAACTTGGATAACATAAAATGAACCTAGATCTTCTACTGACATCTTCTGCAAATGCTGTAATATGCCCCCTGCATCTCCCCTCTCTATGGTTCGCATCCGCTTAGAACGGAGATAATTTCTATAGTCCATTGAAAGAAAACTAACATTTTCCGGTCCTCCAACTTGGGCACTGATTAAGTCATACGCCGGCTTTGGAGCTATGCCAACATTGTCTACTATATTTGTTTGAGCAGCCTGGGCAGCAGCTATTTTTCTATGTGATAAGAGCATATAGGCTTTCTTTGGCGTGCAATGATGATTATGAGTTAGCTCAAATTTTGAAACAGCGTATCGACAGTTTGTTTGCAATTTAACAACCATTTCCGCCTTGCAATCAAATCTACTAGAGTCGCGATGATATTTCATACCCCGTTTATCTTCTTTTCTAGTACCTTCTCTCGAGCAACTAAACGTTCTACTCTTCACAATACCAAAATTATTTTTGTTAGCCCAATCCTTTCGAATGCTAAAACCATAATATCTCACATATTCATTATAAAAATCATATGCACTATCAGTGGTATCAAACTCCATTCCAACTTCGGGTTTCGGTATACCAATGCTCGGTGGTTGATCTTCATCCGAGTCGACACTAACACCCTCCTCTTCCCCAACTGAATTTGACTTTTCCACAATCTCTTCTACATTAAAAGATAACCTACGGGCTACTCAAACTTCATCAATACCATAAATATTTCCTTGTTCGGAATCCATTTCCATAATGTTCACTGTCAATCACCATTATGCATACAGAAAATTATTAAATCATATACAAAAGTATATTATGAATATGTAAAACACAAGTAAGACATTATTTGATCTACTATTGTTTTGAATGATTCAAATGTGAGACATTTCAAATAATTGTAAAACACACAAAAGATTACTAATTTGGCAGCAAGGAACTTAAATCCCCAAATCTGTTGGGTTTTTGTCGATTTCAACTTCTCGAAGGCTATGGGAGTTAGCCTCATGGATGGATACTTGCTTAGACTGTATCCCTCATAGAGATAGATCAAGGGATCGATTCCCTCAGATGAGCAAAAATTCTAAACAAATTTAGAGATTACTACCTCGAGATGTTGTGGAGGTCATCCACATGACTAATCAACTAACTAAACTAAAAACAAAACAAAATAGAGAAGGAAGAAGTGGTGATAAAGGTAGCCTCATTGAAGGACATTAAAAAAAAATCATATTTTTGATAATTTAATCCCTCATGTTTTCCTTAATGGTGAATTTAAAAGGCTTGTTAAATTGAGTTGCTTTGATTGGATTATTCTCCCTGTAAATAGGAACATGAAGCCAACCCCACCTCAAAAACATGGTTAATTTCATCAAAGGCAGCTTCACAGGAACCCCATATAAGCTAATTAAACCTGATTAAAGATAAATGATAATGCATAGCAAACACATTGGCACTATTTCTTGATTTTTGGGAAAGTTTCTATCAATAAACATCATCTGAGCTTTCTATTGATCATGAATTTTCTAAAGCAGAACTGGCATTATGCTGTATATTGATCATCACTGCACTTATTTAAAAACCCATATAACTAAAGTATATCAGTTTTGGTTTGCATTTCACCCACTGGTCTGATATTCTATCATTGATCACATGTACCAGAGAAACAATCACGTAAAAGGTTCTAAGGCTACCACTACATATGCATTGATTGATTAACCAAAGACTATACTCATAATAAAAATTAAAACAATAAAAGAAATTGAGAAAAAAAGTTGTACCCCAAGTGTTAGAAAGGGATTACTTGACCCAGTCGCCCAAATACCTTTGGTCTGATGTTGTTGCCGGAATCCACAAAAGGGGTTTTCTCCCTCTTAGGTTTTTCTGGTTTCTCTCGTGGGAGGGAAGAGGATGCGAATAAGGTTCCACGGATTGGGTTTTGCCTCTTTAGGTTTCTTTGATTTTTCTCTTGAGAGGGAAGACGACCAGAATAATACACGAGCCAAGGTTTCTTCTCTTTGGGAGGGAAGAGAGACCAGAACAGTAGAAGTAGAGAAGGTGTCTTTGGGGTTTTCTCTTGGGAATGAGCCCCGTGACCAGTAAAGGAGAACAAGCTGGATGAACAGTAAAGGAGAACAAGCTGGATGCCAGCTGCTTTGTTGGATCTTGAGAACCCCCCACAGTTGAAAATGGCCTCCTTTAACGTCTCCGTATGCTAACGGAGCTTTTTTGTTTCCAGCCTTCATTTTCGCCAGATGTCGAGCAAGGGGATTAAGAGGGTGTTAACAGGATTTGGCAAATCCGGTTAACGCCGTAGAAGATTTGACTCCAGGAAGGAAGCAGACTAAAGTTGTTTTCCCAACCCATTTTCAAGGGTAAAAATGGAAAAAAAAAGAGAAAAAAGACATTTCGTTTCCATTGTCATCCTTTTTTTTTGGTTGAAAGGAAAGATTTCATTAAGGCAAAACGGATGAAACTACATCTATTTGGGAAGAGCTTACGGGGAGATCCGAAGAAGAAAACAAAGCCGTTAAGCCATACCAACGCTGTATACTCTTGTTTAGGCCTTGTTGGGCTGCACCATGGGCTAAAGTATTACCTTCGAGACGGATAAAAGTCATAACGGAGCTCTCGTAACACCTCATAAGTCGTTGAATATCCGTGATTATGGTCGAGGAGTCCCAAGAGGGTTTTTCGGTTCAACCATTCAGCAAGTCGATGTTCTCTTTAGAGTCAGATTCAATGATGATTTGGTTCCATTGCTTTGAAATGGCTACTTGAAGGCCTATGCGGATAGCCTCTGCCTCCACGCTATGAGAGGTCCCTCCAAACAACGCCTTCCACAGATATGTGAGGATTACTCCCTCATGGTTACATGCAACCACACCCACACCCGCTGCCCTGCCATTTGATATGGCCGCTCCATCAACATTTAGTTTAATCCATCCATGCTCCAGAGGAACCCATAATACAAGTTCCATAACTATAGTATCATTCAAGCTAACCTTTGGCTGACTCTTGATATTTTTTGATAATTCAGACACCATAACTTCAATTCGTTGGATCATGGCAATAGGATCTAGGGAGGCTTGATGAACACAACCTCGTTTCTTAGAAGCCAGATACTCCAAAGAGTAGTGGCCAAGCGGATAGCGAGAAGGTAGTTGTTTGACTTAAATTCGGGCCTCATAACCCACTTTTGCCACCATTCTAGAAACGAGTCCTATGCACCAGCCGGGAAGCAAAGTGATAAGGATGATCCAAACCATATGCTGCGGGCACAATGGCATTCCAGAAATAAGTGAAAGATGGATTCCGTCGCAGCTGCACATAGGGGGCATATGTCATCCACCGGAACTTGTCTCTTGCAAAGGTTTTCCGAAATTACGACCGCATTATGGCATAACCTCTAGATGGATACTTGGATCTTCAGAGGAATAGGGAGCTTCCAAATGCTCTTCCACACCATATTGTCCACTTGGGGTCGTTGGTAGTTGGTGGACGCTTGAGGAGCTTCGAGATCTTGGTGGGCGAGATGGGAAGCAAAGGTTACTTGGAACTTCCCAGATTTTGTAAAGTGCTATATAAGTTTATCTGGATTCCCAAAGAACCTAACGGGAATTTTACAGATTTCCTCGATGGAAGATGGATGGAAATAGCTCCTCAAAACCGCAACATCCCATGTACCTTCTTCCGGGTTGATGAAGTTAGACACTGTTTGCCCATGCATAGCCACACTCGGGAGAGGGATGGGCTTGAACCCGAGAATAGTTGGTATCCATGGATTTGTAGTAGCTTGCACTTGGGTACCCGCACCAATTTGCCAACAAAGGCCTTTTTGAAGAATTGAACGGCCGGCCAAAATACTCCGCCAAGCCCATGAGGGTTTTGACCCCATTTTCACTTGGAGAAAAGGAGAGTGGGCATAGTATAAGCCCTTCATAAATCATGCCCATAAAGACTCTGGCTGGCTCAATAACCGCCATCCTTGCTTTGCGAGTACCCAAATTGAATGCTTAAATGTCACGGAAGCCCAATCCGCCTGACGCCTTTGGTTGGTTCAGTTTCTTCCAGCTAACCCAATGTATTTGTTCTCATTCGACTGGTGCCACCAAAATCAGGCTATAGCTGAATTCACTTCCCTTATTTAGCCTTTGGGAAGCATGAAGCAACTCATAGTGTAGGCTGGAATGGCTTGGATCATGGCACGAATTAAGACCCCCCGCCCTGCTTGGGTTAGAATAGATCCTTTCCACCCCTGCATCAGTTGCACAATTCGGCCTTTAAGGTTCTCAAAAACTTCCCGCTTTGATCGTCCAAATTCCATCGGCAGAGCCAAGTAGCTACCCGGAATCAATAGATTCTTAATATGAAGAATCCTGGCTATCATACGTCAGAATCGCCAAGGAGTATTAGCACTGAATGTTACCCCTGACTTCTTATATTTCACCAACTGACCTAAAGCAGAACCATAGGTTGCTAAAGTTTCCATTAATCTTGCATGTTCATCCAAATTTGCCTTCATAAATATCAAACAGTCATCGGCAAACAACAGATGAGAGAGGACGTGAACATGCCTATTTATCCGAATACCGCTCAATAACCCTTTATTCACGGCCTGGTGGAGTATGTTCGAGAGCGCTTTAGCACAAAGAACAAATAAGTAAGGCGACAAGGGGTCACCTTGACACAAGCCTCTAGTCGGAGTAATGCATCCACGAGGTTCGCCATTGAGGATTACCGCAAACTGAACCGTAGTAATGCATTGCTTAATCAAACTAATCCAAGACTCCCTGAATCCCAGTTTGTCCATAAGAGCTAATAGAAAATTCCGTTCGACCCGATCATAGGCCTTGTTAAGATCAAGTTTGACGGACATCAGTCGCTCTATCCCTTTTTTCCTTCTAAGGTAATGATTGATCTCATGGTTTAAGAGGATGTTGTCCGTGAACTGCCGACCGTGGATGAAAGCAAATTGAGCGGGGTTTATCAGCAACGGAAGGATCACTTTTAAGCGATTAGCCAGAATTTTGGAGATAACCTTGTACACTACATTACATAAACTTATAGGCCGTTAGTGATTGATATTCTCAGGGTTCTTGATCTTTGGGATTAGGACAATATAAGTGAGGTTCATCTTTTTGAGAAGAAAACCTTGCTGGAAGAACTGGACGACTGCTGCACATACTTCATTCCCCACAATGTCCCAGTTCTTCTGGTAGAAGATACCCAACATACCATCGGGACCTGGGGCTTTTAAGGGTCCTATTTGAACTAGAGCTTGCTTGATTTCTTCAACTGAAATTTCCTTGCACAACTCATCATTCATCTGATTAGTTACTTTTGGTTGTACCTCTGCAAGAACTTCGTGGATGTTTCTTGGGTGAGATGTGGCATACATGTTATAAACAATTTCAAAGAACTGTATGTCCATCGTCTTCCTTATTACTCCATTATAGTGACAAACGAACACTTCCGCCATTAACACAATATAGATGTTTTGTGCACTTTCAATACACACTGTCGATCTTTCCGTTTTGAACGCTGTACGAAATCTCAAACTGTGCTCTTAAGACGAATCCGCTCTCAAACCGTGACAGCGAGGTTTGAGAGCGGGAGCGAAAAGCATGATAAATGGTTTAGGTTACTAAGAATAAAATAAGGGTGGTGTTACATCGCACCCCAACTTTTAATTGAAAAACACTAAACTTAAAGAAAAATCAATTAAACAAAAAATAGAAAGGCAAAAATAGCCCTCTTCTCCTTCTTCCTTGCATTGAATCCTTTATTTGTATCAAGAAGTTCTCCATTTTGTTTGCGATTTTCCTTCAGCAAATATGTAAAGAGTGATCGCAACAAGAAGACTAGCATGAAAGAACCTGAACTATCATTCCAGTACTAGGATGAATAGCTGCAATGTTATCAATGTGTTCGATTTCGCTGCAGTTTTGTTTTTTGGTTGTTTTTTCTTTGTTTATTGGATTATAGCTTAAATTTGACATTAAAAGCAAGAAAAAACGTACAAGTCCAAGATATTTAAATCATTGTTGTCCAAGCTTTGATCTTGGGCACTCTTTGAGATCAACTTCTTTGCTATCTCCATTGTCCAAAATGCAAAAAATTAGACATTACAACTCTAATTTTTTTTCACCTCCTGTTTACTCAGAGGAGGTGAAAACTCTAATTTTTTTTTAACCATGATTCTGATTTGAAGATGGGACAGATATGAAGAGTTTTGTCATGGAACAATAATAGGGGTCATAGACGATAGGTAAGGTAAAAGAAAAAATGACAAGAGGGTAATTTTTGTCTTTTTCTTTTGTTTAATTGAATTTTTATTAAGTTTGGGATTTTCCAGTAAAAATTTGGGTGCGAGTAGCACCACCTAAAATAATGAACATATATTAATATTAGGAATTTTAATGGACTGAGTAGAACTTGCAATCATATAAATTTGGAATAAGCCCCGCCTGTTTACATAAGACTTTTTTCTCTTTTCTATTTCTCATATTCTTTCCTTCTTTTTTTTTTCTTTTTCTTTCTCAATTTTTTTCTATTGAAACAAATAAATTCTTCACATCTTTTCCTACTGACTTCTCTTTTACGATGATGAAAATAAAAGTTAGTTAAAATTTATGTTAATTAATGCGGTTATATCTTTTTTTTTATTAAACCTTAAAGCTTATAGATAAGAGGCATGTCCACCTATGTCCAAAATGCATGAATTTTTGGTAATGAATCGCGTGTCTAAACCGTTTTTGCATCCACACATTTTGACATGTGGCATGCCTGCTGTCTCAAAGAACTACACAACATAGGTATGTATGCATTTAAAGAAACTAACAAGAAAAAAAAAACATTTGTTAAAAATTAACTCTTGAAATTTGAGTCAAGGTGTTTTGGTAAACAAAGGCCACCACTTTAACCGCATAAAGTACCCGAAGGATTGGCTAGACCAAGGTGAATGCAATTTGAATTCCCACAAATATGAAGTTGTATCAAAGTTTAAAATCAAGTGAGCACAGGAGCATTTCCACATTACTGCACTGGGGTGGCCTACGGGGTGAGGCCCACTGAGGTGGGCCTCACCCATAGGGTAGGACCCATTAGGAGGTCTCGACCGCGTTAACTGGGCTATGAGACAAAGATTTAATCTCATGCTCCCATTAGTCGTGACTCTTGTGGAGTATTGGTTAACTGACCGGGTAGTCTCAACACTAGATGCTCTCAGTAGCAAAGCCCTAATATGTATATATACTAGTAGGCGTCATGTGCGATCCACATGAGAGAGATACGGGAAATAGAGATAGACCAGGAAGAGGGACCCTAGTGAGGGCATTTTAGGAAAAAAAATTAAGGAATATTTTTTGTATAGAAACTTGAGGGACATTTTCAATAGAGCAGTGATAAGTGGACCATGGGTCCGCTACTTAAATTATTCCTGTGTCCTCGTGTCCCTTTTTAACCCCGGTTAAGATTAACTAAATTAAACTTAAGATTTTGATTTTGATTTTTTTTTGCAAAACCAAGGTTGGTCTGTTTAACCTTAAGAGTGAGTAAATCTTAATCACAATTTATGAGTATTTAAAAGTGAGACGTGGACCAATGAGGACCGGTTATTTCATTACATAATAGAAACCGTGGGTACGTTACATATTTTCCATAATATCTTCTATCCGTATAGATGTCTCTGTGAAAAAAATTGTGAGGGACATGTTGGTTATAGAAATATGGCATAGTAAAGAAAGGGGGCAGTAGGCCCTTGGCGAGAAGTTCTTCTTTCAGAGCGTTTGCCAAGAGAGCGAGGAGTCCCGTTACACCATTGAGGTCGCCATGTGTCCCTTTTAACACTCCTTAACTGTGGTTAAGATTCACCCACTTAATTCTTGGTTTTTAGGGAAAAAAAACATGAAAAAAATTTAACCATATGATAACGAATTTTAACCAGGGTAAAAAAAATTACTATCATTATCTAAATACCAAGCATAATTGGGTGAACCTTAGGGGTGGGTAAATTTTAACCATAGTTAAGGACTGTATAACCGTAGAGAATTTAAAGTATATTATAAATGAGTAAAGGGGTACTATGGAAATTAAGCAAACATATAAGATAAGAAGAAGAAGATGAGATAAGAGCAAAGGGTAATTTTAGAATTGTCGAAAGATTCGATCAATGTTTAGAATAAGGGGAATTCTCTTTATCTTTACTAGTGGGTGGCACATGCGATGCACGTGAGAGTGAGGGAAAGGAGTTAACCAAAGTTAATAGGAGTTAAAAGAGACATGTGTTAACCCACGGGTATGATTGAATTGAACTCTCCCCGAGTTCAATCGCGATGGACTATGATTCTATTCTTTAAATAGATAGATGAGCAAGGGGTAATTTGAAAATTAAAATAAAAGATTAAATCAAAGTTTTGTATTATATGAGGGAAGTTTAAGAATTTTGGAAAAATCAGGTTACGTCAGCCTCTCCTTTCACGTTATAATAGTGTTACATTTATTGGAGCAAAGCAACAAGACTACTAAAGGTTTACTTTTAAGGAGGAAAGCAAGTTCAATCCTTGTACTAGAAACTAGGGAATGAAGAAGAAAGAGGACCTTTACCATACAGAATAGAAACATGGATGGATCAAATTCAAATCATAGAGAATCATTAATGTTAGATTATTCTGATCCTCCTGAGCTCTTTTGCAGTTTCAATCATCGACGGCCTCTCCTCGGGATTCATGTCGACACATCTGACGACGAGTTCAGCACATGCCATCAACTGCTTTGTGTTTCCTTTCACAATGTTGTCCTTTAAAAACAATCTAATGTCCTCTGCATTTAAAATCCTCTTTCCTGTCAAAATCTCATACAATATCACTCCAAAGCTATAAACATCAGATTTCTCACTATATCGCCCGGTATAAGCTGATTCAGGAGCAGTGGTTGGAAAATTCCACATCCTATTTGCATCGACATGTGTTTCTCCCAAGGGAATTGATACGGAGAATCCAAGATCGAATAGTTTGGCAACATAGTGTTGGTCTAGGACAATACTTCCTGAATTTATGTATCTATGGATAATGGGCTTGGAAGTTCCGTTATGGAGATAGGCAACTGCAACTCTGCCATCTCTGTTGCAATCCTTAACCTACTCTCCCATGATAGATATGAAGGGCTGAGCTCCTCCTCATAGATATGATCAGAGAGACGTCCATTGGCAGCAAATTCATAGACCAGTGTCGGGACTTGGGTTTCCAAGCAGCAGCCCAATAGCTTCAATACATTCTTGTGGTTGCTCATCTGTGATGCAACTGCCACTTCGCTTATGTACAGTTCCATAATATATCCCCAAGGAGCATTTGCTGGAAACTTCTTGACCCAAATGGGACGATCTTCATAGGTTCCCTTGTACATTTTATAGGACCAACCTTGATGCAAAACCCCATCTTGATGATAGTTGTTGGTTGCCCTCTGAAGCTCTTTTTGAGAGAATGAACGAATTGGATTTGGTCTGCCATCAAATGACTTGATCATCTCTTCTAATAGGAGACCTCCATTCTCCAAAAAATGCTTTTCTTTTGCTTTCCTCCTAAAGAATCTGTATTCCTCCTCTTCTTTTTCTCTATCCTTGGGTAACCTAAAGCACGACCACATATTGTTGCTGCACTAGCTGACTAAAACCCGCAAAAATTCTACTTGGATGGAACTAAAAATTCAGTTAATTAAACCAATTGATCCTGTAGAACTGTTCTGAAAGAAATCGAAAAAATCGAACCACAATCAATTTAGTGCTGAGAGCTTTCTCCAGAATGATAATCAAAGAAAAGAAATGAAAGAGGAGAAGATCAAATCAAACCTTCGAAGAAAATTAGAAATTTCCAATTTTCCAAGGCCTAGAATTTGGGGAAAAATTCTAGAGAGAAGTATTCTCATGCTTCCATTGTATCAAAATTGAAGTATGAACTTACATCAATAGTCTGTTAGAGTTTTTCAACGATGATAATATGTCAAACTTTTTAGAAAGCTATAGAAGAACCAATCACTGAATCAGCTTCAGCAATGCAGAAGCAATAAGTCTCTTATTCATTTTCAAAATTCTCAAATCAGTATAAAACTAAAATATTAAAAAAAATGGAATTAAGGGGTGTCAAAGTGGCCACGTGGCCACCTCAAAGGGTGATAACGGGATTAGCCAAATCTGATGATAAGCGTAGAGGATTTGACTCCATCCACATATAGGCCTTGAGTTGAGTCTTTTGTTTGTGTTATGCTGATTTGAGAATTTTGAAGATGAAGAAGAGACTTATTCCTTCTATATTGCTGAAGCTGTATCAGTGAGGGATTGGTTCTTCTGTAACTTTCTGCAAAGTTTGACATATCTAAGCAAATAAGAGAATATCTAACTTCTAAAAGTAAAGAAGATCTACTTAAAATAAAAGATTTCTAATGAAAATTAACTTCTTATAACTCAACACAAAATCTATTATTTATTTATAGTAATCCAAAAATTACTAGTTATAGTAAAAGTCAAGAGACTCTACCAATGGACATTAACTTAAATCCAAATTAGTCTGGTCCATTCAAGGAGTTGGCTCATGTAAGAACATAAAGCCAAACATACGGCGCTGTGTAGATCTAAGTGGGGCCCATAACATCAAATCTTGAATTGTCTGGGTCTCTTCTTAACCAGATTCAGCTCCTGCATCAATATTAGTATTTACTTAAAAAAGTGATTTAAGTCACGTAACTAGCCAAAATTTGACTCCATCATGTCCAAAAAAAACTCACAAGTTGATGTACCGATCAATAAATAAATAAAATTTTTTGAAACCCCACAAGTTGATGTGTGGTCACTCCATGAAAGCTTTCTTAATCTGTTTCACTCTACTCTCCAAAAAAAAAAAAAAAAAAATCCGTTTCACTCTATATTATCAGAACTGGACCAGTCATCGAACCGGTTGAGTGGCCAGTTCCCGGTTTGACTGGTTCGATCCATCCAGTTCAACCGTGTCCTTTTTTTTTAATAAAAAAAAAATTTATTTTTACCCATTTATGACCGGTTCTGACCACCAGTTCAACAGGCCGGTTCTTCTGGTTTTCACGAAAATGACCGGTTTTTAAAACGGTCCGGTTTTGGGGACTCATGCTCACTGATTTTTCTTAATGTATGGGGTCGTGGATGTGGGCTGCTTCACCAATGTTCAACTCATGGATTAGTATGGAACTCAGTTGTGCCAAACTAGTTGAACTTGGTGTTGAGTCTTGAGCTTAAAACTTGATTGTATCATCATTGGTCTGACAGACGACTACCTGCTGCAAAACAAGCATTTCTCTTGTTGACTTTGCCATCAGAATTGAAAGACTGATCCCAGAGTGAAGTTCTAGTTACTGGACATTGGCTTGCCGCGTTACATAGCATCTTACATTATTTCAGATTTTTAGCTTTGCTATTGTGTCCTCTATCTCTCTCACATATGAGCACCTGAGCACATGGTAAGTTTTGAAAATTTACTATGTTGCTTGGTCTATTGAATGAGAAATGCCCTCCACAAGAACCTTGTGGTTGTCTTCACATAGACCGGATACCTTGTCAAACACGTTTTCCCTCCATAAGAACTTCGTGGTTGTCTTCACATAGACCGGATACCTTGTCAAACACGTTTTCATTCTACCACTCGACCTGAATGTCATCCACTAAAACACGGAGTTAGTCAAGACAGGTACAGGTTGCAAAAGTGAACCACAAAACACGTTCTAGTTGTGGTTAAAAAATTTTAACCCTTAAGCTTAATATTTTTTTAAAAAAAATAAAAAGTTATATTGTTCAAACTTGAAACACAAAGGTTAAAAGGGACACGTTTTGATCTGTGGGTGGGATTGAAGTCGGGCCATTAATAGTGATCCGATCTTGTGGAGACTTAACACCTAGTGGTTAATAGCGATCTGATTTTGTGGAAACTATGAAAGTCAAGTACCAAGACAAACAAAAAGTACCAAAAATAGTTCCTCAATGGTTATCTATAACTGGTTATGGGAATTCGGTTATGCCCCTAAGGTCGCCATTTGTCCCTTTTGACAACCATTAATTGTGGTTAAGATTCCTTCACCCTTAAGGTTCACCCACCCATCCATCCTTACTTTTTAGAAGAAAAAAAAATATTAATTCATATTTTTCAAATTTTTGAATATTTTTTTTTCTAAAAACCAATGATGAGTAGGTAAACCCAAGGGGCTATATAGCAGAAGTGGCTGGATTAACCGTACTTAATGTTGTAAATCCCCGATTGCCTCTTGTATTTGTAATATTTTATGTTTGAACCATCTGATCTGTTGCATTCTTTTGAATAGTCAAAAGAAAAATCAAGCTGGATTACAGTAGAAGTGTATAACTGGATTCTGGTTCTGACTCCCAACCCATGATGTGTTGTTGATGGTCATTACTATCTATCATATATAAATACACCTTCTACTTATCGCTGGTCTTTAGCTAAAGTTATGCATTATTTCTATATGACAGAGCATGCCTGAAGAAATTATTGACACTCATGAACTGCAAAACATCACGCTGGATTACAGTAGAAGAATGCCAATGCAATGACATAGTTGATTCCCTCACTAGTCTGGAAGCAATGTCCGAATTTCATGGGACAAATGGTTTGGCCACTGCAAAGAAACATGGAAAAGATTTCTGTCAGTTCTTGCATTTCTTGAGATTGTCCAGTGATGGGCTTTAGATAAACCGTGGTCACACCGAGTGGAGAAGGAAACCAGCTAGGTAAGGTAACCATTAAATTTGCTGTGCCTTCTGCTTTTCACCCATTTACGAGGTTACTCTTTCTGTTATTCCATTCTTTTCCTATTTAAAACTTCCCTCTGCAATATGTCCTGATGAGGAGCTAGATTTGGTTATTAGAGGCACATACTGATCAGTATTTTCTCTTATTGAGCATGTAAGTTGTGAGGAAGAGCTTTAGAGTAGAGGTTAGCAGGAGGGAGATGTTCTTGTATTTGAGTATGAACTTGATGCACCCACGTCAGACTCCATAAATGATAATCAAATTTTGTTTATATTTATCTTTACTTCACGTTTCATCAACATACCTATATAAAAATCCGGTAAGAAGCACCGACTTTCCTTCTTTGTTGCGGCCAAAATTAATCTTAGGGATGCAATTAATAATATACGTGTGTGGTTCACTTCCTTCAAATAAAAGGGATCTGCGGAAAAAAATTAGTTGCAGCCAAACCCAATGTGTCATTACCTTCCCACACATTCGTCGTCTCATTGGTAATACTTTTGTTGCAATTTCTCTTAATGTTGTGGTTTACTAACTGCATGAAAAAATTTAGTATTCCTGTCCTCCTCCTTCAGCCAATGCTCTTTCGATTTCTACTTCCAAAATATTTCTTCGTAATCAAGGTATTTCTTTAACTCCCCTCTCGTAGTATTTAGCTCATCCCTGATGTGAGCAGACTAATTTAGCTCCAGATGATTTTACAGATCTGCCATTTTTGTTCTCATAAGCTCTTATACTGAGAAGAGATTCCCAAAAGTTCTCCCGTTTCATATCACCAAAGCAGATTTCAAGTGTTTTTAAGCTTAAAGAAGAAATAAATTAAAGGATTACCTGGCCAAATGAAATTTTTTGCAACGCATACCGAAAGGGTACCGATTAAGCCGACCATTAATGACTAGTTCGAACACCAGGAGCGGTTTGATCCCTTATTTGATAAGACCGCTCAATGCCATTCGGTCAGACTACCTCCATAAAATTCTGATCTTTAATCCACATATTTGAATGTAAGAACCACATAAAAAATAATAAGGAAATTTATGTAAAGTAGGACTCATGGAATTTCTAGACTATTCATAGGACGCATGGCTATATATGGTTATTCTAGTAAGCATGTGTAACAAGTAACAACACATGTCTTTGCATAGGCATGACTCATGAACTATAAATAGAGTGAAGTAGAGAGTATTCAGAGTACTTGGCAAATAAAAGAAAGGAAGAGAATTTTATTCTGGTGAGTTGTTATCATATTCTTTAGGGTTTGATTTTTAATTCGATTTTAGTTTGTGGATTGTCTTATTCTTTAAGATTTGATATTTAAATCGATTTTGGTGAGTTATATGAAAATCTATTAGTTTGATAAGATCTGATCTGGATGATTCGATTCTTATTTGAATTGGTGCTCAAAGTGAACTGACTGGATAAGATTCCGATTTGAGATTATTTGATTCGAAAATATATGTTAAGAGATATGATATCTGGTTTCAATTTTTATGTTATTTGTCTAAATTCTGGAAAAGAATTCCATTAAGAAAGGTAATAGAAAGCCCTTGGGTGAAAGACATTAAACATGTGAACTTGGCCAGGTGATTGTTTTATCTGGACCTCTTTTGATCCGGCTATAAGCCCCAAATCTGTTGAGGTTGCACTCGATATATAGTGCATTTTTTTAGCTATATGGTACCCTAGGTATCTACATGTATGCTCAACTATTTTTTTCAGTATTCTACATTTAATGAATCAATTCTAAAAAAAATTGTCCTTATGTTTGACTTCATTCAGTTTTATATGGTTTAATCGATTTTGAATCCTATTGAATATGATTACTTACTCGTTGAGCTATCTAGCTCATTATTCTTTTATCCATTATTTTGCATTGCAGAGCGAACAATTAGGAAGAAAATATGTATAGGCCTATAGGAATTGATAAGATTTGATCTGCTATGACATCGTGCCTCGAGATTTTGAAAATCCAGAAATTGGGGCGTGGCATTGAAATTTGAAAGATGGAGGCTTCGATTTGTCTCTAGATATTAAAGAGATAAATAAAGGGGCATGATCCAAAGGGCTTCACGATAGGTGAGTAACTGATATCTGTGTTGGAAGTTGCACGAATTCAACCCGGATTCATGAGGACTCGTTTGACGACCCAGATGACCCGATAAATGGGCAATGTGTGGCCCAATCCGTTGTGGGTATTTTAGTCATATTGTCTTTATGTTGTAACCTTAATGATATGAGGAATTTTTAGGTTTTATTTTCGATAGAGAAAGGGAGCCATTTTTGGGAGATTGGGAAGAGGGTTTTTTTTTCTGAGTGAGAGCTTTGTAAAAATCTTCTATTGAATATAGTGATCGATCACCACTACCGTGGATATAGGCATATTTCCGAATCATGTAAATTGTATCTCTCCGTTTGGTTTGTTTTCTCTATTTCGTTTGTTTGATTTGCTGTTTTTGGATTCGTTTCTTTTATTTGCACGCTTTCTCGCACAACAATCTACATATAAGTTTGTTCCCAAGCTGAACTATAAAGAATTCTTTCTAGTCTCGCCCAAATACAATGAGCCCCAGCCCGGTCATCGATAAGAGTTCAGTTTGGGTTTAACAACTTCAATGAATAGACCACTAACTGAAATTAGGGTATTCCTCCCATCCGTTGCTCTCAAACTTGAGCTCTGAGATTATCTGTTCACTCTTTCACACTCTCTCTTGCTGTTGCAGTCATGGCAGACTGCTTCTATAATTGACAATGACTCTGCATCCTTAGGAGGGCATGCTCAAACGCCTGCGCTCTGACTGTGAGACTATTTTCTTTTGTTGAGTTCAAAATCTTATAACTCAACATAGATTAACGAAAGATCACATTTTGAGTGAATCTTCATGAGTTTCACTTTTCTACTTTGTTATTTGTTTTCAATCTATATGAGTATGACTTCTTTCCATGTTTCTTGCATGATTGTGCTTTTTGGGTATTGGATTGACCTTTATTTTTCATCGATATTTACGTGATAATTTGTTATGGCCCCAGAAAATATGAACATTTGAGCTGAAATTTAATGTTTGTTAATGAGAGAAAAAGGGAAGGGTTCACAGTTGGAGAAGGGGTGGAAGTACCCAATTTTGACACTCCTTCCTAATCATGGTTAAATATTTAACCATGGTTAATACCATTTAATCCTAGGCCTAACCCTAGGTAAACCCTAGGCCTAATCTTAGGACAAGCCCTTAACCCTAGGTAGACCCTAGTCAAGCCTTAGTCAAATCCTAGGTCAAACCTAAGCAAACCCTAGGCCTAACCCTAAGACAAACCCTAGGCCTAATCTTAGGTAGACCCTAATCAAGCCTTAGTCAAACTCTAGGCAAACCCTAGGTCAAATCTAAGCAAACCCTAGGCCTAACCCTAGGTAAGCCTTAGTCAGACCCTAGGCCTAACCCTAGGACAAACCTAATCAAACACTAGTCAAACCCTAGGCCTAACCCAAGGTAGACCCTAGCTAAATCGTAGGCCTAACCTTAGGTTCACCCAATGCCCATTTTTAAGCCTAGGTACCCAAAACTGAAGTCAAACCATCCTGTGGGCCCAAGAATGGGCCCACATACCCTAGAAGCCTGTTGGTGTGGGGCCCACCTCTCAAAAATTGAAAATTCCAGGAATTGCGGTAATAACTCTACCGCAACTTCCAATTTTGGTAAAATGAACAGTGTCATAAACCAATTACAAACAGATTGGGCATGTTTTAGCATAAAACAGGAAATGACGGTAGAAACTCCACCACCATTACTGGTGTCTGCTTCAAAATGCAGTTGGCACCCCCTGCACCACCTCAGCTCCGCCCCCACAGTGTCCAACACCTTCATTTTAATCCCTAAATTACCCTAGGTCCCCTCTAACCCTATAAATAAACCCCCCCACTCCAAGCTTCAAACTCATTCCAAAAATTCTACAAAAAAACCTTTGTTGGATTTCGGCCAGCCCAAACCCAACCTTTCAATCCCTGTGTCCCACCTTGAGTAAACTCCAGACCACCCAGGAAGCTCTCCTAGGCCCACCTTAGCCTACCACCACTGTGCACAACCACCTCCACTACTGTTGGAGCCCAAACCGATAGGTAGGACCTCCTACATCCATTGTTTTTTTTTTTTGTTAAAGCATTATAAGGCCCGCCGCTGGTCCTAATCCAGGGGCATTTTCTTTTTTGTTTTGAGCTTGTATACCCAAGGATAGTGGTTCCCTTTGCCTCCCTGTAGGTATGGAGGACCCCCTTGAGGGTTCAAAACTCCGGCAACATGACCACCTCGTGCATGGTATCACCCCTGGCCTTTTGGGGGAACCTCAACTCATAAGGGATCCCCTAGAAGAAGCCTGGCTCAGCCTCAAGGGGGAAAAATCAAAATCTAAAAAAATTCCAGAATGGCGGTAAATCAGTACCGCCATTCTGGGCCCTTCTGTTTACAGTGGCTTTATCATCCTCTTGGATGGACCCTAGTCAATTCCAAGACCATGGTTTGGTCCCTAAGACTCTTCTCTTTCTATCCTGGTCCTTCCAGGTTAATCCTAGTAGACTAACCATGGTTAGAATCCCCTCAATTGGAAACTGTCCAAAATTGCGATAGATACTCTACTGCCGTTATGAGTTTTTCTGTTACAATGCATTCAGGCCACTGTTGGGCCCATTTCAAACCAACCCCTGGGCCCACAACAGGCCCAGGACACCTTGGGGAGTCCCTTATCAACCCTGGAGGGTCCATGACCCTTGTAAGTTCATCCCTAACCTGATCCCAGACCAGCAAAACTATTCTCAATGAAACTTAGAATGGCGGTAAACTTATCACCGCAATTCCAGTTCTGTAAAGAACTGAAAATGGCGGTAATATCTTTACCGCCATTCTCTGTTTCACTGTCATTTGGGCTTTCTATAGGGCCCAGACCAGGTAGGAGGCCATTCTAGGCCCTACCATGCTATCTGGGCTCACCCTGACCAGACCTTATCCTTTAACTGGGGTTAACTCCGTCCCGATTAAATTTTAACTATGGTTAAAACACTTTTAACCTTTGAAAAAATTCCAAAAAATGTCAAAAAATCTAAAAAGACAAAAAAAAGGACTTTAGACCTTTTAATCATGGTTAGCAGTCCTAACCATGGTTAACTCTCTCTTCAACCCCGATTAGTAACCCTAACTATGGTTAATTCGCTTTTGGCTTACCGAGCCTAATCCCCTAGTCTACCGGACTAACCCTTGACCTACTGGGCTTAAACCTTAGTCTACCGGACTAACCCTTGGCCTACCATGCACTTGACCAACCCGGTTAACCAAACACTAGTCTGCTAGACTAGACCCATAGCCACCTCGGTTCACACACATAGTTCCCTACCCTTGGCATGGGCTCATGTGCCAAAACTACGCTCAGTCTGATCTCACCCTTGTGAGTATATAGGCAATCGAACTCGGATTCGACTCTAGTTAGCTTTTCTTTCTTAGGTTAGTATTACTCTAAACACTTAGGCATTTGAATAACTTTAACCTTAATTTGGCTTAGACCTAAGGAGTAGGTAACCTTGGGTTGCATAACACCTTCCTCGGGACTTAACCGAACCTCTTACCCAGAACTCTATTGTAGACCACAAGACTTTATCCACCAACCCGGGACTTATCCCTTTTAAATTAATAAGTGGCGACTCTAATCCACCCTTATGAGTGAACAAAACCAGTACTCACTTAAGTGGGTAGTTCACTTGAGTGAACAAAACCATTGCTTCCTTCTGCTAATTGGTAAAAGGTTTATCATCCTTCTTGAAGGGGAGGTGGTAGTTCACTTGAGTGGGTTGTCTTTGCATCATCTTTGATCACCTGCTCCCCTAGTGTCTTTTATTGTCATTACCTGGATAGTGTCTTGTAACCTTTCCCTTTATGTAATAATATTGATCTTTGCTTCTTTCTTGTGCATTGTAGTGTGTTTTAACTCTTGTTTCTTAAGTAACTGTCCAAACAGGCTGACTTGATCGAGAGATTGATCAAGTGCCGCACGGGATTTGCCTAGCAACATAAATTGCCCATGACACTGTGTTGTGAAAATGAAAATAACTAAGAAAACATTGCTCTTCATTATTTTAAGCTCCATTTTCTGTCTTTTCCTATGCTCTTGGGCATTTAGAAAGATTAAGGGTGTTTTTGGATTTGTGAAATTGGCTGACATAATTGTCAATTCTACCCCACAATTCCAATTCTGTTTGGGGCACACTGCAAAAAGCAGGGAATCAAAATTTTGGCAGGTGGGCACAAAATTGAAGCATTAGTTTAGGCTCGGCTCCTTTGTTTAATAAATGAGCTGAGTTTGAATTTTATTTTTCAGCACAATTGCTTAATGAGCTAGAGTATAATAATATTATATACAATTTTCAAATATTATTACATTATATGTACTGAACCAAATCCTCTACCGTTATAACCAGATTTGGCAAATCCGGTTATGCCCTTGAGGTCGCCACGTGTCCTTTTTGACCCCCCTTAACTGTGGTTAAGATTCATCCACCCATCCTTGGTTTTTAGACAAAAAATATTTTTTTTAAAAATATAGTTTTTCTAAAAACCAAAGATGGGTGGGTGAATCTTAGTCTCACCTTTGAAGTGTACTTCCACACACTCTAGCTCATAAAGTACCATTGGGCCTCACACGGTTGGTACCCGTTTTGAGGTTAACTTGGGTGAAGCTTCATGGGTTGTGTGTGTGTATGTGTGTGTGTGTTGGGGGGGGGGGGGGGGGGGGGGGGGGTCCTTTCCTTTGCCTACAATAACGCTTTGGGGGTGTTTCTGTGTTAACCAAAAAAAAAAAATTCTTAACCACAATTAAGGGGTGTCAAAAGGGAAATGTGGTGACCTTAATAGGCATAACTAAATTTGCCAAATCCGGTTATAACTTATTACCGGAGAGGATTTAATTGGATCCTATATGTACTAAGTGGGGTAGTGATGAACTCGACAAGAGAATGAAAAAGGCAGATGGGTTTTTAGGTTTATAGCAGCTACATTTCTAGGAGCAAAGCAACAAGACTATTGGTCCCTAAGAGCAAAGCAAGTTCAATCTCCCTAATAGAAACTAGGAATTAATAGAGAAGGAAGACGACTTTCAACACACATAAATATAAAAACATGGATGACACAAATACAAATACAAATCATAGAGAATCAATATTGTTGGAACCTCCTTAGCTCTTTTGCAGCTTCCCTCATCAGCGGCCTCTCCTCCTGATTCACTTTGACACATCTAATGGCGAGCTCAGCACATGCCATCAATTGTTCAGTGTTTCCTTTCACAAAGTTGGCCTTCAAATACACTCTAATGGCCTCTTCATTATCGCCAGGTAAAAGATAATGACCATTTGTCACACCAACCTCCTCTACTATATCATCAACCATCTTTC
Organism: Tetracentron sinense; assembly: GCA_015143295.1. Lineage (NCBI taxonomy): Eukaryota > Viridiplantae > Streptophyta > Magnoliopsida > Trochodendrales > Trochodendraceae > Tetracentron > Tetracentron sinense. The sequence goes on from CM026566.1 coordinate 19,660,451, forward strand.
CTGTCAAAATCTCCAACAATACCACTCCAAAGCTATAAACATCGGATTTCTCTGTATATCGCCCGGTATAAAATGATTCAGGATCAATGAATCCATAAGTCCATACCACATTTGCAACGACATGTGTTTCACCCAAGGGAATCGATATGGACTCTCCAAACTCAAATAGTTTGGCAACATTGTGTTGGTCTAATAAAATATTTTGGGGTTTTATGGCTCGATGGATGAAGGGCTTGGAAGTGCCGTTATGGAGATAGGCAACTGCATCTCCTATCTCTGTTGCTATCCTTAACCTACTCTCCCATGATAGATATGAAGGGCTCAGCTCATTCTCATAGATATGATCGGAGAGACATCCATTGGCAGCAAATTCATAGACCAGTGTGGGGACTTGGGTTTCCAAGCAGCAGCCCAATAGCTTCAATACATTCTTGTGGTTGCTCATCTGTGATGCAACTGCCACTTCGTTTATGTACAGTTCAGTAATATATCCCCAAAGAGCATTTGCTGGAAACATCTTGACCCAAATGGGACGATCTTCATAGTTTCCCTTGTACAATTTATAGGACCAATGTTGTTGATGCAAAAACCCATCTTGATGATAGTTGTTGGTTGCCCTCTGAAGCTCTTTTTGAGAGAATGAACGAATTGGATTTGGTCTGCCATCAAATGACTTGATCATCTCTTCTAATAGGAGACCTCCATTCTCCAAAAAATGCCTTTCTTCTTCTTCTTCTACTCTATCTTTTGGTAATCTAAAGCAAGACCACATACTGTTGCTGCTCCAGCCGACTAAAACCCGCAAAAATTCTACTTGGATGGAACAAAAAAATTCAATTAATTAAAGCATTCGATCCTGTACAACAGTTCTCAAAGAAATAGAAAAAATGGAACCACAATCAATTACAAGCAAAGCACAGCTTTCTGATCAAGAATATAAATGAAAGAGGCTACGATTTCCCATGAGCTAGGCTCGGCTACAGCACAAATAATAGAAAATAATTAGATCATAAACTTACTTTGATTGAATGTAAGTGCAGTGCCTTTTCTAAGATGAACTAGAAAGTGGTGATTCTAACTGCATGAATTCAAGTGCTGATCAGTACTAAAAATGGGGGTCTTTCGGCGAGTGCAGAGCAAGGTTCGTAATATCGAAAATATCGGCGATATATCGCCGATATTTTTCGATATCGTTGAACACCGATGCATCGACACCCTGTTGAAATAAAAATACACGATATCGGTTTGTATCGCCGATATATCGTCGATATCGCCGATATATCGACGATACAAACCCGAAATCGACCAAAAACAGATGAGTCCCATCCAAATCAGAGATTCGATCAGGGTTCCCCTTTTTTTCGCATGCGCAAGCATCAATTCGAGAAAAAAAAAAAAAAACCAGTACTAACTAGTAACTACAGAAAACCCGTGAGTCCCATTCGATGTCTTTAAATTTAAAAAACCTACATACCATTCACGATATAGTCGATATCTTGAGAGTTCACACTCTGATTTAGTAGAAAAAAAAAAGGGAGGGGTTGATTTAGAAGAAAGAAGAAGGAAGAAGAAGGAGGAAGGAGGAAGAAGAGGCCAGAGGGTACCCGTACCTGAGCCAGTCCACTGTCGCTGTCCACCGTCGCCGTCCAACGTCGCCGTTGCCGTCGTCGTCGCCGTTGCCAAACGCCCAAACAGGTTCCTCCTTTCCCCCTCGGTTCCCCCTCTCTGCCGTGGTTTTTCTTTTCGTTCTCTCAGTCTCATCTCCTGTTAGTCTGTTACGATTGTGAATTTGTGATAAGCTTGAAACCTTTATAAGGGTTTGCTAAGCTCACTCCTTTAACTTAAAACTTAAAACCCTTATAAGGGTTTGCTAAGCTCACTCCTTTAACTTAAAACTTAAAACCCTTATAAGGGTTTGCTAACTTCGCTCACTCCTATTTTAAACTTAACACCTGGGTTTGCTAACTTCACTCACTCCGAATTAAAACTTAAAACCCTGATAAGGGTTATCTAACTCCACTCCTACGTAAAACTTAAAACCCTTTTAAGGGTTATCTAACTTTACTATTACTTTTTATTTTTATTTTTTTAAGGGCTTTATTTTTTCTATGAAACTAGCATTACCTTATAAACCCTTATAAGGGTTATTTAATTGTTAACGTATTTTTTTTTGTAAAAAAGTTATCATGTTAATATTAGGGATTTTAACCTAAAATTTAAAAGGTAATGTTAGTTTCACACTTTCACTCTCTTTGTAAATTATATGGAGGCTTTAATTTTAAAAAAGCTTCACTATATTGAAATATAACAAAAAAATAATAATTTCCAGATAAAGATGTATCTCTAGCAAATTATGCCCATAAGACCATTGTACTAATATTAAAAAAATAATAATTTCTTAATAATATTTTATAAATTAAAAATAATTTATATGTAATATCTCTAACCTCATAAGGGCTTTTTAAAAATATAATAACACCTTGACTAATTAGTAATCACTTAGCTATTCTTTTTAGTATCAAAATTTAGCATGCTTTCACTAATCAGTAATCACTTTGATTAATAAGTTAATATACTTTTGCCCTACAAAAATTTATAAGTTAATATACTATTTTTATTACATAATCTTAAAAAATTATAAAACATACTATTTTGAAGACAAAAAAATTTAAAAACTAGTCTGCCATATTAGAAATTATATTATATAACAAAAAGTAATATGTTATAATCTTTTAAGATTTTAAAACTGGTCGTGATAAAGATGTATCTCTAGCAAATTATGCTCATAAGATCATTTTAGTAGTATTAAAAAATTAATAATTTGTTAATAATATTTTATAGATTAAAAATAATTTATATGTAATATCTCTAACCTCATAAGGGCTTTTAAAAAATATAATAACACCTTGACTAATCAGTAATCATTTAGCTATTCTTTTTAGTACAAAAATTTAACATACTTTCACTAATCAGTAATCACTTTGCTTAATAAGTTAACATACTTTTTAGTATAAAAATTTATAAGTTAATATACTATTTTTATTACATAATTTTAAAAGATTATAAAACATACTATTTTGAAGACAAAAAAATTTTAAAACTGGTCTGCCATATTAGAAATTATATTATATGGCAAAAAGCAATATGTTATAATCTTTTAAGATTTTAAAACTGGTCTTGATAAAGATGTATCTCTAGCAAATTATGTTCATAAGACCATTTTAGTAGTATTAAAAAATTAATAATTTCTTAATAATATTTTATAGATTAAAAATAATTGATATGTAATATCTCTAACCTCATAAGGGCTTTTTAAAAATATAATAACACCTTGACTAATCAGTAATCACTTAGCTATTCTTTTTAGTACAAAAATTTAACATACTTTCACTAATCAGTAATCACTTTGATTAATAAATTAACATACTTTTTAGTATAAAAATTTATAAGTTAATGTACTATTTTTATTACATAATTTTAAAAGATTATAAAACATACTATTTTGAAGACAAAAAAATATTAATACTGGTCTGCTATAATTTGTATATTTTTATTTAGTTATGATCAATGTTATAAATATATATATATATATATATATATTTATATATATATATATATATATATATATATATATATAACTATTGAAACTTGATTATGAGTGCACATTGCAAATAAGAGTTGATTATATCATGTGTTTAACTTTATTATATTTTTTAGTGATCCATTGTACAGTATTTTTTATATTGTAAAAGAATTAGCCCAAGTAATTCCACCACTCTATAATTTGTAAAAGAAATAAGAATCTTTGTATTTTGTATTTCGACGAAGAAGTCTTGCTTGATGACATTAAGCTTGTAATCATCTAAACAACACTTAGTATACATAGATTACATTAAAATAAAAATTCTATATATTTAAAACTTAAACAGGAGTCCCGCACATTTAAATAAAATTGCATCAACTTCTTTTTACATAATTACATCCACTTCATAGTCAAATAAAATTACATCCACTTCTTTTTACATAATTACATCAACTTCATAGTCAAATAAAATTACATCCATTTCTTTTTATATAATTACATCAACTTCATACTGAAATAAAATTATAGTCGTCTTCCTTTTTTCTTGATGCAGGATCTCCGATCAGTTAACCATCTCCTCTCTTTTCCATTGATTTTGTCCTGTAAAAACATTGAACTCATCAATTGCATATAAAAATAGTTTGAGAAACTAAATTAAAATTCAATTACTTATCATATAGAAACAGTTTGAGAAACTAAATTACATTTCAATTAGTTATCAACTGTAATGTGCATTCATAAGCTTTTCATATTCCTAAAACAATTAACATGGATAATCATTAAAAAAATCACGGGTTTTGGTGTTTGATTATATTATGTGTTTGACATTAATATTTATTGGTGATCCACTAGGAGATGGTACGGGACATAGGTTGGTCGCATGGCAAACAAATAAAAGGGAACAAGAATGGAGCAATATGTAATTATTGTGGCAAAAAAATAAGGAGCGGTGGAATTACCCGGTTAAAGTAGCATCTTGCCGGGGGTGATTCGAATGTGGCAGACTGTCCAACTTGTCCGATGGAGGTCAGACAAGCTATGAAGGTTAACCTTACCATTGGGGCTAAGCAGAGACTAGAGCATGTCGCAGAGCAAAAGGCAATCCGTCAAGAAATAAGGTGTGGTCTACAGCCACCAGTAGATGTGGATGATGACGACGAAGATGATACTTTATACCTAATCGACTGTATTGGAGTTGACGAAAGGCTAGCATATCGACAGGGCTATCGTCAATCTATGCGCCAGCAGTGGGACAGAGATCAGGAGCGTTTATTTGCAGCTCGCATGCGGTCTGCTGATTTCAGAGGCAGTGTCGGAGCAGGACCATCTGGTTCGACTGGTAGGACATCTGATTTTGGGACTGGAACACAACCACATGGTATGTTTGGCCGCAGCCAAAGCATGAAAGTCCCGGATCTACCACATGATTCATCTCTATACAAAAGTCGAAATACAAAACAGAAGCGGTTGAAGGAAATGTGGAGTGGGGGAAGTCTGGTGGAAGCGCTTGGAACAGCTGTATCCAAGTTTTTCATACATAGTCATGTGCCTGCTAATGCCGCCTCAACCCCACAGTTTAAAAACATGATTCACAAAGCAGAACGGGTTGGGCCGGGGGTAGAGCCTCCTTCTCCATATGAGATTACAGGTAAATACTTAGACGCAAAGGAGAAGGAGATGAAAGACTATATTGACACTCTAAAGCCAACGTGGGAAAACTTTGGTGTCACTATTATGTGTGATGGTTGGACAGGACCCACTAGGCTTTCGATCATCAACTTTATGGTGTACAGTCAGGGAAGGACAATATTTTTAAAGTCCATTGATGCATCTGATAATATAAAGGATGCAAAATATATATATGACTTAATGAAGGGTGTTGTAGAGGAAGTGGGAAAGAAAAATGTAGTCCAGGTGGTGACTGATAATGGGAGTGCCTTCGTGAAGGCTGGGAAGATGCTTATGAAAAAGTATCCCTTATACTGGACCCCTTGCGCAGTCCATTGCATAGACCTGATGTTACAGGCAATAAGAGAAAAGAAATCTGTGAAGGAGGTTATTGACGAGGCAAGAACGGTAACCAACTTCATATACAACCACAGTTGGGTTCTAGCAAAGATGAGGGCTTTGTGTGGTGGTGAAATAGTACAGCCAGGGGCGACGCGCTTCGCCACGAATTTTATTGCCTTAGAGAGTTTGTCCAAACATAAAATTGGACTAAAGGCATTATTCACTGGGACTGATTGGGCAGAATATGGACAAAGGCGTACTATTTTGGCAAAAAAAGTTGAGGACATTGTCCTTAATAACAAATTTTTGGACAAAGTGGATAATACGGCTGTCATACTATAGCCTATTTACCGTGTCTTAAGGGTGATAGATGCAGATAAGTGGCCGACTATGGGTTCTGTGTACGAATTAATGCGGGTAATGAAGTTGTCGATAAAGAATGTGTCCCCTCGTGGATACAAGTGGGTCCACAAGATTATCGATGCTCGTTGGGATAAGACAATGGAGCATCCCCTTCATGCTGCTGGTAAGTTTGATGTTTATTAGATGTTTACATTAAAGTTATTGCATGCTTGTAATACTAATTGCATGTTGTATAATTTTCACATTTCAGCATATTATTTGAACCCAAAGTATCACTATAACCACAAATTGGGGAATCGGGATGACTTAATGAAGGCTATTCACCACGTCTTCGAGACGTTGGACCCGAAGTGTAAGAGAAAGGGAGACTTCGGGAATGAGGTGAAATGTCTTTATCTCGTTAACTATAGCATATTTATGTGCATTATTGCATTCTAATATATTTTATCTAATTGGAACATGTTTTCTCAAAATCTATAGCTAGTACGCTTCAGGGATGCGCGGGGGAGCTTTGGAAGAACTCCTGCTAAGGAAGGAAGGTCTAGGATGACGTCGTATGAGTAATTTCTTCTCAATAAAGTAATTATATGTTATTTCTCTACATCAAAATATATATGAAACTAATGGATAACATCATTTAATTGTCAGCTGATTGGTGGCAAATGTACGGAACCGACTGTCCGACCCTCAGAAAATTGGTGGCTCGCGTGTTAGCACAGACTGCTTCATCTTCAGCATGTGAGCGAAACTGGAGTACATTTGCCCTCATCCACACAAAGCAGCGGAACCGACTTGGCTACAAAAAGCTGCAAAAACTGGTCTTCTGTCACTATAATATGAAGCTGCGACTCAGGCAACTGTAGATTGACACTGGGAAGCAACCTGAGCAGAATCCTTTAGCCCTGATGTTAATCGGTGCCACTGAGGATCAAGATAATCCACTTTCTGAGTGGGTTAAGGTTTCATCACTTGATGAAGATAATGGGCGTCCAAACGCAGTTATAGCTACCGCGGCCATTGAGATGGACATCGATGTAGAAAGGGTTATTGCTACAGAAGTGAGGTCTAACACTAGCGGCAGCAGGAGCAGCTTTAGCACAGAATCATTTGATGAGATGATCAGAAGTCCAAAAGGTCCTGAGACTTCAAGTGCAAGAACCGCTGGGACAAGTAGATTGTCCAATAGTAATAGTGAGGGTGGTGATGAGTCTGATGACCATGATGAGAGTGACGGAGGCGGCGACAGTCCTGGGGATGGAGGTAACATCGGAGTTGAGCCAGAGCAGAGGCCTCTGAGCCCATTCACCGCAGAGGCTGACTTTGACCATGCCACACAGGACCAAGATCATGGTGCCCCACCTTCACATCCAGCAGAAAGCCAACCGATTCATTACGTCCCTCGTCGAGGAAGCCAGGGCAGGGCAGGGGCAGGGGTCAGGGCAAGGGTAAGGGCAAGGGCAAAGAACGAGATGTGGGACACGATGCTTGGTTTGGGGGCACGGAACATTCGGGCTCTAGTTCCAGAGGGTCTCAACATACATGATTCTCCAGCCATGACCAGGATACACAGTCACAGGCATCAGGCTCTCAAGAACATAGTTATTCACATTCCACACAGGATCAATATCCTTATGGATATGCCTCAGGATATGAGCCACCTCCATATGAGTATGGAAGAGACAATTTCCAAATCCCAGTGCCTGTGACAGTTGTGCCCAATCACCCACAGTATCCACCAATTGGCGTGTTACTACATCTTAGCCCAGATTACTACCAACATTATGTACATGAGTATACATCCATGTACCATAATGTGATGAGTTGGGCACAGTATTGTACGTATGTGGAGAATCAGCACTATAGCCAGCCAAGTCAAGACAGAGATGATGACATCGAACCTCCGCGTAACTCCTTCTAGTGGTGATTGTAGCTTTTTTGGTGGGTTGTATTATGTATTTTTGTATTATTATGAATCTTATAAATTATGAATTTATGATTGATATGAGAAATGAATGAAACATGAATCAATCATACATTATTATCATTCGTTCACGCACATCTTTGCTCTCTTCTTATTGCATCTCTTGTATACATTGTTGTTTTTTTAAATGTTTTTATTCTAAAAGGTGTATTAACATCTATTTTAACATTTCCTAAATTTTCACTACAAAATTCCATATTTTGCCCTATTTTTTGTCATTTTTTTCAAAAATCACCGATAAACGATATATCTTCTGATATATCTCCGATATATCTTTTTTCCGCGGCTCCGACATGTCGAGCGATATCGACATTTAGAACATTGGTGCAGAGAAGGAGAGACAAAAACCCAAGGAAGCAGCTTGCTTCTTATTCTTTATTGAGCCTTGCAAGACTTATTTCTTGACTTCTTAATTGGGAATTTACAAAAATAAAATGAGAATTGATTGTTTACGCGTTGAAGCTTTTTAAAAGCGAATCCGTGTAAGAGTGTTTTTTCTATTTGTATACAAGGAAAGTGAGAATTCATAAGCAACACGGCATTTTCCTTTTTATTTATTTTTTTTTTTTTTAATTTTTTTAGAAAGTATTTAATACTGATCTATAACTCCCTAAACTGGATTGAAACATGCATCTTCTGCCTCAAAAAGGTGTTTTCAATATTGATGGAGATACAAAACAGACTACGTCCTGATAACTGTTATCAAATACCGGAGATTGGATCACAGCCAATTGCGATTAATTTATAAATTAATTGTGGTTAGGATTCACTTAATTCTTGAGGTTCAACAATATAACCTTGGTTTCTTAGTTTCTGACACTTCTTTTTTTTTTTGGTATAGAGACACACGGTTAGGCTACAACCCCGGTTAGTAGTTAGTATCTGGGCGGGTGGAGAATACAATACTCTCTCCCTCTCCGGAATGGATCCCGGAACCTCCCTCCTGGGGGGAGGGGGGTGGTGGTAATACACCTGGCTATTCCCAGGGTGTGTTACTTTCTGACACTTTTCTTGCCCCTTTTTTTTTGTACTGTTTGCCCACTTGCTCTTTTGAATTAGACTACTATGCACTTTATACGTTATACGGGTGTAAGACCAGGGAGTGTATGGTATTTTAAAAGAGAGTTAAGATCAATGCTCATCTTACCTGAGATGCAAATCCTAAGACGTGGCAATTTAATGTGTTTAAGTACAAATTGATGCTATTTTCTAGATCCTTAAATTTTTCTTAACAAAAGTTAGGTTAAAAACCGCGTTTTGGGATGATAGTGTCGTTTCTCTTGCAAAATGGAGAGTAGATACTGTGATTAGCACACCACACATTTGACAATGTAGTCAAATGTCACGATCACGTGTCCCTTTTAACACTCTTTTAACTACAGTTAAACTTTACAAAATTAAAATTAACTTTTTTTAATTTTTGAAAACCAAGGTTAGATTGCTTAACCCTAGGAGTGAGTGAATCTCAATGTGTGGTAAAAAGGGGACGTGGATCAATGAGGACTACATAATCAAATGGGCAGTAAGTTAAGCATTTCCCTTGACACAAAGATCAAATCATAGCCAATTGCAATTGAATTCAGAGAATTCAATTGCATATGTATTATTGGTAGATTGGATGATGAAAAAAAGAGGCGGGGAATTCTAATTTTAAATTTTTTCTCTCTTTCAATACACATTGACACATATACAATTTAATTCTCTTAAATTCAATTGCAATTGGCTATGATATGATCTCCCTGAGACAACAATGGTTCCATCAAATAACTTGTTTAGGCCCCCCTTAGATGTCTTCAGATATATCATCTACAAGTTCGAAAACAGAAAATCGTGGAGGAGAGTTCAATCGCACCTATAGGTTAACCCAGGTTAACTATAAATTGTGATTAAGATTCACTAATCCTTAGGGTTCAATAATATAACCTTGGGTTTTAGAAAAATATTTTAGAATAATTTAACCCTAAAGGTTAAAAGTTTCCAACTAGTTAAATATTTTTTAATATATTTTTAACAAAACCAAGGTTAAATTATTGAACCCTAAGTGTTAATAAATCTTAACCACGGTTAATAGTGGTTAACATGGACACGTGCTAACCTGTGGGTGCGATTGAACCCTCCCCGAGTTCAATCACGATTGCCGTGATTCGAACTCATCTCATTTATACGTAGAAAATAAACAAAATAAGAGTAGTTTAGTTTTTTTTTTGATAAACGTGGATATCCTAAACCTTGAAGACTCATACTAGTCCCACGTGCTACATAGGAAATACCCCCACCCCATACAACCGATATTAAGGGGAGCTCAGGAATCGACCTCGAGACCTCAAGTTACGATTCCTCCTTAAGCCACTGGGCCATCCGGGGGTTAAGAGTTGTATTACTTCCGTTGTGGGTTATTTGACAATATTTTTTTTTTCATGTTGAAAGGAAACAAAGCTTTAGCGTACAAGTAAGGCTTTGTAATTTTTTTCATTCGAGGACTTGGTCCCAGCAAAAAGGTTAAAGGTCTCAAAGGAAAGCCTCTATATTGATGCAATTACGGCATTACAAACCTTTGGAAGACTCGGGACATTTTCATGCATCATCAAGCTTTGGGCGTCTTGGCTAGGGTTTCACAGTTCCTTGGTCTTGGTTCCAGACACACGGCAAACCTTAAAAAAAAAGATTTGGAGAGACGGAGTAATTTTACAAATTACAAAATATAGCAGTTTAAAAAAACAACTTAAATATCAAAACAAATTTATTACAAAAATAAATTAATGTATTACAAATTTATCAAACACATAAAAAAAAACTTAAATAAAATCTAAGTAACCAAAGCGGGAGCGAGAGCGAGAGCGGGAAAGCGTCAAATTTCAATTTAAAATATCGTCGATGACGCATCCAGAGCGTCTATATGTATATATATTATTCAAATATCTTTTTTTTTAATGAGATATTATTCAAATATCTTACACCAAACAAAGATGCTGTCTAGCCAAAGTTTGGGAAGTATAAAAGAATTCTTTTACCTTAATTATAAAAAATAATTTAAAAAATGAGTAGTTTGAAAGGACTCATTGGATTCGGTTGTTAATGTGGGTGTGTGGGTGTGGGTGTGGGTGTGGGTGTGGGTGTGGGTGTGTTTCCTTGTGGTGTAGTTGCCTTAGACCAAAAAAAAATGTACATGTGGGTAAAGACGGTAAGACGTAACAGAGTAGAGGTAGCAAACAAAATGTAAGAAAATAGAGTTCAAAGATGCAGGCACAAAAGTGAAAAGATAAAGCTCTGACATTATAAAGGAAGGAGTCAAATCTTCTACGGTGTTAACCGGATTTACCAAATCCGGTTAACACCCTGTTAACCCCCTTGCTTGACATCTGGTGAAAATGAAGGCGGGAAATAAAAAAGCTCCGTTAGCATACAGAGACGTTAACGGAGACCATTTTCAACTGTGGGGGGGTCCCAAGATCAAACAAAGCAGCTAATATCTAGCTTGTTCTCATTTACTGTTCATCCAGCTTGTTCTCCTTTTACTATTCACGGAGCTCATTCCCAAGAGAAAACCCCAAAGATACCTTTTCTACCTCTACTATTCTTTTCTCTCTTCCCTCCCAAAGAGAAGAAACCCTGGCTCATGTACTGTTCTGGTCGTCTTCCCTCTCAAGAGAAAAACCAAAGAAACCTAAAGAGGCAAAATCCAATCTGTGGAAACCTGTTCGCATCCTCTTCCCCTGTTCGCATCCTCTTCCCTCTCACGACAAAAACCAGAAAAACCTAAGAAAGAGAAAACCCCTTTTGTGGATTCCGGCAATAACATCAGACCAAAGGTATTTGGGCGACTGGTTCAGGTAATCCCTTTCTAACGCTTGGGGTACAACTTTTTTTCTCAATTTTTTTTATTGTTTTAATTTTTAATATGAGTATAGTCTTTGGTTAATTAGTCAATGCATATGTAGTGGTAGCCGTTAGAACCTTTTACGTGATTGTTTCCCTAGTACATGTGATCAATGATAGAATATTAGACCAGTGGGTGAAATGCAAACCAAAACCGAAATAATTTAGTTATATAGGTTTTTAAATAAGTGCAGTGATGAATAATATACAGCTTAATGCCAGTTCGGCTTCAGAAAATTCGTGATCAATAGAAAGCTCAGATGATGTTTATTGATAGAAACTTTCCCAAAAATCAAGAAATAGTGCCAATGTGTTCGCTATGAATTATCATTTATCTTTAATCAGGTTTAATTAGCTGACATGGGGTTCCTGTGAAGCTGCCTTTGAGGAAATTAACCATGTTTTTGAGGCAGGGTTGGCTTCATGTTCCTGTTTACAGGGAGAATAATCCAACCAAAGCAACTCAATTTAACAAGCCTTTTAAATTCACTATTAAGGAAAACATAAAGGATCAAATTATCAAAAATATGATTTTTTAAAAATGTCCTTCACAACCCTGAATGTTTTGAAAGCAGAAGTGGAGGCCATCTTTGAGTAGTTTGCTGGGAAATATTATTGGGCAACCTTCGTTGGAGCCTAATAAGAGATTATTTCAAGAGTCAAGAGTAAGAAACATCCAAAGCCATTTAATTTTGGGCCATTCTCTCCAGTTGTTGATTGTAATGTTCAGTGATAAACTCTTTCAGTTTTTCATTCTTATGCATTGTAGAGGCATATCTATTCTTACACATATGCTCATTTGTATACTTGCAAAAAACGAAAAAGATAAAAAAATAGTGTTGACATATGGTGTTAGACATGATGTCCAGAAAAGTCATTTAGATTGTTAGAATTTTATTAATTTGATTAAATAAGACTTCTTCTTAATCTATTGTGTATCCATTATGGGTAATTGACCATGATCATGAGATGATCTATACAATATGAGATATCGATAAAGGTCCATAGGATATATTGTAGGAAACTTATGTGATTAGATTATCACAGGCAGATATAACTTTCCGGTTCCTTATATCTTATATAGTCACAGCTATAGATGAAACTAGACACTTCACTTATATGGTTGCCAGAATGCTAAGATGTTCTCAATAGTTGAGATGTAGTTCAATCTAGAACTATTGTAGTAGAGACTACACATCAGCATATGGGTGCTTAAATGTACACTGACTGATTGCATTCAATGAGAGACCTCTTGCATAAACATACTATCAGATAGTTGATCTCTCATTCACATTGAACGGTTTCGATGATCCTTAGATCTGATGAGTTCATCTATGACTGAGGGGTGATTTGACTGTTTTGATTCCACCAACATTTTTTTTAACTTAGGAAATACAATACAGTGACAGTTGGATAGTCAGAAAGTTGTTCGAGTCATGATGAATTTCAAACAAGAAATCCATACTCATTAATTTGAGAGATTATCCAAGTTCCGGGTAAGACAGTTGATTAAGTTCAAATCCTGCGCAGGTGATTTTGAAAACAAAATAAGTTTTGGAATATACTTTTATTAAAAAGTATTATACTTATAAATGGATTTTCTCAAAATGTTTTTCATGAGAAATTGTTTCTCATGGCTTAATCATAAGTCTTGGAAACCCGGATAATTCGCATTGGGCTATGGATTAGATAGTATGGCAATCTCGAAGGCCCATTAGGGATAATGTATTTGGAAGGATAAATCGAATTTAAAAGTTCATGTGGCGGGAACCGTAATGGTTAATGTTCATACATTGGGATTCAATTACAACATGGATATCTCACGTCACTTGCAATTCCGATGTAATTCCCGTTTAGGGTCAATGGGATAACATTGAGTAAATCAAGGTAAGAATGTCTCAGAGCAATTTGTGGAGGTGCTCACATAAGAAATACAAGCTCAAGAATTGATTAAAAGTTAATCAATTATATAAGTGATTAAAAGTTAATCATTTAATTAAATAGATTAAAAGTTAATCTATGGTTGAAATTAATTGTTAATTTAAATCTAGGGATTATTTTGATAATTATTTAATTAACATAATTAAAGGGGAAATGGGTTTGACCCATATCCATAAATTCATTTAATATGGACCTTTAATATGGGCCAAAGCCCATGGGTTTAAACCCTAGGATGGGACGCCCACTTGAGAAATCTTAATTGGATTAGGATTGTGTTAATTGAATAATTATTGAAATATAATTCCTTTTATAATGGAATTAAAATCCAATGGTTGGATTGTAATAAGGATTAAGATGACATAATGTTGGATTGCAAAAAAGAGTTTAAAGCTCCCCAAAACTCATGCCCCTTTAGTGCTCATGCCCCCCCTTGAGGACTCCTAGTTTGACTAGGTTTAAGGAATCCTCTTGCAATAAGGACTCTTTAATTAGTAGGATTATTATAACTAAAGTAGTTATAGATTAAGTACGAGGTTATTTAAGTAATAATAAAAATTATTGTTAATTAATAAATCCTACTAGATAAGATCAAGTTGGAGTAGGATTAGGATAGGATCCTAGTTTATATATACCCCAACACCCTAGACCATTAAGCACTTCTCTCCAGAATTTTTTCTCTCATCTCCTCTCTCTCCAAACCGTGAACCCTAGGGGATACCCCTAGGGATTTTCGTGAGCTACTAGGTGGTCCAAAGTTGGGTTTTGCAAATCTAAGATTTTGAACCTTAGTGTTTTTGGTGATAGAAGGTCTATACCATTACTCCATCTTCTTCATCTTGCTTTTATAATTTTAAAGGAGATTCTAAAGCTTCGTAGGGATAGCGAGAACAAGAATCGAGCTTTTAGTATTTTTTCGGAGAAATCTCTACAAAGAGTTCTAACGGTTCGAGTGGATTAAGCTTCACCGGTGAAAAGCATTCACCGAGGTGATATGACTAAAACTCTTAGATAATTTTGATGCTTTCTATGGTGTTAAGATCTAGGGGATCCAGTTTCCGCATAATTTTTTATCCGGATCCCCCTACAAGTGGTATCATAGCTCATGGTTAGGAATATTTTTTGTTTATTTTGATAAGGTAATTAAATGGATCATTTAATTCATGAGGTGAATTAATTTAGATCTATTTGATATTGCTCGTAGTTTTTATTATTTTATTTGTTCATGAGATGAATAAATAAATATTTATTATATTATTGAATGAGATTTGATAATTAAATAAATTTTAAAAACTAATATTATATGTGATATAATTAAATTCGAAATAAAGAGTTTATTTTGAAATTCCTTTTAAATGATTTGATCATTTAATATATAGTTATTAATTGTTTAAAATAATTAATAAATTATTTTTCCCATAAATAGATTTTATTTGAAAAATTATAAAACTCTAATTTATGATATGATCATATTTAGGATTTTCGATTCTCTTATTTTTTATTTTAATCCTGGATAATAGTAGAACCAATCTCGGATAATAGTAGAACCAATCTATATGAAAGGATCTTGCATTCGAGAAAGGATCTTGCATTCGGGAAAGAAATAAAATTTTGTAGAAATTTTAAGAAAATTCTATCTTATATTTTAAAAGTAATTTTATGAAAAAAAAATTCTGGAAAATATAATTGTTATATTTTTCTGGGGTTTCATCTATATAAGATATAGATTTTTATTGAGTGATTTGATAATTGTTATCAATTTTTAAAAATAAGAAAAAGTACTCCATCACCATATATCATCTATTTTATATGAGATTATAGTTATGGGTCATGTTTTTATGATAAATTGTTTATCATTCATGCATTCATATTAAAGGTTAATATGTAGTAGGTTTTGGCAATTTGTAAAGGGCAGATTCATTCAGTTTCCCTAAAAAGGGCGAATAGAATATTGGTTTCCCTAATGCCATTTAAATTCGGTTTAATGCATTGGTGGAGATGCTGCGAAGGAGGATGTTGCGATGTAATCTTAATAAGATGATAAAGGAAGGGATCGCGAAGGAGTTTGCGAGCAATCTTTATTCTTATCACATTCCCTTGTATCCACGCAATTTAATTTATTGATCCATAACGATTAATCTCGTATACTAATGTTTTATTATCATGAGATGATAACTGCTGTTTATTTTATCATGAAATGATATCTGTTTATATGTTTAATTATTCTGTTGAAATAATTGCCCTTGATATATCATGTGTATATAATACTGGGGACAAGTCCCTAAGTATTATGATCTTCTACCATACACTATGTGATCCTATAGTAGGGAGTGTGAGTAAGCTGACAGGCCAAAGCCAGGCCCAATCCCTCTCACCTATGAGTGAACATGGTGAAAACTGAATAAGCAAATAGTGGGAGCAATAACACCAAAACGTGGGCTTTCATTAGGTGTTTATTAGGTTCATGGTAGGTGGGCACATGAATAAGAGATATTATACAATAACGCCAAAGCGTGAGTATAACATCCCTTATAGATCAGACAGAAGATCGAATGCTCCAGGATTCATAAGATGAGATCTGTGAAATTAGAGAAGATAGTTTCTATTTGCCTATTCAAGGCGATGTGGTGATGTGCCCAAAGGCAGGATCACATTAAGCTAGTGTCTAGGTTTTCGATGCCAATTAATTCTTCCCAAATTAGCAATACCATTAGAAACAGACCCATAATCTAATTGGTATTAATGAATACAATAAATCTCTAATACTGTCTTATATGTAATTTGATTAGATCATGACAGGCTTACACCCATTGACTGAAATTCTTCGTGATGAAAAGTTAGTAGGAACTAACTATGTAGACTGGGAATTTAAGATATATCTGGTTCTCTCTGTTGAAAAGCTTACCCTGTGTCTTACAACTCCTAAACCTGAGGTTCTCCTGGATTCAACACCAAATCTGTTAGCTGAAGCTGATTTATGGAGTCGTTTCAATCAGACAGCAAGAAATTGGGTCTTAGCATCATTATCCACTATATTGTATAACCATCATAATTATATGGATAATACTTCAGACATATTGCATCATCTACATGAGATGTTTGGTGAAGAGAATAAGTCTGCCAAACAAACAACGTTAAGGTCTCTTCTTACCATCGAGATGAAAAAGGGAACTTCAGTCAGAGAACACGTCATGAAGATGATGGGTTTTATTAAATAACTGGAGATGTTCGGTGGAGAGATGGATTATATCACCAAAATCAATACTATTCTACAGTCACTCCCTCGGTTATTCAACTTGTTTGTAGTGAATTACAGTATAAACAAGTTAAAGATGACTCTAAGTGGGTTGTTGGACTCACTGTTAGCTGTGGAAGATGAGATCAGAAAAGATATTGATGGTGAAATCATGTTTGTTGAAAGATCTATACCTGTGATGGTGTCTGAAAAGAAAAGGAAGAGAAACAATGGTAAAGGAAAGTTGAAAGACAACTGGGATAAGGCAATAGTTGTTGGCAAGGAAAGCAAAGGCAAGGGAAAGTGTTTCCACTGTGGTAAAATAGGCCACTGGAAGAGGAATTGTAGGACTTTCCTCGCATTCAATGAAAAGTAATCATGAGAAAGAGTTCTATTCATAAGCTAGGGACTAAGACAGTGGAATTGTTCCAATCCCGGAAGTTTACAAGTGATATCGGAATGTGGAAGGATTTATTTGTAAATATATTGTGAGATAGTACTTACAAGCAATTCTCTAATTTCTGGAGGTTAATCACATTGTGTTAATGAATATTAATTGTGATTGGTGGAAGTCCAGGGACTTAGATAACATTCTATGATCCTAATGGAGTTTTAGGAAAAGTGTTTCCTAGTAACAATGCTTCAACCAAAAAGGTGAAGTACTTGGTCCCACAACCGGAAATAGAAGATCTCTTTAGATCCCACACACAAGGACCTTCTTAAAGTATTTAATTTAATTTATAATTAAATTAATTAATTTCTCTAAGTAATCACTATATGGTATAGTGAAGCTCTAAAAGGTGGAATCACATTAGATGTGAAAAGCCAAATGGGTAGGACCCATTGGAAATTATTATAAAAGAATAATTTAAGTGACCAAGAGGGTTTTGGAAACCCTTTGGGCGTGTGGAGTGGGACCCACCTAGGGTGGGACGCCCACTTCAAAAAGGAAATAATAATTGTTATTATTTATTTAATTAGTTTCTAATAACTAATATCCTTATTGGATAAGGTTAGTTAGTTAGTTAGAGTTAGTTACTAATTAAAGATTCCTTGTTTGACAAGGATTCTATTAGTTTCTTGCTAATCAAGGAATCCTAATTGGATTAGGATAAGGATAAGATTAGTTGGACACTAATGGATGAGATTAGTTTCTATTTTGATTATTCCTAATTAATTATGGAGAAACCAAATAGAAAACTAATTGAGGAATCCTTATTGGATAAGGATTAGGAAACTTTGGTTTCAAGCAACCAATGAAGCCTATAAAAGGGGTGGACCTCCAAGGATTTGGATATAAGAAAATGTTCCAGAATTTTCCAGATTTAGAAACTTCTCCCCTCTTCTCAAACCTCACGCCCTCCCCTCTCTCTCCTTGAGGTGTACGGTCACACCCATCTCTCTCTTCTTTTGTCTTCTTGATTGGATCTTAAGGAAAAAGAAAGAATTCATCTTGTTCATCAAGAAAGGTTCTTGATCAATAAAGATTAGATCTTTTATTCAAGATTCCTAGAGCTGGAAATTTGGAAGGGCCATTAGCTTCCATTAGAGAAAGCTTTAAAGGAAAAAGAAGGTTCGTGTGAATCGACAGGAGACTTGACACTTGTGAAGTTTTGCGAGTACTATTCTAACGTGGATTTGACTTAACAATTTCAAAGTCGCAAAGGTGAATGTTATTCCTACCTTCATTGAATAAAATCAATTAAAATCTTAGTCAGATCTTGGGATTCGATGTATGTCCCCCAAGAACTGTGTTTCTAAAATTAAAAAGAGGCATACTTTCAGTCAAGAAGAAATAAAAGAAAAATAGAATAAAAATTTATTCAAGAACCGACGCGCGTGACCTGACACAGCCAGCCGCGTGCATGTTTTTGATATATCGCGTATAAGACGCGACGCGCAACACATCACGCATGAAGGGTTTTTGGCCCAGCTCGCCGAATTCCCATTGGAACCTCTTTGGCCACTCCTTGGGTCTCACACATGCACGAGGGCCTAGCACACTTCCTTGCTATTGTCCAAGTACGAAAGTGTTAGGGGTTATAAACACCTTTACAACTTTCTATCTCTTTCCTATGTGGGATTAAAATTATAAGGCAAAAATGAAAATTGAGTTTTAAACATAACACCCAAACACAACACTTTCACTTTTTTTTTCAAACAACACAGCACTTCACTGATTTTCAAATAATGAATACTCACTGTTATACAACACTGCTTTCTCGAGAATGATAATCAGAGAAAAGAAATGAAAAAGGTTAAGATTTCCCATGAGCTAGACTCGGTTGCAGCACAAATAGTAGAAAATAATTAGATCAAAAACATACCTAGATTGAATTTAAATGCAGAACCTTTTCTATGATGAACTAAGAAAGTGGTGATTCTCCCGGCTTTAACTCCATGAATTCAAGTTCTAATCAGTACAAAAAAATGGGGGTCTTTCGGCTTAGTGCTGAGAAGGAGAGACGAAAACACAAGGTAGCTAGCTTCTTATTCCTTGTTGAACAAGTTAAGTGCCTTGCAAGACTTATTTCTTGACTTCCGTCAATGGAACGCTGGTAGGGCTGTCAAAGGGCAGGGCCGGGCCGGGCAGGGGTCAGCCCTAGCCCTACCCTTTCCTCTAAGAGTAGGGCCCTAGCCCAGCAAGGTTTGGGGTTGATTGGGCCTTAGTTCTACCTTTTAAGGGTCAGGGACGGGCCAAAGCTTCGGAAGAAAGCAGGTTGGGCCAGGCTCTGGTGATACGAATGGGCATTTTCAACAAAATAGTTCTTATTGATTTATTCAGGTGACGCCTGGTGCACTCTTGCTCCCACTCTGCACTCTCTGGTTACTTAACCTCTACCATTTGTCCCTTTTTAAATCCACTAATTGTGGTTAAGATTTGTTCACCCTTAGGGTTCATCCATCTAACATTGATTTTTAGAAATTGTCAAGTGTCCCTTTTAACATCCACTAACTGTGGTTAGATTCACTCACCCTTAGGGTTCATTCATCTAATCTTGGTTTTATTAAAAAAATATTAACCTTAGGTTAATTATGCTTAACCACAATTAAAGGGGGCTCTACAAGCCGCCATGTGTCCCTTTAACACCCATTAAAAAATATTAACCTTAAGTTGATTATGCTTAATCATAAGGGGCTCTAAAAGCTGCCACGTTTCCCTTTTAACACCCACATATTGTGGGTAAGGAGGCTCTACCCCTAGGGTTCATCCATCTAGCCTTGGTTAGTGGGTTTAGAGCCCTAGGTGTGAGTTAATCTTAACCATAGTTAGTGGGTGTTAAAAGGGACACGTGGTGGTTTGTAGAGCCCCCTAATGGCATCCATACGTCTAGAGAAATGAATTCACTCATACACCTGACTCCTTTCATCCAAGCCTCTACTCACATTGCTCTCAAACCAACCCAGACCCATTCCAGTTCTCCCTTACTTTCAACCTTTGTTTCCAGATTGTATAATGATTAAAAAACTATTCCGATTTGGTCATTTAAAGAGTATTGTACTATTGCACAGATGCATTCCCTTCAGGTAGTTAAACAAGTTCCCCGGTAATTCCATTATAAATTGTCATTACTTAATGAAGATACTCCAAGCAGTGCCCAAATCATTACACCTTTTGTGTCGGAACATCCACCTGTGATTTCCCCTTGAATGATCCTTATGTTCACCGTAACACAACTGTGACACGAATGGTATTACTGTCCTCCCTTTCGACTACACATTTTAGCTAACAACATAAGCTAGAAATGCAGTGATACCACTAAAACATTGTCTTCACAAATTTCGCGATAGCGAATAGATCACGAAATAAGGAGATCAAATATTTATTTATTAATTTAAAGATAATACAACTCTCAATAATCCTCTGATGAACAATTGAAATAGAAGATGACCGAGTGTGATCTCAATAATCCTCTGATAATACACACACTCTGAATAATTGAAATAGAAGATGACCGAGTGTGATCTCAATCTTTTTTTGATGTGTTTATGTAGCTTTTCCTTTCTTTCGAGCTTTGCGATTGTTCGGCTAGAAACTGATTCTTGGGGAGAACTGACTTTTTTATAACTTTGCCTTCTCTGAAATACTTTGATTTTGTATTGCTTCACTTGTGTCTGTTGATCTGCACTGCTGCAATTGATGATCCCTCTAAAATCTTCTTTCCGAGTCTTCTTTTTAAATCCTCTTTTTTAAATCTTCTTAAATAAATCTTTAACTTTGAGTCTTATTTATAGACTTTTTTGAGATAAAGATTTTAAGAGTCTCACTCCATTTAATGGTTTAAGGGGCTTAAGAGACTTTAGTCGCCACACCTATTCTCTGAAGCATTGAGTCCACACTCACCCATCTTCCTTAGATTTGGATAGGAGTTTGGGTTTATGGGCTTTCTATTTCATGCCCAAACCCGGAATATAGGAGGTCCATTCCTCATCATTCGGCCGAATTTAATTAGATTAGTATACGCATAGATCTCAGGATTTCAGGGAAAGATTCTGGAAGAAGAGATAATAAAATACCAGTAAAATTTGGGGAACAAACTCGACAGACAGCTAATCCCTTTTTCGCTAGAAAATCGGCTTCCACATTTTCTTTCCTTCTGATGATTGAATACGAGGAATCACTCAAAAGACAGTGAGGCTGCTAGAAGGGTGAGGATACGGCCACCAATGATCGGTCTAAAATATTAGGCTACAGAGCTGCAATTGAGAATCCTCTATGCTATGGAACCCCAATTGTTGGAAGGGATACTTGACTGCAACCAAAGAAATCAAAGATTATATTATCATATTACAATTATAGGAAACTAACGGGTGGCACGTGCGATGCACGTGAGAGCAAGAGAAAGGAGTTAACCACAGTTAATAGGAGTTAAGAGGGACACGTTAACACCCGCGGGTGCGATTGAACTCTCCCGAAGTTCAATCACCATTGACTGTGATTCTATTCTTTAAATTGATAGATGAGGGTAGTTTGGGAATTAAAGTAAAACATTAAATTAAAGTTTTGTTGTATATAAGGGTAGTTTAGGAATTTCGGAAAATTCAGGCTACGCCTGCCTCTCCCATTATAATAGTAAAGAAAGACATATCAGAGCACTCTAAATGTAATGGACCTAATGTTCCAAGCGGAGACTTTGGTAGAGGCAACCCTCATGGACGGGCCATATACTAGTGTACCCTAGTTCTTTAAAAACATTACAAATTGTAAATGAAAGAGAATAACAATAGATTAACTATGAACGATTCGCAGAAAACTGTACCATTAATCATCAATTTCACAACAGAAGACCAATACTAATTCTTGTATCACGATTGGAAGGTATGTTTATCGGGATTAGCCCATTCAAGCAATGCTGCTTTAATTGAGTGGTCTTGGTTGACGCATAATTGGGGTACAATTTTACCGGTAAAGATTGTGGTTATGGCTAACCCCAGAGTTAACCAGCCAACTGAAAAGTTATTAGTTGATACATAGGTGTCCCCAGGCTACATCCTGATAACTGTTATCAAACAACAGAGATCGTATCCAATTGCGATTGAACTCGGGGAGAGTTCAATCATACCCACAGGCCAACACGTGTCCATTTTAACTTCTATTAACTGTGATTAAGATTCACTGACCCTTGGGGTTCAAAGAAAACATAGCTTTAGGGAACAAGGCTATGGAATTTTTTCATTCTCGTACTTGGTCCCAGCAAAAAGGTTAACGGCCTCAAAGGAATGCCTCTGTTGATGCAAAGGCTATTACAAAGCCTTGGAAGACTCTTGGGAACATTTTCATGCATCATCAAGCTTTGGGACTTGGGGGTCTTGGTTAGGGTTCCCCAGCTCCTTTGGTCTTGGTTCCAGACACAAGGCAGACCTTTTAAAAGAAAATGAGACACGGGGAGATGATTTAATTTTTACATTTAGAAAATATAGAAGATTAAAAAAAAAAATTAAATTAATTGAAAAAAAATTTATTACAAAAAAAAAAAAAAAATCAAGTAATGTATTACAAATTAACAAACAATATAAAAAAAAAATTTTATTTAAAAAAAAAACTTGGATAAAATAATGAACTATGAAAATTTATTAATTTTAGGAATGTTAATGGACTGATAAAGTTATATCTTTTTGTATTAAATATATACCTTAAAGCTCATAGATAGCAAGCATGTCCACCTATGTCCAAAATGCACAAATTCTTGTCAATGAGTCGCAACAAGTTTCTAAACTGCTTTCGCATCCACACATTTCGACATGTGACATGCCTGCTGTCAGTCTTAAAGAACTACACAACATAGATTTGTATGAATTTAAAGTAACAAACAAGAGAAAAAAAAATACAACATTTGTCAAAAATTAACTCTTGAAATTTGAGAGTCAAGGTGTTTTGGTAAACAAAGGCCTCCACTTTAACCACATAAAGTACCAGAAGGATCTGCTAGACCAAGGTGAATGCAATTAGAACTCCCACAAATATCAAGTTGTATCAAAGTTCAAAATCAAGTGGGCAGAGAGAAATTCACGACCATCCATTGTTTCATTCCCACAAATATGCTGCGAAACCAGTCTGTATAAGCTCCCTAAATTGCATGACAACCTATAATAAAAGGAACACCCGTTATTAGCACTCAAGGGATTTACTAATAACAGGGATCTTTTCATTCATCAAGCAAACAAATACGTTGAAGCGGTAATAACAGGTTATCAGGAAGAAAATCAATATCGTTCATGCTGAGTCAGTAAATGACAGCCAAACATAGGATTAGGGTCCATTCTTTTGCTGAGACTTATAAAGTCCGGCACTTTGCAAGTTTTATCATTTGACAATATGCAATTTCTTTTGAGAACTAAATGTATCAAGCTTTGCATCTATTAGGTTGCAATTTCCTCAAGACTTCAAATGTAGCAAAATGAATTATTTCAAATCTCATAAATGGTAAGATTTAATTTTGTTAGAAAGCTTGACAATGTAACTCCAATTTCCTAACTACCATGACAAAGTGCAAAGTGCCAAGATTTATAAGTCACAGCAAAAGAACGGACCCTTAAAAGAAATATGAGACTTAGAGCCAACTTACATATTCTATGATGGGTATTAGCTTCGTCAACTGGTGCTAGGAAGGTAGACTCTGATGGTGTCTTTCATCGTGAGTTTACGCCTACAGGTAGGACATTTACTCTGAGCCACTATTGCAGCCTTAATGCAATTCTTACAAAAAATGTGACCGCACTTTGTTGACATCTCCTCAGCCAGCGGGCCCATGCAAACTGGGCAACTGAAGGTGGGCTCCTTTGGTGGTGGTACGCTCTGGGGCGGTTCTGGAGGATTCATAACGTTCTTTCCCTGCCATTGGACAATTTAAGGATGAGTCTTGAAGTTTTGGTTCTTTATCTGCTGGCCAACTTAAGAATTGGTGTTGATCCTTCAATCCCCGTGGACAGATATGCAGACATGGTGAATTGGTGATATAGAGAAACAGAAGAATGTTCTAGCCAAAGAAGTGAAGGCTTAACCAAGCTTTTATAACCATTAACAAAATCAGTTTCCTAGAAGAGCTTGGAGGATAAAAATAAAGGACTCTCAAAATAGGTCTTAACACCATTAGGTGGAGGTAAATTCTAGGATAAGTTAATAATCTCCGTGCATTCAATTCAGAGCTGAAAACCATTGAGATAACACATGGATAATCTGATCTAGAATGCACAAGTTGATGGGTTGATACAAAAGCCAGACCACATGCATAAACGACCACCATGCAGTGTTACAAATCTCTTTCTTAGGTTTTTATCAGCCGAAGTTTTTCTTGGGAGATTTTCAAATTTGAAATTTTTAAGGTGTTTTCGGCTAAATCTCGGCAATAATTAAAATTACAAAAAATAGTAATAAATATCACCAATTAGTATATTCATCAACCAAATTTTAAAACATTCACCATAAAACATAATATTTCATGTAACATTCTCTCTCAAAGCATATAAACTCGTTGAAATCTCAATATTTCAAAAGAAAAAAATAAGAGTTTAAATCATGATATTTTATAAACCTCGCAATATTTACGCGATAAAAAAAGAAAATCATATTTATTGTGAGATTTTTAAAATATTGCAATAAAATCGAAGTTTTAAACTTTAGAAGTTTTTCTCAAAATTTCTCGCGAGAAATTGATTATATCTCTGAGATTAGTAAAACTGCCATCATGTAATTTCTAATAATTAGTGACTATGCCATGGGTTAGAGCCGGTCAAACTAGCCCTCAATGAACCACAAAATTGAGGGCTTTTCTCTTAGGGCCCGAGGGTGGAGCAAGGCCCAAAATCTCAAGGTGACACAAGGGCTGACCTTGGGAAGTACATAGCAAAACCCAGCCTGGCCCAATTGGGCCCTCTTGAAGGTATGATACACCATAACACGTGTATAATATATAAACTAAATTATTACTATACCCCCAAAAATAGTTCAACATTCATGAAGACTATATTATATAAGTGTCTAACATTTGTTAATCATATTAATGGGCTATAAGACAAGGTAAGCAAATATCTCTAACGGTGACAAATGAAAGGGTAACATTTGTTCAAATTAATGTGACTACCCCAAACATGTCCCATACGTTAAAACATCTGATGAGAAATCATAAGACAAATCAAATGGGAAGCATGTTTGAGAATTATATAGGGGGTGTTTTTTTTTTGGATAGGCAAATGGGGTGTATTGCTTCTATCTATTGGCATATTTTACTCCTTTACTCAAAGTATACGTATAAATGTAAGTTCTCCCCTCTAATAAGCACTTTTACATCTCTATCCCAAAAACCAATGTTCTTTTAAAAACCCATCATAAGAATTTTGACAATTTTACCCTCCTAATTTTTGAAGACCCATAAAAACCAATGTTCTTTCAAGTATTGACATGATAAAATATCCTGTAATATAACATCTTTAAAACTATCAAGTGTTGAAGAGGGAATGAGGTGAGGTTTTGGTTGGATAAATGGTGTCAGCACCCACCACCTTATGAGATGACTTTAGGCTGTTATGATCCTTAGCGGTGGATATGTATGCTTTAGTAGAATCTTGTGTCAAGTACCTTTCAAACTTTAAGGTTTGGTGTCCCTGATTGACGCCGAACCTCAATGATTGGGAGACTAAAATCGCCACAACCTTTTGGTCAGAATCCACTCAGTCCTCACCTTCCTCAATTTCAGTAATGTCCATCTATGGTCTTGTGACAATAAGGATCAGTTCTCAATGAGATTCTTTTATTATGTTCTGCTTCCTAGCCAGGGTCCTCCTTTCCCTCATAGATTAGTCTGGAAATTGGATAAGTCTCACAAGGTATCATTCTTTCTTTGGACAGCACCCTTAGACAAGATTCTAACATGTATTTGTTGATATATGTAATATCGAGGGTATAGTTGTCAAAGGATATATATGTAATTTTCTCTTAATTTCAGATGCTAGTAGGACTTTCTTTTCCCTCACTAAGCAATTTACCCTAATCTCTCTTCTTTCTCCCTTCTCTCTTCTCTTTTCTCTTCTCTAAACCCTAAATCCTCCAAACCTTATTTCCAACTTGGTATCAGAGCTTCATCAAATGAAAGAAATTGTCATTTAAAGCCGCAAGAACAACCAAAGAAAGGAGGACAGCTGCCACGTTTTTAACCATACGGTTGTCGCTAACCATATGGCCTACGCCTTATTTTTGGGTTTCGGGTTCTTCAAAGGAATATTTTTCAAAGATCTTGATTTTAGAGGATTTTTGAATCCTATATCATGTGATTTGATTCAATATTGAGGAAATTACAATGATTTGAAAGAAAAATAACTCTTTTAGTTTAGAAATTTTTTTGTTCGAATTGGACCTTTTTAATGTTGTTCGTTGATCATGGATGGACCGGTTTTTTGCAAGGGTTCTTTTAAAACCGAGTTTCCTCAATTTGGATGAGATTTGAAGGAGTTATAAAGATTTTCCAACCCCTTGCTCTACCTTTTTTCACTCTTAGGGTGTTTTTATGCACTGTTTATAACAGCACCTTAGATCCATGTTTTTGGTAATCTTACTACCTATGGACATGTTCTTTTGAGAAATTAATTGATCAGAAGTGTAACTTCATTTTTCACCTTAAGTTACTCATATGGATGCTAAAGTTCTTACTCCACCGACTCTTTTTGACTTCGTTGTCCACTCTATCACCAATATTAAATTCAACGGTAATAATTTTCTGGTATGGCGAAACTCTATATTGGGGGTCGTTATAAGATGGGGTATCTTAATGATAAAACCCCTAAGCCGGAGACAGGCATTTCCGAGATTACTACCTGGAATGCCGACAATTGCATTATTTTGGGCTGGTTGTTTGATTCTATGGAACCTCAGATTGCCGGAAATTACATTTTCTATAAGAATTGTCATGAGCTTTGAGGATGCTCTTATTTAGACTTATGCCTTAGTGGAGAATGATGCTCGGATTTATCAACTTACTCGTGAGATTGCTCACTTTCAGCAAGGGGTTATGTCAATTTCTGATTATTTTGGGGCTCTTCAGCGTCGTTGGGAAGAATTGAGTCATTATGAGCATCTTTCAGAATTGTTTGTTGCTTCTGCAAAGATTATGACAAAGCGAATTGAGCGTCATCGCATTTATGATTTATTGGGTGGCCTTCACGCCGAATTTGAGTAGTTGCGCACTCAGCTTGTAGAACCTCGAAAGTTCAATGCTGTAAATAGTGTTGTGCATAGGCTTGGTAAAGGCCAAAAGCCTTTCATGTATAGTGTGTGTGTGTGGTTAAAGGTTAAAGAGGGTTTTATTAATGTGTGTATATATTGGAGTGTTTTAAAACTAAAGATAAATATTCTAAGTGTTTTAAGGGAAAAAAGGGTAAAATTGTCAGAATCAAATGGTATGTCATGCTCAATGTTAATGAAGTGTCTTGATGAGTATTTTATATTAAGTTATATCTTGGAATGTTTAAAAGTGTATATGTCTAAGTTTAAGAAGAAAATTTGGATGAAATGCAAAGAATAGAGGAGTTTTGGGAGTTTCGTTCGAATGAAATCCCATTCGTTCGAACGAAGCCAAAGATTTCATTTGGTTCAAATTCAGCAGTAACGAAAATATATTCGTTCGAATGAATGCGTGTAGACATGTTTTTTTAAAAGGGGGTTTAAGTCCGGATTTTTGGGTTTTAAAACCCTAAGACTATAAGTAGAACATCTAATTCGAGGGTTTAGATTATTCTAAGGCTTTTTCACCCAATTTGACAAAGGAGAGGAGAAACCCCTAGGTTTTCAAAAGAGCAAGCTTGGAGCATGAAGGAAAAGCTTGGATTCCACTCCTCAAGCCTTTCTAAAGCACTAGATCGAAGGGATTCGATCTCGGAAGGTCGATACTCTCTACTAAATAGTGTTGTTGTAATTCATTAGCTTAAATTAAGATGAAAAGCGTGTTGTTCTATGATGCGTTGTAGATTATCCTCCACTATTCAATCTTATGGTGATTTCTTCATGAGAAATGAAAATGAAAGCATGTTGATGATGAATTGAAGTGGTTGAGCTCTATTAAATGATCTAGGAGTATTCCTTATTGAAAGAAATGATGAAAACAGCGTGTTTAATGCAAAGCCTTTAACTATACTCTATTAAATTGTTCATGTGGTGAATTCTTGATGAAAGGGAACACATGATGCATTGATTTTGATGAAGAGCATATTAAATAGATGGAATTATATGCTTAAATTATATGTGAGCATGTTTAGAACTATGAATTGAGAATTAAAATGCATGCACCATGTTGTTGAAGTCTTATTGCCTAAATTATATGTGAGTATGTTTAAAACTATGAATTAAGAATTGAAATGCATGCGCCATGTTATTGAAGTCTTATTTCATATGTATCACTCACAAATGTTTTATGAACACTTGAAATTGCATGATCGAGGTTTTGTATGAGTATAGGTATTTGAAAAGTAAAGTAAAGAAGATGAAAAAAAGAAAAGATATTATTGGGAGGATGATAGTGTGCTTAGACCAGGTACAGCCACTAGCTATCTGATATCAAGTAAAATAAAAGAATAATATGTTATTGGAAGGATGTTAGTGTGCTTAAACCAGGTACAACCACTAGTCATCTAATTCCAAGTAAAATATTAAAGAAGATACGCTATTGGGAGGGTGATAGTGTGCTTAGACCAAGTACAGCCACTAGTCAGTCACCTGATCTCAAGTAAAACAAAGGAAAAGATATTATTGGGAGGATGTTAATGTGCTCAGACCAAGTACAGCCACTAATCATCTGATCCCAAGTAAAAGATTGAAGAAGGATGTTATTGGGAGGGTATTAGTTTGCTTAGACCAGGTACTACCACTAGTTACCTGATCTCAAGTAAAAAGGATCAACTCGGATAAGTCAAGTAAAGAAATGGAAGATGATAATTAGAAATAAAAATACATGAAGAGAATTGTAAAAGTAAATGGTTTTCGAAGAAAGTAAAGTATATAGTTTTGAAAAATATGCACATTGATATCGAAGTTATGATTTCTCCGCATTCTGAATTGATGTATGCATATGTTTTGATAATTGAGATTTATGAATTACATATGAAATCCTGCTATTGTTATAACATCATTATTTAGTAGTTAGTATACGCTGAACCTTCAATACTTAGCCGAACTGTTATTATCGGCAAGTCCACCTTTTAACATATGTGCTCTAGCTCCATGGGTAGAGGAGGAATACATCGAAGAATGTCTTAAGGAAGAACATCCAAGGGAAGATAAGGGCCTCGACAAATGGCCTTATCTTGATTATTGTTGAGAGGGTGAGGGAGTGATTGTATATATTGTCTTTGACTTGTTTTAAAGTGGGGATGTCCACTTATGATGGTTTCTTTTGTTAAACTTTTATTGTACTAGTTTGTTTTGAACTTGGAATATGGTTAAGTAGGTTTAAGAAATTTTAGTAAGCCTGTCAACGGAGATCCAAAAATCCGAATCCATTTAGTCGGATAATATCCAATTAGGATATCCGACGGATCAGATTCAAACATCCTTTTATAGGATCCGTTTATAAACGGACTGGATACAGATCGTACCTTATCCGATCCGCTTAACTATCCGAAAACCGTATAATATGTTCTAAATACCCTTACTGCCCTTATTACATTTTAAACCAAAATGGTATTGTTGTAATTTTTTTTAAGCTGTAAGGGGTAAGCAAGTAATTAACCATGTGTATATATTCTTCTTAAGAGCAAACCCTACAGTCCCTAACCCCCATTTTCTTCAGCAGCCTCTCCCCTTTCTGCTCTCCCTTTCCCTCTTCTCCTCTAGTCATCTTTCCTCTTCGCCTATGCTTTTCAACAGTCGAATACATGCTGATCACTAATCTAATATCAGAGAAAAAAAACCCCGTTTCTTCTTTACAGCGAGTTCATCTGGTCATGGAAAGATCCCTACAATCCTGAAACTCAAGTTCTTCGCTACTTGAAATCGAGAAATCCCTACAAGATCCATCTCGTCTAATCGGTTCACAACAGTTGGAAACAGATGTCCCGAGAAAACTCAAGATGCTCAAAAGCTTTAGCGTTTCTTTTATTCGAATGCAATAGATGTTCTTCAGTCTGTTGAAGCTGTGGTGAGGAGATGAATCGGCGCCCAGTTGGAATGAGAAACACCCAACAGGTACAGATCTTTTTTCTTTTTTTTTCTTCTTTTCGAAGAGATATTTAGGATAAACGGTTGAATCTGGATTGGTATCAAAGTCACTCGTATTCGAATGTTACAATCAGTCATTCGAAATATTATCTAAATCCGATTAATTAATCGAATTCGAATACGGTGTCTT
Organism: Tetracentron sinense; assembly: GCA_015143295.1. Classification (NCBI taxonomy): domain Eukaryota; kingdom Viridiplantae; phylum Streptophyta; class Magnoliopsida; order Trochodendrales; family Trochodendraceae; genus Tetracentron; species Tetracentron sinense. The sequence goes on from CM026566.1 coordinate 19,691,269, forward strand.
CATTCACTATCCGGCAGATAAAGTGCGGAGTACAGATAGTTGGATGGATAAACGGATCGGATGATACGGATATACACTATCCTCTCCGAATCCGCTCCGTTGACAGCCCTAATTTTTAGCTTCCTTTTAGCATTGCTTTAAATACTCTTGCAAGGATGGTTTGAGTTATAAAGTCACGAGCCAAAAGTCCCATAACTTCTAATGAGGATTTTGGGTCGCGACACTCTCCTTGCCAACCGTCTCTCCTCTGCCCTCTCTTCGATCTGTGTACTCCACTGTGTTTAGTGAGGAACGCTGACAGCCGCTTATTGTCTTTGAGTTCCCTCCTATGCTCCCCTCCGATCAAACTACCTTTGTTATGGACTTATCATATTACCTCCTCCACGACATGGTATGGGAAACTGATAGATTTGGTTCGTCGAGGTCATGGTGGAAGTAGTCGTGACGATTTACTACTCCTTGGCTCACTGTGGTATAGGGTGGGACATAATCGTGATCTTGTTATCGTCTACATGGCATCCTCAGGGTTACCAGTCTCGTTTTTGCTGCTCATTTGCTACGGTCTCCCTGTGATTGATTCTTCGCCTGCAACCTCAATTACTGCAGGTGATCCTTTGGAGTCTTAGGAGCTCATGTTTACCGAGATGATCCGCACTGAGTCCATTTGCAGAGTGAGACTGATCTAACGACTGCTTCCTCTTCAATTTCTGCCAGGTACCCATGCTCCCTCTTCCTATGCTGCCACTACATCGTCTTCTTCCCCTAGATGGATTATTGATTTGAACCAACTGATCATATGACTGGTGAGTCACAGGGTATTCCTTAATCCACCTTCAGCTCCTCTGTCAGTCCGCTTGGCTTTATGGTTCCATTATTTCTATTTTAGAGATTAGGTCACATTTCCTTTATCTCTGTCTCTCTTTATCTCATGTTTACATGTTCCTCGTTTTTATCTTCTAACAAGTCCTTTTAGTTAGTATCTACTACCAAACTCATTGTTTTGGGCTATGTTTGTATCCTTCTCATTGTCTCTTTTAGGACTTGACTACAAGGAGGATTATTGGTAGAGTCTGGCAAAGAGCGGCTTTAAACTAATCTTGACAACTACTTATTCCCCTGATCATGTCCCCATCTACTCTACTGCTGCTACTACTATTATTTTTCCTTTTTCTGATGGATGCTTTCATGATACTTACGTTTATAGCAGTCAAGGCTTTGGGCATGTTGGTCTAAGACTTGATTCTTTATTCCTACTTTCGGTAAACTGTGTTCTTCATCTACTTTTCAATGTGATACTGTGAGCTTACTAAACATGTTTCGCACTGTTACTCTCCTTGCATAGAAGTCGTTCTACTTTTGATCTTGTCCATCGTTCTGTGTTTGGGGTCCCATACCTCGCGGTCACTCTAGTGATGTGTTTTTGTTTATCTGTATCCTTTTATCGATGACTACATTTGGCTACTAGGTTTACTTTATTAATGTCTAAGGATGAGTTTTTTTTCTAAAAATTCCAATACCTTCAGACCATAAGTTATACACAGTTGGTGGTCTTGTAAGGCCGCCTTCGATTCCTGATAATGTTGGTATCCTCTCTGCACTTTTTGTCCATAACCTTCACACTCATGGTATTGCTCATCACTAATTTGTCCTAACACACCTCACAAAATGGTGTTGCTGAGCTGAATAAAACGCCATTTATGGGGCACTCACTCCTTGTTGTAAGGCATGCAAAGTCCTAAGACTTTTAGTCCTATGGCCCTTCTCACTGCATGTTTTCTCATCAATCGGAGCACCTTCTTGTATTCTTGATGGTTTCTCCCTATCATCCCGCATTAATATGTTGGGCCACTCATGCTCCTATTGTTCTTCTCATTGACCACGGTAATTTTGTTTGTAACCTGCTTTGTTCGGATCTTCGTCAGTTACGTCATAAATTGGAGCTATTCGATGTGTCCTTGGGTTGGTTATTCTACGCATCGAAGGCTATCAGATAGTTTATGATCCCCATTTCTCGTCGCTTCTTTGATCTCTTGGGATGATACATTTTTCGAGACAGTACCCATATTTCGCTCCTGGCTCTTCTGTCCCTACTGTCTCTTTGCCGTTACCTAGTACTGTTCCTACTTGTCTCTCTCTGCCTTCCGTCTTCCCAGGGGATATATCCGTAGCAAAATGCTCTTCTCACCGTACTCCACCGGGATAGCCGCAGATTGGTTCCCTCTCTGATGTCCTCTACCACGTCCAATTCCTCGCCAGCCATTCTTACTAGGGACTTCGTCGCTCTTTTATTCATTTCATAACTTTCTATTATACTCATGTTGCTTCTGATATTGAGCTGCCTATTGCTCATTGTAAGGGATTCGTTCATGTGTTACTCTTACCTCCCTGATACAAGTAATGTTTTGTTATCTGGGTTTGTATCCATAGTGACAAAGTCGGGGTTTCGGGAATAATTTGGCAAAGGCCAAGTTCGGAAAAATATCGAAAAAGTTCTGAAAAAACAGGAAAAAATCCTTGCAAATTTTGACACATAAAAGATAAATTAGTAAATTATCGAACTTTGATTAAGAATATACAAATATTAGTTTTGTTGCCAAGTATTGAGAAATAACCTGGCATGATGTGGATTTCAGACAATAATCCAAAATCTGCGAAATAATTCGAAAAATTCATATTTCACGAGTAATTTGGAAAACTAAAATTTGCCAAGTAGCCAACAATTCCTGCGATTAATACACAGCACTGTAAATAAACCAAAAACACAAAAAAAGGAATTTTTTGGTACAGACAGGGATTGTATCTCCCCTGGGATCGGCGGCCTCAATCGAGCGAATCGATCCTGATACTTTTCCCGGTTATGGCATTCTGTTCATCTTCATCCTAGTGGACGCGGTGATTATCGGTGACCAGAGATAATACCCGTTCAGTCTAAGCAGACTTGGGAGATGGTTTCCCTTCCAACTAGAAGAAACCATGTGGGCGGGCAGTGGGTGGGCACAGCCTCATAACAACTGGACGGGGTGAGAACAAGCCCCTTTAAGTATTTGCAACCCATCGTACTTGCTCATGGACGATCACCTAGGTGATAAAGACTCAGTCCTCATCCCCCCTGGTCACACAAGCTCTCTTTGACCACTAAAACAGGGGGCGAGGCGGCGGAGGGGTGAACAGGATGGCATATGCCGAGCTTTACTCTGGCAAAAGTGAGCTTCCTGCGAACAACCTCCCTCACTGTACTGACGCCATCCGTGCAACTATCAGCTTTGTCCCCACTATTCCTCTTCTGGTTGGATAACAGCTATCTACTAGATAAGTTTGATCACACATTCAAAGTCACACACAATAAATGTGTTTTGGTTTTTGTTCATTCTTCAAACTTTCCAATGAGTCAGAAGTCAAAAACAAATGGAGTTCTAGGGAAATTTAGCAGGGTTGACTCCTGTGAGAAATCAGTTTTGACTTTTGTTTGGAAGTCACCCTGGCCACAGAGTTGACTTCCACGTTTGTCAAATATTAAGTTGGAGTACTTGTCGCGTATGGCAAACCAATCACTTTCTCGTCACAAATGATTCCTTTCGTAAGAGGTCTATAGCGTTAACGATATGCAACCTACTGCTTTCCCCATCAAGAGCTTATAAACTACAAGAAACTCCTCTTTGCCAATCTCCATTCAAAGCCAAACACAACCTTGTACGTGCATTAAGGAGTCAACTCCAATCCATCTAAGCCTTCAGCCGGCACGGGCAAGGGCATTGGAAAGAACTGAAGTATCTGCTCCCCAGCTTCATCCCATTGATCCTTCACATTTTGGCTTCCGTGTTATGTTCTTCTTTCGAGAACCAATTAATACGAGCATACATTTTCCAGTACACTAATTCATACTCTGTGAATCATTCCTGAACGGCTAATCTCGATAACCTGAAAATTCATACTTACGCACAAGAAATATTGAAAGATAAAAAGTCCAATACAAGAAAAGAAGGAAAGCCACAAGTGATACAGGCATATAAAAACAGAGTACATAAATACTGCAACTGGAACGGTATCAACCGAAGTATAACTGTATCATTAAAGTTTTTTTGATGTTAAAACGGTTCAACGTCATCTGCGAAAAAACGTCAAAACAAGCAGGCACAACCAGCGCTAAGAAAAGAAGCTAATTGGTATAAACACAGTAGGGTGCCTATTCGGCAATCCGGCCTTTGACTGGGGGCCTCGGCCGTCAACCTCTGTAAATAGAGGGGGGGCCCCCTCTTTTGCTCCTTGATAAGGCCCAAAGGGCTGGGCCTTAGGCCCCTATTTTGAAAGTCTCTCTTACTATGAGGGTCGGAGCCCTTGCTAAGCCCATGGCCCGGCCCAGCCTGGCCCTCCATTCTATATGTTTATCATATATAATTTATAATGATATAATACTTAGACTTATTAGAACCTAAGTATGCGAAGTTGTATTTGTTTATGTATAACTAAAAGCTACACTTAGTAGTAGTATAATGTCAAATTATCTTTCTAGAATCTGTTCTAGTACAGTAACTGTACCTTTGTTCTTTTTGTTTATTAAAAAAAATTTATAGAGGCTAAGGAGTTACTGTTCTGGTGTTTAATGCTATATGTAACCTCTCCTATAATCATTTAATGTTACTACTAGTAAGTTGTTAACGTTTTTCCTTTTAAAAAAATATAACAAACAAAATAACAATTTTACATAACCTGGTGTACGTTACAATACTACAATCTAACGATAAAACTTTGTCCTTTGCTCTTTGAGTGTGCATTGGCGGTCCCAGAATTCGATAAAGAAAGAGATTGTAGACCAGTTGCATCGGTGTGCCTCCGGCCCTACATATCACCGTTCCCTGGCCTTTGAGAACGTACAGGGATGGGCCCTAGCTAGTTCAGCCCTTCAATGGTAGGCCTCACCATGGTGAATGTGTCCAGGCTCCGGTCAGACCTAAGCAGGCTCTCTGCCCTGTGCCATAGCCCTGTGACAGCCGAACTCTCAGGAACTGGTTTATTATTAGCACAAAGGTAGATATTATATAGACCGGCAGCAAATTATCAACACAAATTTCATCTATGCTGAAATCTAAGAATAATTGTTATTACCTTGCGTCTGCTTACAACTTTCCAAGGTGGTATGGTAAGATCGCCGTAAGTAATTGTGTGTCGGTTACTTGGGACAAAGCTCTTCAACGCCGGTTATACTCATTAAGAGCCAATCTAGTGGCGGTTTTCTGTAATTATCCCAGTTGAAAAATGATGTCATTTACCCATAAATTTAGAAAAGAAAAAATGAGACACAACTATAATAAATACACTAACACAAACACACACAATAATGCAAACGTATTGATCATAGCTTACTGTTTGGTTGTCAGTAGTACAGTACGAATTACACGCGTCTCTGCATCTCCAAAGTATATTAATACCTGTTTTTAACAGAACTTGGAAACAACCTTAGTCAACGAATGTCACGCCATGAAGGACAAATAAAGAAGAAATGTCTGGTTGCTCAATCATAATAATTGAACATTCACAGGCACAAACATAATTACTTTATAAGTTCAATTACGTCTATATATACTGCTAAATAGTTTATAATAACAAGTTAACAAAAACTATTTTCTATACAACTATTCAGTGATAACTTCTGCCAGTAAAGAGTAAGTGGGGCAACCACATCTGTGCAAGATTCCATTTGGCATTGCTTTGAGTTAGAAATTACATGGTTCCTTTTTTTAAATATGGTAAAAGTTACAAGTCGGTTCCTTCACTCACTTGCTCATAAAAATTTCTGACGAACCGTGTCGTTCCATCCTGGGCTCACAAGATAACGTTTTTGTGCATCACCAAGACTAGTGGTACAGTTTTGTATGGAGAACCCTGTCCCATATTGAATCAAGGTTGATCAGTTTCTCCATGTTTCATCATCCCCAAAAGTTTGCATAATGGAGGAAAGTATGAAATGTCAACCATCTTCCATTCCATTGTAAGAGTAGAAATGCAACTTGATCATAGTTCTAGCTTTCTGGATTCTTTTCCTAATGACATAACCAGAAAATTCATTAAGAAAGCGGAATACCAAAAGGTAATTGAAGCAATTCCCCTAAAAAATTCAATAATAACTCAGTAAGTCTTGAAAACTAATGACATTCATCACAGGTTTGAAAATTTAGTTTGACGCACCTAATTCCTTGCAAAAA
>CM026566.1:20297568-20647329 GCA_015143295.1 Tetracentron sinense
TCCTACAACCCATACTCATATAACTCATAGTTCACTCAACCCACCAACTCTCTTACACTCCTTACAACACTCAATCTATCAACTCACCTTACAACACTCAAGTCTTTACCCACTAGCTCCTTTTATCCCCCATGTAAAAGACACAACCCAAACTCTTAGTTTTCCTATAAATACCAATCCCTTAGCCCCTTAGATCCATCCCTCAAGACCCCTAGAAGGTTCCCACCCACTTGTGTTTCTCTTGAGTTTGAAGAAGAAAGAAGAAACTAAGGTTTAGAGTTTGGAAAGAATTATAAGACTAAAAGCTTAGAGTTCTTCACTAACTCTCTTCCTTTGTGGATTCTAAAACCCTACCCCTTGGAGCATTGAAGGAGAATTCTTGGAGGAGTAGGCACTCCTTCTTTCATTTTCTCTTCTTTTTTATCTTTTTTTTTTATTTGATTCTCTCTTCTTGAACTCTCATTTCTCAAGCATAGTTGGGCCTCTCTACATCAATCTAATGGTGTAGAGGGACCCCATATCAAAAAAAAAAAGATGTTCCTTTTCTTCTTGTACATATTTTTTTCTTTTTTATGTACCCGCAAATGTGGATATGGGTAGGCCCATAGAGAGTGAAAGCTAAAGCTATACCTCTCTTTTTCATTTTGTTTCTTTTTTAAGATTCTAGTCTTCTTTCTAGAATTTTTTGTGAAAGCACATCCCCTCCCTAACATTCTTCAGAGCAACATTACATCATTAATAATGGTGTAAATGAACCACCTTAAAGGGAGAGGATGAGTTTTCATTTTCTTTTATTTCTTTATTTTCATGTTCTATGTTGAATGGGTAGGTGATGGTTTAAGGACTTAAAATAAATGATAGTGTAAGGACTTAAAGAGGACATTCTTAAAAATGTTTCATACTAAAGACAATGGTATTTGATCTATTATCAACATCAATCCAACAAAATAGGTGTTGGTAATAAACCATTTACTATTCATAAGGCACATCCCTCTTTATGTCTTAAACTATAATCTTTTAGCCAAACTCTTGGACTAAATTTGACTTTAGTTAAGTTTGTCAAAACCTTACCTATATGAAAATTCAAAAACATGATAAAATCTCAAAATACCAAAAACATGATAAAATCTCAAAACACCAAAAACATTCAAATATAACCAAAATATAAAAAACATTCAAATATCCCCAAAAATCTCAAAAAATATAAAAAATACAAAAAGACCAAAAAGAGACTTGAAGGACCTCCTTAGCTTTCGTTAGCTCATCTAACCATGGATAAATACCCTCTAACCGCGGTTAGACTTAACACTTGTGCACTTGACCTCCCCGGTCAACTAAACCATAGCCTTCTAGGCTAGACCCTTTGACCATCCTATGCATACACACACTCCCCCCTAGCCTCGGCACGGGCTCATGTGCCAGAACTACGCTCGGTCTGATCTCACCATATGAGTACGTAGGCAACCCAACTCGGGTTCGACCCTAGCCATCTAGCTTTCTATTTTTCTTGGATTAGCACTCACTTAAAAACTTTGGACATTCTAATTAAACTTTGAGATTATAATTGACTTAAGTTTAGGGAGTAGGTAACTGTTATAAAACGGGGGTCTTGGGGGGGCTAACACCTTCGTCAGGGCTTAATTGAACCACTTACCCTAACTCTAATTAGACCATTTGCCTTATCCAAACAAACAAATACTCGGGACCTATCCCTAAGAATGAATAGGTGGCGACTCAAGTCAAAACATATAATTGTGAAAGTGGGTAGGAAGATCCCATGCTCACAGCTCTGGCGACTCCACTGGGGATGAGGTTCAAGCCGAAACTTAAATTTAAGCCAAATGATCTCAAAATTAATTAAAATACCTAAGTATTTAATTAAGTGCTGATTCTTTATACTTTTTGGGATGTTCCTTGTACAGTGCATTTCATGCATAGCATACTAGTGTAACAACCTAATACCCATTAGACAGGCTTATTACGCTCACGGCTGCTGGATGACTATCCTCAGTGACAGGGGCTTAACAGTCCTGGAGGTCCGCGGAACTTTGCCTGTTGGGTGACTATCCTCAGGAAACGGTTCTGAATGCTCTCGCTTACACCAATCGTCTCTTTTTAGGGAGTTGTATATCCGGTGTTAAGTGACCCCTATCCTTTTAGGAACACCCTTGCATTACCTCTGCATGCATACATATAGACTAGGTTATGGTATAGTCTATAAGCAGCCCACCTGGAGGGATACTGTAAACCTTAACCTGCTTATAACCTATACCTGTCCCCTCAATCATGGTTGCTCATCAGGGCACTCTGTCCAAATAAACACCCATCCAAGGGGCATGTACTGAGCCTTTTGTTGTGCTTGTAATAAAATACACCATACCCTACCTCTTGACATAGCATATGGGGTTCAAATCCCAGGTAAATAGGTCTTCACCGGACCCACCTATACCTTTGACCTGATAGGTCCACGGTTCCCAACAACTCGGGTTAATGCATGTCGGACTTCTGTCCGTATGCCCTATCGGATCACATACGCCTTGTCACACCCAATAAAAAAAAACAAAAAAACAAAAAAAATCAAAAAAAAAAAAAAATCCTCTCACTTGCATGTCATTCCAAACTTTCAAACTAGGGGCATTGTCCCTATGTCAATTAGACCCTATTAGGTCATCTACATGCTTTCTAGTCTTCCCCCAATCTTACTTATTCCGATTCTTACTCCGTACATTTCAATCATTTCAGGAGCAGACCCTGAGTCAAGCACGTATTTGAAAAGTAAAACCAGTTGATACTTGATCAACCGATTGCAGCATGGACCCTCGGGATGGCCAAGAGACTGACCCTGACACACCGACATCACAACAAGCACAAGCCCTAAATCTTGAGGCAAAAATAGCTGAGAATACCCAAAATATAGAAGAACTGAAAAACATTGTGCATGATTTTATGCGGGCCATAACACATGCTCTCTCCTCCTCAAATTCTCGACCGGCCGATCTGCCAGGCCCATCACAAGCTAATCCACCACATGTCACCAACCATATCCCACCGCCTGTTATCAACACCCCACTACCTGTTCAACCTCCACAACTGCATACCCTCAATATCCCTCCACCACCCGTCCAACCACAACCTGACTTCACTTTCGGCATACCACCTCCACCTGTTCAACCACAACCTATACCCCACATCACACCTCCCATCATTGACCAGTTTGAGGAGGAGGAAACCAGAGCTGGTACTGAACCCCATACCGGGTCCGCTCATATATCTTCCAGTTCAGCCCAGATCCCTGATGCCTACAGAGAAAGAATTGAGAAGTTAGAAGAGCTAGTCAAGACATCTCAGGGAACCCGTAAATCAAATGATTTCAAGGACATGTGCATGCACCCAGGGATTCAACTGCCCCGCGATTTTAAGATACCTGACTTTGAGAAGTATAATGGGAAGGATTGTCCCGAAATGCATTTAAGGGTTTACCGTGGAGAACTGTTCCAGTTGGAACATGATGACAAGTTATTGGTGCAACTGTTTTAGAAAAGCTTGAAAGGGGCAGCCCTACAATGGTTCACTAAGGTGGATCCAAACAAAGTCAGAACTTGGGAGGGTCTCTGTGAGACATTTTTGGCCAAGTTCTCCTATAACGTCGATCTAGTCCCGCAGATGATAGATTTGGAAAAGATGTCTCAGAAGGATAATGAGACCTTCATTGAATACTCTGTTCGGTGGAGAGAAATGGCCGAAAAAATGAGCACCCCTTTACCCGAGGAGGAGCAAGTGACCACTTTCCTCCGTACTCTTAAGCATCCACTTAAGACACTCCTGGCCGCACAACCGATCTCTGACTTCAGTACTATGGCCAAATGTGGTGCCCGGATTGAAGCAACAATGGATGACATAGGGGCATTCGATATGTTCCAGGGTTCGAAATGTGCATCCTCTTCCCGTGCTCCCCTGCCTCCAAGAAAAGATAATAGAAGGAAAGAAAATGATGGACAAATGGTCGCGGCCATACGGGTCCCTAACTTGCCCCAACAACCTCGGCAGCCCCAGCAGGCTCGACAGCCTCAGCAAGCTCAACACAACCAGGAAAAACTCCTCTCCCACCAGATGACATTTGAACAAAGGAAAAATCGGGCGTTCACACCGATCCCGTATTCTTTGTCGGCACTCCTCCCATTTCTGTTGGGCAAGAAGCTTATTACATTGAAGGAGCCTCAGCCTCCACCAGTTAACCTTCCAAAGGGATACAGGCCGGAGCAGCACTGTGGATATCATCAATCACCGGGGCATCCTACAGATCGGTGCTATGACCTAAGGCATGCTGTCCAGGACCTATTGGAGACAGAAGCAATTTGCTTTGCACCAGGGAACACCGACATCACCCAAGTCCCTCTGCCTAATCATGCTACTCCTGGGAATTAAGGCGCATCAGCCGGAAGCCCTTACAGTCGAATTTTGAGCAAACTCTATGTTTTTCGTGTCTTTGCTTCATTTTATTATCAATGTCTTGCAGTCGGCCTGTCGGCCAGTGTCAGTCCTGTCGTCCAGTCCAAGTCAGTCAAGTGGCCTGTGGCCTTTTACGTCATTTTGCTTTACATCGAGTCTGTTCATCCTTTTATGCAATTTAATAAAATGACACTTTTAAATCAAATTTCTATTGTGCTCTGAGATGCTTAATTGGGAACTGAACTAGTTTCTAATGCCCATAAGGGACAATTTGATAACGGAAAGTGATCTTTCAGCGAAAGGCGTAATGCTCAAATCTACAAGTACTCCTCCAACATTGAACGAATTAAGACAAGAACAATACAGGGGCAACGAAGACCTCTTTGAGCCGTCAAATCCCAACCAACTAAAAGGAGAATGATGCAATGAACGTACATGCTCTTGACCAATTAAGGAAATGATAAGAGGCCATCTTTTGATAAACCTCACTATACCTCGCTTACCCATGCTATATATATCCGCTAGTTAGACCTTTGAGCCTAATAGCCTTTCTTTCAAAATCCACACATGGGCACCCCGTGAAAGTCAAAAGAACAATAGGAACAACCAGTAAAAAACAACAACAGAGTGACTTTTTAACCGAACTACGTCATGACCTGATCCCTATTTGGGTACGTAGGCAGCCTGAAATCAGGTTCGGTCATAATACAGCAAATGCCAACAATACAAGACAATCATGCACAAAACAAAAAAAAAACAAAACAAAAAAAAAAAAAAAAGTACTTGGCCAACAAAGAAACAAAGCTTCACCAAAGGACAAGGCATACAGAAGCTGGTTCCACCCCGACACTGAATAAGTATCATAGGGTGCCCTACCCTTGCTGAAACAGTAAATTTGAGCCATATCTCGTTTCTAGCCAAACCACGTTTCGTCCGAAACATTAAGCTCTCATTGATCTTTGAAAGGAATTGAGCATTAACGTTCAAAAGCATTCGTCCTCATTGTTCGACAGGCGATGATGAGAGAAGACTGGAGAATTATTGGAGAAAGATTCAAGAACAGATGAGAAGATGCAAAACTTTTGTACCCATTCCTGGTGAAAACCCGAAAGGGTCCAGGGGCAAAAAAGGGATAAATCAAATTTCACGGGCATAGTAAAGAATCATCAATCCTACTATTGCGCAAAAATTACTTGAACCCAGTCCTGGTAAAAACCTGAAAAGGCCCAGGGGCAAAAAAGGGATAAAAATCAAAAGGTGCAACCTAGTCGCGGTGAGAAGCTGAGAAACTCGGGAGCAAAATAGGGAAGCATAATTAATACAAGTGCGAGTATCAATCAATCAGGAACAGATGTAGATCTATTCTAAAGATGATCAACCACAGCTTCATCAATGTTACCTGAAGGCAAAGGAACCTAGCTAGGTCTCCCACTGCAGGCAATCTCAGACACACATACAAGTGGTCAATTTCATTATAAACAGTCTGCTGGTCAACCGTCAGTCTACCGTCAAACCACTAGTCAGTCAGTCCATCAATCTTTTTAAGTTGTTCGCATCACCTGTCAGTCAATACATCAGTCTTTTATCAAGTCGTGTGAATTCATAATCAGTCAAAGTCCATTCCCCAGTAGAGTCAGCTCAAAGTCGACTGTTCACTCTCGCTGGTGCAAGGAAAACACTGGAACCATGGCAAGGCAAAGTCAGTAGACTATCCTGGATGTCACAGATGTTTAAAAAAGATTAGTACACCCTGGGGGGCAAGTACCAACAATTGGACCATCTGAGCCGGGGGCAATCCAGTTTGGCAGGTCAGATATATACAGAGAGGCAAAGATACATGCAATGGCTCAGGGTCACAACTCTCGCTCCCTCATATCCAATTCATTCGAATTTTTAAACTCATTGTCATACTCTCTATAACTCTTGCTTATTCTTATCAGCAACCTATTCAAATCTCTCTAGGTGAAGCAGTCGGATGGCTATCTTCACCCTCCTTAGTCCGCTATCCAGTCAGACAATGGGGCCGTTGTTTGTGCTGTGTTGCATTCCCCTTCAGTGAGACAATCAAACGGTTGTCTACACTATGTTGGCTTGCTACCAGGTGAAGCAGTCGGACGGCTGTCTTTACCCTTTTTATCTTGCAACCCAGTTAGATAATGGGGCCGTTGTATGTGTTGTGTTGCATTCCCGTTCAGTGAGACAATCGGGCGGTTGTCTACACAATCTTGGCTTGCTACCAGGTGAAGCAGTCGGGCGGCTGTCTTTACCCTCTTTATCTTGCTATCCAGTCAGACAATGGGACTGTTGTCTGCACTGTGTTGCATTCCTCTTCAGTGAGACAATCGGGCGGTTGTCTACACAATCTTGGCTTGCTACCAGGTGAAGCAGTCGGGCGGCTGTCTTTACCCTCCTTATCTTGCCACCCTGGCAGACAATCGGGCGGTTGTCTACAGCGTTGCATTCCACCTCAAGTGAAGCAGTCGGACGGCTGTCTTTACCTTCATTTATCCTTGTCAGACAATCGGGCGGTTGTCTACAGGTTCGCTTCCCCTTCACTAATCAAGGAGTATACTGTCACGGTTGTGTGACCGGGTGTCAGTTGTGGCCTCCAGTGAAGTTCTTCTTGCTCTACTAGCTCACTAATCAAGGGGTATGCGGATGCGGTCGTGTGACCGGGTGTCGTTTACAACCTCCAGTGACGCTAATCCTGCACCCATCATTGTTTTGCTTTATCTCCAGTAGATGGTTGTGTGATCAACCTTCACCTCATTTCCGATGAAATGGTCGGGTGATCAACCCTCACCTCACTCTATCCTCGGTGAAACGGTTGTGTGATTGACCCTCACCTCACTCTATCCTCGGTGAAACGGTTGTGTGATCGACCTTCACCTCATCTATCTTCGGTGAACGGTTGTGTGATCGACCCTCACCTCATCTATCCTCGGTGAAACGGTTATGTGATCAACCATCATCTCATCTATCTTCGGTGAAGCGGTTGTGAGATCGACCATCACCTCACTCTACCTTGAATGCTCTGATGTAAAAATACGGTGATTCTAGTCTTTGTCGTTTAATTTCTAACCTGGCATTCTCCGACAAAGAGGGGCAGCTGTCAGCACCCTATTTTTACACCCCCTTAACCGTGGTTAATTAATTTAGCTATAGTCCAAACCCTAGATCAACCCTAGTTCCAAACCCTAGGTAAACCCTTAACCATAGGACTAAACCCTAGTTAAGACCCTAGTTAACCCTAAGCTTAACCCTAGGTAGTCCTAAACCCAAACCCTAGGTAGCCCTAGCCTAACCTTAGTAAGCCCTAGGTATACCCAAGGCCCAAGCCCATTTGACCAAACTTATACCTAGACAATTCAATCAAACCCAATTACCTAATTTTATTACCCAACCCAAGTAGTCAAGCCCAAATACCCAATCACCCAATTGCCTAAGCCAAAGCCTATTTCCATAGCCCAAGCCCAAATGTCATAGTCAAAGTCCAATAATCATAACCCATGACCCATCTACTAATAACCCATGATCCATAAGACCTAATCCACATATCCATATCCACCTACCCTATATCCTACAACCCATACCCATATAACCCATAGTTCACTCAACCCACCAACTCTCTTACACCTCTCTTACATCAACCCATACCTATATAACTCATAGTTCACTCAACCCACCAACTCTCTTACACCTCTCTTACACCATATATCCTACAACCCATACTCATATAACTCATAGTTCACTTAACCCACCAACTCTCTTACACTCCTTACAACACTCAATCTATCAACTCACCTTACAACACTCAAGTCTTTATCCACTAGCTCCTTTTATACCCCATGTAAAAGACACAACCCAACCTCTTAGTTTTCCTATAAATACCAATCCCTTAGCCCCTTAGATCCATCACTCAAGACCCCTAGAAGGTTCCCACCCACTGGTGTTTCTCTTGAGTTTGAAGAAGAGAGAAGAAACTAAGGTTTAGAGTTTGGAAAGAATTCTAAGACTAAAAGCTTAGAGTTCTTCACTAACTCTCTTCCTTTGTGGATTCTAAAACCCTACCCTTTGGAGCATTTAAGGAGAATTCTTGGAGGAGTAGGCACTCCTTCTTTCATTTTCTCTTCTTTTTTATCTTTTTTTTTATTTGGTTCTCTCTTCTTGATCTCTCATTTCTCAAGCATAGTTGGGCCTCTCTACATCAATCTAATGGTGTAGAGGGACCCCATTTAAAAAAAAAAAGATATTCCTTTTCTTCTTATACATATTTTTTTCTTTTTTATGTACCCACAAATGTGGATATGGGTAGGCCCATAGAGAGTGAAAGCTAAAGCTATACCTCTCTTTTTCATTTTGTTTCTTTTTTGAGATTCTAGTCCTCCTTCTAGAATTTTTTGTGAAAGCTCATCCCCTCCCTAACATTCTTCAGAGCAACATTACATCATTAATAATGGTGTAAATGAACCACCTTAAAAGGGAGAGGATGAGTTTTCATTTTCTTTTAGTTCTTTATTTTCATGTTTTATGTTGAATGGGTAGGTGATGGTTTAAGGACTTAAAATAAATGATAGTGTAAGGACTTAAAGAGGACATTCTTAAAAATGTTTCATACTAAAGACAATGGTATTTGATCGATTATCAACATCAATCCAACAAAATAGGTGTTGGTAATAGACCATTTACTATTCATAAGGCACATCCCTCTTTATGTCTTAAACTATAATCTTTTAGCCAAACTCTTGGACTAAATTTGACTTTAGTTAAGTTTGTCAAAACCTTACCTATATGAAAATTCAAAAACATGATAAAATCTCAAAATACCAAAAATATGATAAAATCTCAAAACACCAAAAACATTCAAATATAACCAAAATATAAAAAACATTCAAATATCCCCAAAAATCTCAAAAAATATAAAAAATACAAAAAGACCAAAAAGAGACTTGTAGGACCTCCTTAGCTTTGGTTAGCTCATCTAACCATGGATAAATATCCTTTAACCGCGGTTAGACTTAACACTTGTGCACTTGACCTCCCCGGTCAACTAAACCATAGCCTTCTAGGCTAGACCCTTTGACCATCCTATGCACACACACACTCCCCCCTAGCCTCGGCACGGGCTCATGTGCCAGAACTACGCTCGGTCTGATCTCACCATGTGAGTACGTAGGCAACCCAACTCGGGTTCGACCCTAGCCATCTAGCTTTCTATTTTTCTTGGATTAGCACTCATTTAAAAACTTTGGACATTCTAATTAAACTTTGAGATTATAATTGGTTTAAGTTTAGGGAGTAGGTAACCGTTATAAAACGGGGGTCTTGGGGGGCCTAACACCTTCCTCAGGGCTTAATCGAACCACTTACCCTAACTCTGATTAGACCATTTGCCTTATCCAAACAAACAAATACCCGGGACCTATCCCTAAGAATGAATAGGTGGCGACTCAAGTCAAAACATATAATTGTGAAAGTGGGTAGGAAGATCCCATGCTCACACCACCAAAGTAAATATTTCCGGAATCCTAAATCTAATAGACCAAGGCTTTATAAAAGCAACTGCGATAAGGGCAGCTACCAAGGAAAGCATCGACGCATAAGAGACCATCCTTTTAAGTTTTTGCAGTCCATCTTCAGGTTTTGTTTGGTTCTCTGCTTGTTCTTGGTTCTCATTTTGTAGTTTCCAGAACGATTCTACAGAAACCAAGTGTTATACATTTGGGTGATTGTGATTCAAAATTAATTAAATAAAAGAAATTAAATATTAATTTATTTAATTTTATTATAGCCATTAAAGGCTTTAATAGTGGGAAACGTTTTAATGGTTTATTATCATAAATATTGTCACTAATGTGACAGTTCTATAATTCCAAAAACCTATTTAGTTTTCTATATATATATTATGTAATGTTTTCTCCATTTAGAAGAGAGAAGATTAGAAATGAGTTTTCTTAACTATTATGTTTTCTTATGTTTGAGAATTTTTTATTTTGAGAGATTGCTGGGTAAGAAACAGAGTAAGGTGTGCGACTATAGGTTATGCACGTCTACAGTCAGGGTTAGATTTGTGTGGAGCTGTTGTATCCTGGAGGCATCGTGTCTGTCAACCCAGTGCATTTGTGGGGGGCACGAAATGTCTTAAAGAGAGCGACGTGATCCACGCCTCACGTCACACGAACTACCAATGTTCTAACAGTTTTTCAAGCACAGGTATTTCTGGAATAAAAGTTGCTATTTTGTTCGAGTTCTTTAAAGACTGTAATTTTTGTCGGATAGCGATTCCAGCTAATTTACCCCTATGGGACAACAATTTTAAGACATTTTCGTTCTAATAAAGGAGAGTGCCATGGTACGAGAGGTTGCAGTTGTTGGTAGTCAATTACGGGTCACTAGAGATTCTTGGAAATACAACCTGCGCAACATTATCAAGAAAATGGCAGATCCACAGTCACGGCTCTAATCATCCAGATGACTACCTCTGGCCGTGGGCAAGAGATCCTATCTGTGGTTGCGTCGGTGTCGTCTCCATCCTCCAAAAGAGACTCAAGCAAATACCATCTTCCATGCCAAGGGGAGGTTCTGGAATGCAAGATCACTGGTGACAAGTTTCTGGGCGAAGGATTGCTCGAAATAATTGACGGGTTCGTGAGTTCGCTGTAGAGGATTTACAGAGGGCACACAAAAAGGGACAGGCTGCTCGAGTAAGAACTAGTGGATGAAATTGCCGGTCGGATTTTCAGCTTCCGTCAGACTAACTTCGCTGGTCCAAAGAATCGTTGTGGCCAACCGATCGGATGTCCAAAGGATTTAGGAATGTGAATAAACCATAGGGTGGAGTCAATCCAAAACTCGGAGAATCTTCTCGGGATGGAGTTAATATTGCAAAACGTTTTAAGGGGAGATAGATGGGCTTTCCATAAAAGGTGTAAAACGGATGATAACGTGGGCTTGAAGGAAGGTGAAAAGAAAAATGAAAAAGGAAAGTAAAGGTGTACTGGAAAAAGAAAAGATGGTTAATAGTTTTGCTACGGTGCTCTGAGCATATACACAATTAGTGAATTGTCCATAAGCTTTACCTTGGTTTTGAGAGGGACGCTTTAAAAGGAAACTTTCCACTTTTGGTTTGAAAGCATTTATTATGCAAGTTTTGGTTCCAGAGCCATCTAATGCAAAGATAAGACAAGCCGAGCTGAGCCGAGTCGAGCCAAAGGATGCCTTTGCTATCTTGGAACATCATATGATATGATGTAAATTCGAGTTCAGATCCGTCTGAAACAGTGTGCTCTTAGAGATGTGGTGAACGGTAGCAGATGAGTTGCAGTTCAGAAAATCAAGAGTTGCACATTGGTAACACTCAAATGAATGGTCAGATTTTTAAACTCTCTTTTTATGTTTGTCAGTACCCTATTTTTAAACCCCCTTAACCGTGGTTAATTAATTTAGCTATGGTCCAAACCCTAGATCAACCCTAGTTCCAAACCCTAGGTAAACCCTTAACCATAGGACTAAACCCTAGTTAAGACCCTAGTTAATCCTAAGCTTAACCCTAGGTAGGTAGCCCTAGCCTAACCTTAGTAAGCCCTAGGTACACCCAAGGCCCAAGCCCATTTGACCAAACTTATACCTAGACAACTCAATCAAACCCATTTACCTAATTTTATTACCCAACCCAAGTAGTCAAGCCCAAATACCCAATCACCCAATTGCCTAAGCCAAAGCCTATTTCCATAGCCCAAGCCCAAATGTCATAGTCAAAGTCCAATAATCATAACCCATGACCCATCTACTAATAACCCATGATCCATAAGACCTAATCCATATATCCATATCCACCTACCCTATATCCTACAACCCATACCCATATAACCCATAGTTCACTCAACCCACCAACTCTTTTACACCTCTCTTACATCAACCCATACCTATATAACTCATAGTTCATTCAACCCACCAACTCTCTTACACCTCATATCCTACAACCCATACTCATATAACTCATAGTTCACTTAACCCACCAACTCTCTTACACTCCTTACAACACTCAATCTATCAACTCACCTTATAACACTCAAGTCTTTACCCACTAGCTCCTTTTATCCCCCATGTAAAAGACACAACCCAACCTCTTAGTTTTCCTATAAATACCAATCCCTTAGCCCCTTAGATCCATCCCTCAAGACCCCTAGAAGGTTCCGACCCACTTGTGTTTCTCTTGAGTTTGAAGAAGGGAGAAGAAACTAAGGTTTAGAGTTTGGAAAGAATTCTAAGACTAAAAGCTTAGAGTTCTTCACTAACTCTCTTCCTTTGTGGATTCTAAAACCCTACCCCTTGGAGCATTGAAGGAGAATTCTTGGAGGAGTAGGCACTCCTTCTTTCATTTTCTCTTCTTTTTTATTTTATTTTTTATTTGGTTATCTCTTCTTGATCTCTCATTTCTCAAGCATAGTTGGGCCTCTCTACACCAATCTAATGGTGTAGAGGGACCCCATATCAAAGGCAAGGAGATGCCCCTTTTTTCTTTTTCTTTCCATGTACATGTTTTCTTCTTTTTTATGTACCCACAAGTGTGGATATGGGTAGGCCCATAGAGAGTGGAAGCTAAAGCTATACCTCTCTTTTTCATTTTGTTTTCTTTTGAGATTCTAGTCCTCTTTCTATAATTTTTTGTGAAAGCTCATCCCCTCCCTAACATTCTTTAGAGCAACATTACATCATTAATAATGGTGTAAATGAACCACCTTAAAAGGGAGAGGATGAGTTTTCATTTTCTTTCATTTCTTTATTTTTCCTTCATGTTCTATGTTGAATGGGTAGGTGATGGTTTAAGGACTTAAGATAAATGATGGTGTAAGGACTTAAAGAGGAGATTCTTAAAAATGTTTCATACTAAAGACAATGGTATTTGATCTATTATCAACATCAATCCAACAAAATAGGTGTTGGTAATAGACCATTTACTATTCATAAGGCACATCCCTCTTTATGTCTTAAACTATAATCTTTTAGCCAAACTCTTGGACTAAATTTGACTTTAGTTAAGTTTGTCAAAACCTTACCTACATGAAAATTCAAAAACATGATAAAATCTCAAAATACCAAAAACATGATATAATCAAAATACCAAAAACATGCAAATATAACCAAAATACCAAAAAATTCAAATATCTCCAAAATCCCAAAAAAATATAAAAATACAAAAAACCAAAAAGAGACTTGTAGGATCTCTTTAGCTTTGGTTAGCTCACCTAACCATAGTTAAATCTCCTCTAACCGCTGTTAGACTTACCCCTTGTGCACTTGACCTCCCCGGTCAACTAAACCATAGCCTTCTAGGCCAGACCCTTTGACCACCCTATGCACACACACACTACCCCCTAGCCTCGGCACGGGCTCATGTGCCAGAACTACGCTCGGTCTGATCTCACCATGTGAGTACGTAGGCAACTCAACTCGGGTTCGACCCTAGCCATCTAGCTTTCAATTTTTCTTGGATTAGCACTCACTTAAAAACTTTGGACATTTTAATTAAACTTTGAGATTATAATTGGCTTAAGTTTAGGGAGTAGGTAACCGTTATAAAACGGAGGTCTTGGGGTGCCTAATACCTTCCCCAGGACTTAATCGAACCGCTTACCATAACTCTGTAAAGACCATTTGCCTTATCCAAACAAACAAATACCCGGGACCTATCCCTAAGAATGAATAGGTGGCGACTCAAGTCAAAACATATAATTGTGAAAGTGGGTTGGAAAATCTCATGCACACAGCTCTGGCGACTCTGCTGGGGATAAGGTTCAAGCCGGAACTTAAATTTAAGCCAAATAATCTCAAAATTAATTAAAATACCTAAGTATTTAATTAAGTGTTGATTCTTTATACTTTTTGGGATGTTTCTTGTACAGTGCATTTCATGCATAGCATACTAGTGTAACAACCCAATACCCATTAGACAGGCTTATTACGCTCACGGCTGTTGGATGACTATCCTCAGTGACAGGGGCTTAACAGTCTTGGAGGTCCGCGGAATTACTCCTGCTGGGTGACTACTCTCAGGGAAGGATTCTGAACGCTACCGCTTACACCAATCGTCTCAGGTATGTTCTGTACCAGGGAGTCGCATATACGGTGTTAAGTGATCCCCCCATCCTTTAGGAACACCCTGCATTACCCCAATATGCATACATATAGAATAGGCTGAGGTATAGTGTATAAGCAGCCCACCCTTGAGGGATATTCTAAACCCTAACCTGCTTGTACCCTATACCTGTCCCCCAATCATGGCTGAACATCAGGACACTCTGTCCAGATAAACACTCATCCAGGGGGCATGTACTGAGCCTTTTTTTTTGTGCTTGTAATAAAAGACCTCCTACCCTATCTCCAGACATACATGTGAGATTCACACCCTAAGTTGCAATGGGTAAGCCCATTAACACACTCCAACTTTGCCCCAGTAGGCCCTGGTTACCAACAACCCAGGTTAGTAGAACGGAGTTCTCTCCGCCTACCCTATCGAGTCACACCTGTTATGTCCTACCTTAAAAAAAAATCAAAAAATCAAAAAAAAATCAAAAATCAAAAAAGTGTCATTCCTGTATGACTTTCCAACTCCAGATCAAGGGCATTGCCCCTATGTCAATTAGACAGTTATGTCATTTGCATGCATTCTGACTTCCTCCCCTTCTCTTGCATGTCATTCCAATTTCCAGACTATGGGCATTATCCCTAGGTCAGCGAGACTATTAGGTCACCTGTATGCTTCCTTTATTTCTTCCATTCTATTCCAACTCTCACTCCATATCACCCATCTTTTCAGGGAGCATACTCTGAGCCAAGCACGGATCTGAAAAGCAAGATACCTGACACGACATGGACCCTCGAGATGGACAAGAGACTGACCCGGATACCCCGAGATCACAACCTCAGGTTCCGGATTTTGAAGCAAGACTAGTAGAAAATGTCCGGAGTATTGAAAATTTGACAAACATCGTTCAGGATTTTATGCGGGCAGTGACTCAGGCCCTCTCTTCCTCCAACCCTCAACCGGTCGAGACAATAAGGCCGTCACAACCAAACCCACCATCTACAACCAACATTACCCCTTCTCTACCCACCATCAACATCGCATCACAACCTGTTCAACCTACCCAACCATCACTTACCTCCAACATTCCTCCTCCGTCAATTCAGCCACAACCTACTCACCATATCTCCCCACCACTCGTAGACCATTACGAGGAAGAAGAGGCCAGAGCCAGCGGTGAACCTCATACAGGGTCCGCTCATGTATCCTCAAGCACTGCCCAAATCCCAGATGTATACCAGAAAATGATTGAGAAATTGGAAGAGCTGATGAAGCAAAATCAAGGATCCCGTAAGTCCACCAACTTCAGGAATATGTGCATACATCCCGGAATCCAAATGCCCAAGGACTTCAAGGTTCCTGATTTTGAAAAATACAGTGGGAAGGGTTGTCCTGAGACACACTTGAGAGCATACCGTGGAGAATTGTTCCAGCTCGAACATGGAGATAAACTGCTGGTCCAATTATTTCAGAAAAGCCTGAAAGGACCTGCATTACAGTGGTTCACCAAGCTGGACCCCAGTAAGGTACGAACTTGGGAAGATCTCTGCGAAACCTTCATTGCCCAGTACTCTTACAATGTTAACCTGGTCCCGCAAAGAGCAGATCTTGAAAGAATGTCCTAGAGGAATAATGAAACCTTCATCGAGTATTCAGTTCGGTGGAGAGAAATGGCTGGCAAGATGAGCACCCCTCTGCCGGAAGAAGAATTGGTAACAACTTTCTTCCGCACCCTTAAACACCCACTGAAGACTCTCCTAGCGTCACAGCCCATCTCTGACTTTAGCACCATGGCCAAGTGTGGTGCCAGAATTGAAACGACATTGGGTGACAGTGGGTCAGTCGACATTTTTCAAGGAACGAAGGGCGCATCTTCCTCTCGACCTCTCATCCATCCGAAAAGATAAAACAAAAAGAGAGAGGACGATGGACACACGGTATCAGCCATACCAGTCCGGGTGCCCAACTTGCCTCGCCAACAAGCTCAACGACCACGACAAGTTCAGCAACCCCAGGGGAAGCTACTCTCTCATCAGATGACTCTTGAACAGAAGAGAAACCGGGCATTCACTCCACTACCATACTCTTCGATGGCACTCCTGTCATTCCTATTGGACAAGAAACTGATCACTCAGAAAGATCCACAACCTTCACCGGTAAATCTTCCCAAGAACTACAGGGCGGATCAGCACTGCGTGAATCACCAATCACCAAAGCACCCTACTGACAGGTGCTATGATTTGAAACACGCAATCCAGGACTTGCTGGAAACCGACATAATTTGCTTTGCACCGGGAAATACAGACATCAATCAAGCTCCTCTCCCAGATCATTCTCCTCCTGCAAACTAAGGCGTTTCAGCCGGAATAGTTCTGTAGTTGACTTTTGAACAATCCCACTTTTGTTATGTCTATCTTGGTACCTCAGTCGGCCATGTTGGTCCATGTCTATCCCTATCATCAGTCCAGTCCAACCAAATGACCATAGGTCCTTGCTATGTCTTTTTGTCTAGTCTGTCCATTTTGACATTTTAATGAAAATTGCTGTTTTAAGTCTAAGTCAAGTTTTATTGTGTTCTGAGATGCTTAATTTGGGAGCTGGACTAGTTCCTAATGCCTGTAAGGGACAACTTGATCATTCAATGGGAAGTTCAACAACTATTTAAACAAATGCAGAAACAGTAAAGACCTCTCTGAGCATCAAAGGACAATCAACTGAAACGAGGCAATGCAATGACCATACATGCTCTCGACCAATCAAGGATAGGATAGGAGACCATCTTTGGATAAACTTTCACAACACCTCGCTCACCCATGCTATGTACATATCCGCTAGTTAGACCTTTGAGCCTAATAGCCTTTCTTTCAAAACTCCCACAAAGGGCACCCCTTGAATGTCAAAATGATAATTCAAAAGAGAAACAACCAGCAAAGAGCAACCATCAAATGCGGCCTTTTGGTCGAACTACGTCTTGACCTGATCCCTATTTGGGTACGTAGGCAGCCTGAAATCAGGTGCGGTCATAGCACAGCAAATGTGCCACAATACAAGACAATCATGTACCAAAAAAAAAAACAAAAAAAAAGAGAAAAGAAAGAAAACTCAAAAAAAAAGAAAAAGAAATAAAGAAAAAGGTATTTGGTTACACAGCAAAGCTATACCAAAAGATCAAGAATGCATAAGCTGGTTCTATCCCGACACCGAACAAAACCATAGGGTGCCCTACCCTTGCTAGAACTGAAATTTTGAGCCTTATCTCGTTTCTAGCCAACCCACGTTTCGTCCCAAACACTAAGCCCTCCTTGATCTTTGAGAAGACTTGTGCATCAATGGTCAAAAGCATTCACCTCCATTACCAACAGGCAATGATGAGAGTAGACTGGAGAATTATCAGAGAAAAGAGTAGACAATGAGAAAATGCGAAGCTTGTATACCCAGTCCTGGTGAAAACCCGAAAGGACCCAGGGGCAAAAAAGGGATAAATCAAATTTCACGGGCATAGTAAGGAATATTCAATCTTACTATTGCGCAAAAATTACGTGAACCCAGTCCTGGTGAAAACCTGAAAAGGCCCAGGGGCAAAAGAGGGAAAATAAGCTAATACAGGCTTTGCAGACATCCCTCCCCAGCAAATGCAGATCTACCACAAGGATGATCACACATAGCATAATCGTTCACCTGAAGGCAGAAGGAACCTAAATAAGTTTTCCAATGTAGGCAATCTCAGACACAGTCAGTCCACCTGCCAATTGTCAGGCTACTACCATCACCTGTCAGTCACTCCATCAGTCTCCTCAATAGGTTTGTTACATCTCTTGTCTGTTAGTCCATCTGTCTTTTTATCAAGTCATCATCAGTCGGTCCAAATTCACTCCCTATTAGAGTCAGCTACTCATTCCCGCTAGCGCAAGAGGAGCAGGGAAACCAAGGCAGAGTAAAGTCGGCAAACTATTCTGGGTGATACAAATGTTTGAAGATCAGTATATCCCAAGGGGTACGCACATACAGTCGAATCATCCAGGCCAAGGGGCATGTCAGATCCATCAGGCTTTATATATGCACAGAGACATGAGATTCGTGCAATGGCTCAGGGCTACGGCTCTCACTCTCATATATGATCCATCTTGCTTCTCAAATTCTTACTCATACCTATCAACTACCACATCAAATTCACCCCAGCGAGTCAATCGGGCGGTTGCCCACAACATTGCATCCTATCTCGGTAAAGCAGTCGGGCGGCTGTCTTTACCCTAATTATCCCTGCCAATCTTTTAGGCGGATGCTTATAGCATTGCGCTCCCTTCACTATTAAAGGAGCACTGGAACAGTCGATTTCAGTTGCGGCCTCTTGTGAAGTCTATCTCTGCTCGACTAGCTCACTGTTAAAGGAGTACTGTCCCGATCATGTGACCGGACGTTAGTTACGGCCTCTGTGATGTTAGTCTTGCACCCGTCACCTTTCATTTTGCATTCTCTATCTCCGGTGAGGCGGTTATGAGTTTGACCATCACCTTACTCTATCTTCGGTGAGGCGGTTGTGAGTTTGACCATCACCTTACTCTATCTTCGGTGAGGCGGTTGTGTGATCGACCCTCACTTCCTCTATCTTCGGTGAAACGGTTGTGTGATCGACCCTCACTTCATCTATCTTCGGTGAACGGTTGTGTGATCGACCCTCACCTCATCTATCTTCGGTGAAACGGTTGTGTGATCGACACTCACTTCCTCTATCTTCGGTGAAATGGTTGTGTGATCGACACTCACTTCCTCTATCTTCGGTGAAACGGTTGTGTGATCGACCCTCACTTCATCTATCTTCGGTGAACGGTTGTGTGATCGACCCTCACCTCATCTATCATCGGTGAAACGGTTGTGTGATCGACCCTCTCCTCATCTATCATCGGTGAAACGGTTGTGTGATCGACCCTCACTTCCTCTATCTTCGGTGAAACGGTTGTGTGATCGACCCTCACTTCATCTATCTTCGGTGAACGGTTGTGTGATCGACCCTCACTTCATCTATCTTCGGTGAACGGTTGTGTGATCGACCCTCACCTCATCTATCATTGGTGAAACGGTTGTGTGATCGACCCTCACCTCCTCTATATTCGGTGAAACGGTTGTGTGATCGACCCTCACTTCATCTATCTTCGGTGAATGGTTGTGTGATTGACTCTCACTTCATTTATCATCGGTGAACGGTTGTGTGATTGACTCTCACTTCATTTATCATCGGTGAACGGTTGTGTGATTGACTCTCACTTCATTTATCATCGGTGAACGGTTGTGTGATTGACCCTCACCTCCCTCTATCTTCGGTGAAACGGTTGTGTGATTGACCCTCACCTCATCTATCATCGGTGAAATGGTTGTGTGATCAACCTTCACCTCATCTCCGGTGAAATGGTTGTGTGATCAATCTTCACCTCATTTCCAGTGAATGGTTCATGGTTGTGTGATCAACCTTCACCTCATTTCCAGTGAATGATTGTGTGATCAACCCTCATCTTATATCCGTTGGAGCGGACGCGTGTTCACTCCCCTTACTCTTCATGCTTGCTTTCATCCCATCGGCTTCGGTGTAAAAATTGGTTGATTCCAGTCTTTGTCGTTCAATTGCCAGCTCGGCATTCTCCGACAAAGAGGGGCAGCTGTCAGTACCCTATTTTTACACCCCCTTAACCGTGGTTAATTAATTTAGCTATGGTCCAAACCCTAGATCAACCCTAGTTCCAAACCCTAGGTAAACCCTTAACCATAGGACTAAACCCTAGTTAAGACCCTAGTTAATCCTAAGCTTAACCCTAGGTAGGTAGCCCTAGCCTAACCTTAGTAAGCCCTAGGTACACCCAAGGCCCAAGCCCATTTGACCAAACTTATACCTAGACAACTCAATCAAACCCATTTACCTAATTTTATTACCCAACCCAAGTAGTCAAGCCCAAATACCCAATCACCCAATTGCCTAAGCCAAAGCCTATTTCCATAGCCCAAGCCCAAATGTCATAGTCAAAGTCCAATAATCATAACCCATGACCCATCTACTAATAACCCATGATCCATAAGACCTAATCCATATATCCATATCCACCTACCCTATATCCTACAACCCATACCCATATAACCCATAGTTCACTCAACCCACCAACTCTCTTACACCTCTCTTACATCAACCCATACCTATATAACTCATAGTTCATTCAACCCACCAACTCTCTTACACCTCATATCCTACAACCCATACTCATATAACTCATAGTTCACTCAACCCACCAACTCTCTTACACTCCTTACAACACTCAATCTATCAACTCACCTTATAACACTCAAGTCTTTACCCACTAGCTCCTTTTATCCCCCATGTAAAAGACACAACCCAACCTCTTAGTTTTCCTATAAATACCAATCCCTTAGCCCCTTAGATCCATCCCTCAAGACCCCTAGAAGGTTCCGACCCACTTGTGTTTCTCTTGAGTTTGAAGAAGGGAGAAGAAACTAAGGTTTAGAGTTTGGAAAGAATTCTAAGACTAAAAGCTTAGAGTTCTTCACTAACTCTCTTCCTTTGTGGATTCTAAAACCCTACCCCTAGGAGCATTGAAGGAGAATTCTTGGAGGAGTAGGCACTCCTTCTTTCATTTTCTCTTCTTTTTTATTTTATTTTTTATTTGGTTATCTCTTCTTGATCTCTCATTTCTCAAGCATAGTTGGGCCTCTCTACACCAATCTAATGGTGTAGAGGGACCCCATATCAAAGGCAAGGAGATGCCCCTTTTTTCTTTTCCTTTTCATGTACATATTTTCTTCTTTTTTATGTACCCACAAGTGTGGATATGGGTAGGCCTATAGAGAGTGGAAGCTAAAGCTATACCTCTCTTTTTCATTTTGTTTTCTTTTGAGATTCTAGTCCTCTTTCTAGAATTTTTTGTGAAAGCTCATCCCCTCCCTAACATTCTTTAGAGCAACATTACATCATTAATAATGGTGTAAATGAACCACCTTAAAAGGGAGAGGATGAGTTTTCATTTTCTTTCATTTCTTTATTTTTCCTTCATATTCTATGTTAAATGGGTAGGTGATGGTTTAAGGACTTAAGATAAATGATGGTGTAAGGACTTAAAGAGGAGATTCTTAAAAATGTTTCATACTAAAGACAATGGTATTTGATCTATTATCAACATCAATCCAACAAAATAGGTGTTGGTAATAGACCATTTACTATTCATAAGGCACATCCCTCTTTATGTCTTAAACTATAATCTTTTAGCCAAACTCTTGGACTAAATTTGACTTTAGTTAAGTTTGTCAAAACCTTACCTACATGAAAATTCAAAAACATGATAAAATCTCAAAATACCAAAAACATGATATAATCAAAATACCAAAAACATGCAAATATAACCAAAATACCAAAAACATTCAAATATCTCCAAAATCCCAAAAAAATATAAAAATACAAAAAACCAAAAAGAGACTTGTAGGATCTCTTTAGCTTTGGTTAGCTCACCTAACCATAGTTAAATCTCCTCTAACCGTAGTTAGACTTACCCCTTGTGCACTTGACCTCCCCGGTCAACTAAACCATAGCCTTCTAGGCCAGACCCTTTGACCACCCTATGCACACACACACTACCCCCTAGCCTCGGCACGGGCTCATGTGCCAGAACTACGCTCGGTCTGATCTCACCATGTGAGTACGTAGGCAACTCAACTCGGGTTCGACCCTAGCCATCTAGCTTTCAATTTTTCTTGGATTAGCACTCACTTAAAAACTTTGGACATTTTAATTAAACTTTGAGATTATAATTGGCTTAAGTTTAGGGAGTAGGTAACCGTTATAAAACGGAGGTCTTAGGGTGCCTAATACCTTCCCAGGACTTAATCGAACCGCTTACCCTAACTCTGTAAAGACCATTTGCCTTATCCAAACAAACAAATACCCGGGACCTATCCCTAAGAATGAATAGGTGGCGACTCAAGTCAAAACATATAATTGTGAAAGTGGGTTGGAAAATCCCATGCTCACAATGTTTTCAGTTGATTAATTACTTGTGAATTTGCATGCTTTATTTTATTGTCATATATGATTATATGACTTAATAAATTGCAATAGTTATAAATGGTTTGACACAAGTAAGAGAATAAATTAATTGAATATGTGAAAATTGGAGATGTGAAAACCTAGTTTAAATTATTTTAAGATATGTGATTGTTTAGTTATGGTATGACTAAATAATCTTAAAATAACAAAAATTAGGATATGTAATAATGAGATATACTTTTATTGTTTTACTATAAATAATAAGGTATATAAAATTTAGATCTTGATTTATAAAGTAAAAATTAGAATTAAGAAAAAACTGATTTTTATTTTATTTAAGAAAAAAAAATCTTTTTCATTTTAATTCTAAAAATGACGGGAGTTAGAATTAATAAAATATTTTTTGAAAATTCTTTTCATTTTAATTCTAAAAATAGTGGGGGTTAAGTTAAAGTAAAAAAGTCAAAGTCTAAATAAAACTAGTACTTTAATACTAGTGTATATTTATCTCCAATTGAATGAGATAGTATAAGATAGAATATGAAATATGGAAATATAGAGAACCAAATTTAAATTATTTCTAAACATGAGATGTTTAGTAATAATTAGATTTAATGATCCTAAAATAATTAAATTAGGACATAAATCTAAGATATGTGCTTTTATTGGTTATGCTTTATTAACAATAAAGCATATAGATTCTTAAGACATTGAAAATAATGTTACAAGTGAAAAAACATTTCTTTCTAATAGTGGGGGTTTAATAAACTAAAATCTTAATGAAACTAATGAGCTTCGTTCTAAAACTCTTGAATTAATTAATTCAGATGAGACTGAAATTGAATATTGAAAGAGTAAAAGAGCTAGAAATAGTAAAGATTTTGGGTCTTGCCTTTATCCCTATATGGTAGAGAATGATCATTTTTCTTTAAAGGAAACATTTGAGTCACATGAGTCTTCTATTGGAGAGAAGCTGTGAAAATTGTATAGTTTCAATAATATCTAATCACACTTAGACATTACTTGTTCCTCCTTCTCGAATTAGAACTATAGATTGTAAGTGGATACTTAAAAAGAAACTTAAAGTTGATGAATCTATAGAAAAATATAAGACTAAATTAGTAGCCAAGGGATTTAAGTAAAGAGAATAAATAGATTATTTTGATGCAGATTCACCTGTATCAAGAATTACATCTATTCGAGAATTATTTTCTATAACATCCATATATAATTTAATAATTCACCAAATAAATGTTAAAACAACATTTTTAAATGGTGATTTAGATGAAGAAATTTATATGGATTGATAATAACTCATGGATATAGTACAAATGAAAGTGATATATATATATATATATATATTACAAATATAATGGTGATAGTGGAGTAATCATTTGTATAATGGTGATTGTGGAGTAATCATTTGTCTATATGTAGATGATTTACCGATTTTTGGAACAAATCAAAAAATCATAAATGAGACAAAAGAATTCATGAATGATATTGGAGAAACGAATTTAATTATTGGAATTAAAATAATTAGAATGGATGATGAGATAAGTTTATCTCAATATCATTGCATTAAAAATTATTATTAAAATACAATTATTACGATTATAGTAATATTTGTACTCCAATTGATCCTAGTATTTATCTATCACCTAATGAAGGAGATAGTATAAACTAAAATGAATATGCCAGTGTAATTGGAAGCTTGATATATGCTATGAATTGTACTCATATGCAGTCGGAAAATTAAGTAGATATACTAGTAATCCCAGTAGGGAGCATTGAGATGCAATTAGCAAAGTGATTAAATATTTAAATATTAAAGAAAATCATAAATTTTGATTTTCATTATGGGAGATACCCTTCTTAAATTGAAAGGTATAGTAATGCTTATTGGAATTCTATTTCTAATGAATATAAAATAACAAGTGGTTATATATTCATAATTGGTTGTGGTGATGTTTCTTAATATTCTAAGAAACAATTAGGTCTATTTCTACTATGAAATCGGCACTAATAGCTCTAGCTTAGCAGGAGAAGAAGCTGAGTGGCTTCAGAGCTTTTTGTTCGATATTCCTTTTGGAATAAAATTATCTATGCAATTCAAATTAATTGTAATTGCAATGTTGCTAATAACACTCGATATAATGGTAAGTCTCGAATTATATTTGAAAATATTTCCAAGATTATATTCGAGAGAATTCCTATGAGCTGGAATTATATTTTAGAACTCCTATGAGATGGAGTTATATCTGAAAATGAAATCAGATGGTCAAAAAATTTGGCAAATTCCTTTACTGAAGGCCTAGTAAGGGAAGAGTACATTGAGAGGATGAGACTTTAGCTAATTGAAAATAAACCAACTGTAATGGCAACCCAACCTGAAGATTGGAGATCCCAAGAACAGGTTTAATGGGAAGAACAAGTTACTGAGTGGTTTGAGGTGATGCACTATAATAAGAGAATAATATTATTATATCATTATTCTCCAAGTCCCTTCCTATGGTGTGAATAGTGCATAAAGTATGTGACGATTAGAGGTTGAGGGTTTCCTCTTAATGAGATCTATAGCTCTATTGAGTGGGATGTGGAGTTACATAGGCATCCTTAATAGACTCACCTATATAAGTGTGGAAGTGGGGCCGCTTCTTATGAGAAATTGGCTATTTCTCTAGAGCACTTATTAAACCGGGATGAAAGCACATGGCCGAAAAGTGCTAGCTTAGACACCTGTAGACTCTGTAAGAGTTAATGTGTTTAAGGTATAAAGCCTCATCACTAAAAGAGCTCAGTTTTGAATACCAAGATCTATGATCTATGGTAACTGAGTCTCTGGTGAGAATTTTACTTTAAACTATGCAAATGTTCAAATCTATGTGACACCTTTTGCTTATACATTAAATCTAATTTTACCCAGTAACTTTAATTTTTTTTTTTGTGATTTTATTATTTTTGAATTAAGTGGGGGATTGTTATACCTTGGGGTGATTATGATTCAAAATTAATTACATAAAAGAAATTAAATATTAATTTATTTAATTTTATTATAGCCATTAAAAGCTTTAATAGTGGGAAACGTTTTAATGGTTTATTATCATAATTATTGCCACTAATGTGACAGTTTTATAATTCCAAAAACCTATTTAGTTTTCTATATATATACTATGTAATGTTTTCTCCATTTAGAAGAGAGAAGATTAGAAATGAGTTTTCTTAACTATTATGTTTTCTTATGTTTGAGAATTTTTTATTTTGAGAAATTGCTGGGTAAGAAACAGAGTAAGGTGTGCGACTATAGGTTATGCATGCCTACAGTCAGGGTTAGATTTGTGTGGAGCTGTTGTATCCTAGAGGCATCGTGTCTGTCAACCCAGTGAATTTGTGGGGGGTGCGAAATGTCTTAAAGAGAGCGACGTGATCCGTGCCTCACTTCACACGAACTACCAATGTTCTAACAGTTTTTCAAGTGCAGGTATTTCTGGAATAAAAGTTGCTATTTTGTTCGAGTTCTTTAAAGACTGCAATTTTTGTTGGATAGCGATTCCAGGTAATTTACCCCTATGGGAACAACACAAGTGACTGGACTTACCCACGGCTATTAGAGCCAATGCCACATAGAAGAGGATGGATTGTATGTGGCCAATGCATGCCGGCTCATATGCACTACACGTATCCGTGACCTTCGAAAGAACTGGTGGGATTGACATGGCCAAGAAGCTCAAACCCTATACAGAAAGTCCATATGAGATAGTAACTCTATGATAGCGGGAGTTTTTGAGGAGGAAGAAACTTACAATACTATAAGTAACACTAGAGAGAAACAGCATCCAATAGGTACCCAGACAATTATCAAGAAGGAAGGCCATGACTATTGGCATTATCCCCACCAAGCCCGAATACACGTTCACAATCGTTGCGGCATGGGTGATACTAAGCTTGGTGTACACCGCTAACATGTTAGCGCAATTCAGAACTGCCATTAAGACAGAAGGAGATGAGAGTTTTAATTTGTTAAACAATTCTCACTGGATGGCTTTGTGATAAATAAAATAAGAAAATTACCACTGACTCTCAAGAAGGATCTCCCGCTTGCCATGTCTCTCTATCTCTGTCTCTGTGTCTCTGCAGAGAGCTAATTATAGAGAATCAGAAAGATTTTTTGAGGGCATGGTAACAAGTGTCTATCTTCTTGTACATGTATTTAGAGAAACTAATTAATAGTGTGGCTGGACAGAACGATCTCGGTCTAGACAGTCTCAGTAGCGAAGCCCAAAGTGTTTAGACCAGAATGTATCCTTGAGGAGTACTGGCCATACTCTCTTGCCTTTTGAGGGCAAAAGGTTTACTCTGTTGCTCACAGAGTATCCCTCTGGTGAGCAGTAGTCAATGGTCCAAAAAATAAGAAAAAAAAAAAATCAAATGGGAAGAATTTAAAAAATGGAGGGAAAAAAAATGACTTTTTAGGTGAGGTGGCATTTTTTGGACCATTGATCTGCTGCTCACCAGAGGGATACTCTGGTGAGCAACAGAGTAAACCTTTTGCCCTTAATACCACCATTTTTGCCTCAGGGCCTTATGGGCCCACCACAAAATTCCTATTTTTTCTGAAAGAAGAGAGTGCAGTACGGGGAATGGGGCTAGTTAAATCCAAAAATCTTTGATTGAAAATTTGAAGAGATTTTACGAGATCCGACTCGGGTTTCATAAATTTCAACAATGCAATAATACAGAGAGGGACTGAAAATAAATCAAGCAGCAGTTTTAAACCAAGCATAGAAAATTTAAGAAGAAGAAGAAGAAGAAGAAGAAGAAGAAGAAGAAGAAGAAGAAGTTGTTGATCTAAAAAAACCCTCAAATAATATAAGAGGCATACCTAATAAGTATGTAAACGTTATGTTAGGCTTAGAAAAAATGCAGTGAGAGATCCAATATGGGAGATGTAAAGACTAATATTGTAATTTGATTGTAAGGTTTCTCTAAGCTGTTCTAACTATAAGGGTATTAATAAGGAATTACAGTTGAGCAAATTACTAAACAAATGAACAAATTGCGAAGGTTCTCTCTCCATTTTTTTTACTTTTATATAAACACTCTAATCCAGAACAATAATAAGGTGCAAATGGGTTTTGCAGCCCGGGGCTGCAAAGCACCATCACAGGGCGGACCTGTTCAACTTGGGTGAGCCCCACCATGTCAGGCTACATACCGAGCATCTCGACTGTGGGGCCTATCCAAGCTGAACAGGCCGCCCCTTTTTTCTGATATAGCGTTGTGAGGGTGCTATTGGAGACCCGGGCTGCAAACTCCCCTTCGCAGTTGATTATTGTTTTCATGAAATGATGCACAAAAATAACAAAAATAACACGTTTCACTTCAATGTCTATCAGAACTAAACCAGAAACCTAAATCTCTTACACACTTAAGTGGATAAATGTGCTTAACACATGCACTTGTCATACCCACAAAATATCCTTGAAAAGATGCTTAAAAAATCCTTAAACGAATCCTTCCAAATTGGTTTGACACATCTAGACCAATGTTGGCTGGGGTGGGAGTTTTCAGGGGACTCAACGGATACTTTTCACTTTTCAGTGAGTTACTTTTATAATACTTTTTTGAAAATTTGATTTCAGTACTTGGGAAACAGATTGTTCCAGCTTAGGCTTGGTTACCCTAAAGCCAACCAAAAGCATGCTCAACCGCAAAATATAATTCCCACTATCATGATGCGATAGCACCATATATATTATTTTTTGGTTAAGATGTGGTACCTCCATTCTTTTGGTAGAATAAGGTCTAGAACTTCCATTATTTCATGCCCAATTTTACTTGATGTCTAGATCTATATTATTTCATAGAGTCCAAAAGTTCTACAAATATGAAACTTTCAAATTCCATCAAAAATTTTGAATTTCGTAAGTTCCATATATGTGGAACTTCTAATTAAACTACATTCAATAAATCTGAGATATTATGGAGTAAAAGGGTTAGAAACCCTCTCCTCTCTCTTCCTAGACTCTTGCGTCTTGTTCCAAAACATTAATGTTCCAAACTTTTAAAAGTTTCACTAAAAGAATGGAGAATAGAACAAAGAGCTCTCGTTCAAGAACCAACCGGAGCAACCAAAAATAAGCCTTTAATGGTAGTTTGAAAGTTACAATACAAATGAAAGGTATTTTTCTCAACTAATACTTAAAGCAAAACCTTTTAGATAATATTAAAAATGACTTTGTGTGAACTGCTGGTTGTGAGCTAACAAAATATTTGTATTATTATCGAATTAGATTATAGATTTTTTTAAAATTGTAAGTGTATGTTTCACATTCCGCTATAATAAATATCAATAACAAAAAAAAGGCAGTCTCATCTCATAAACTTTTCAGTATTATTTACCAAATTGCCACTGCCCATGGGGTACTGGATTGCTCTCTTGGGTTCAATTGGCAATTAATAGAAGATAATGCTAGTGCTTGCCCTATCGACTGCGTGAAGTTCACCATAACTTTGATCCGGGATCTGGTCCTGAGAGGGTGTGATGGTGATATATCTTGAACACATTCTAATTTAGCTGGGGCAGCGGCTTAACGGTGCAACATGTAACAAAAAAAAAAACTCTCTTTTGAGATTACACTCTCTTTTTGATTGGGCAGAGCGTTAAGTTCGAAACAATTTTCTTTCGGAAGACAGTAACACATGTCAAAATTTCATTTGAAATAAGTGAACTTAAAAGAAAGTAAGTGTAGCTAGGGGCAGAGTCAGGAATTTTTCATTGGGGGGCCAAAATACATGTATACAAAAAAAAATTTGGTTTGAGGGCATGGGATTTGGGGGCGTAGCCCCCGAGAAATTTTGTTTTGGGATAGTTTTCTTATTTTGAAATTTTTTTTTCTCCGTAATACCTTTGAGGTTGCCATGTGTCCTATTAATACCCCCTTCATTGTGGTTAAGATTCACCCACCTATCCTTGGTTTAAAAAAAATATATCAAATTTCTTTTTGAACCCTTGTTAAAAATTCACTAACTCCTAAGATTAAAATTATTAAATATTTTTTTCTAAAATCAAGGATAAGTAGGTGAACCATGAGATTGGGTGAATTTTAACCATAGTTAAGGGGGTGTCAATAGGGACATGAGCATAAGGGGACTCCATTGGGGGGCCACTATATATGTGACAAAAAAAATTGGGGGGGCCACTACATCATATAGGACAAAAAAATTGGAGGGGCCAAGTATACTAAAAATATATTTTTTTAATTGAGGGGCCCACTAGTCATACTTGTACAGTAGGGATTTACAAAAAATTTGGGGCCCTCCTGGCTCCGCCCCTGAGTGTAGCTAGCATTAACCTTAACTTAATAAAAATAATAACACTCGTCTCTAAGGTAAGGTAAGCTATGCAATGGCAATTAACAACAAGAAAAAAAGACTTAGAAGTCAATGAATACTTAGACCAAATGTATATATATATATATATATATAGAGTTTTAATCATTTAAATCCATTATTATTGCAACTGTGGCTAAAGGTTATTAGCGATGGAAATATCTTTCCATCGCTAATTTGCAACGATAAGTTTTCGTCACTAATGTTGACAATTTAAATTGAGAATTTAGTGACGGAAAGGAAACTTGTGACAGAAATAGTTTTGTCAGTAATTAATAACAGAAAAACATTTTTCATTAATTAGTGACGGAAAAACATCAGTTAGTACTAATTTAGAATTAGTGACGCAAATATTTCCGTCTCTAATAATCAAATAGATGAAAATATTTCCTTCTTCAATTATCAAATGTAATGGAAATATTTCTGTTGCTAATATCAAATGCGACGGTTCCTTTTCCATCTCTAATGAGCGTCCCTCATTAGCGACGAATTACTTTCCGTCGCTAATATTTTTTTTTTGAAACCTATATTTGTAAACCTGTTTCCATTCCTGCACCTGTAAACGTAAACTAATTGCTAACATTCAAGACATATCCATTCACATGCAATATCATATTCATTCCATTCACATTCAATAACTCATTCATTCCATTCACATTCAATAACTCATCCATTCCATTCAGATGGCATATCGTGCACCTATAAACCTATACTGTACCATTCACATTCAAGACATATCAATTGCATTCATCTATCCATTCACATTCAAGACATATCAATTGCATTCATATATAACTATCCTATTCGTTTCATTCACATTCAAGAACTCATAGACGTGTACCATATATGTGTGTGTACGTGTGCAGACAAAAGAAATAATTAATTACTCTTCAATGACCCTTTTAATGGCTGGGAAAATTTTTATTTCCTTCTAAAATGGGTCCAACTAGTGCACTAAAGATTTGCCTAGATGGATTGTAGCCAAAAACCAATGTTTCATACAATTAAAAAAAAAATTTGAATTTGTAAAATGCGATTTCAAATGAGTACTTTAACTTGTATAATTAGTAGCAATTATAATCATACTTCAAATATCAAAATCACGTGAGAGATATAAGTAGCTTACCCAACATTATAAGGTATAAGGAGTAATTGGTCATCCTTAGCTAAGACCAAGGATTTTGATATCCCTGCCTTAGCACTATCGTGACTTATTGTATTTTGAGGGTACATAAATTTATAAATAAAAATGATCTTCTTGAGTTGTAGTACTTTATGTATAAAAGAATCCAATTTACACCGATATCCGATTCTTTTGAACACAAATCATTGAGATCTTCCTGTATAAACAATTAAGAGATTTGGTTTTCAAAAATTGCACGGGCATATTTTATGGTTGGACATTCACTGCTCTTTATTTTGAAGCAAACAAACGAATGCACTCCTAAAAGAAGTTTTCTATTATTGGTTGTCCTTTCACTTATGATTGATGAAATTTCTTAGCTTAATAACTAGATGAATCTTTTGATTAGACAAAGTGTTAGTTCAAAAAACATGTCTTTCTCTTAATGGAAGTAGAACTACATTACTCGATTGGTCTTTGTAGCACAGTACAAGGTAACAATGATATGCTAACACATTGGAAAAAATATGAGATATGCACACTTTTCAATAACATAACATCTACATTTTATTATTAGACTAGGAAAACAACAACAACTTGCATGTTATGTTCCTAGGCTGGGTCGATTCTTACTAACGTGGCCTTATCCTCCTAATCTTGAAGCACGTGATCAAAAAGAAGTAGCCAACAAAATTTATGGAACTCAATACAGTTAACAACCAATAATAATTATCTAGACGATTCTATTCAGGGTGTCCTGGAACCAACTCAGTCGCCCTCCCCTTTTGCTAACCTTGTTTACTATATAGACTAGAAGGACGCTACCAATGGTACCTGCTCCAAGGACACCTTCAATCATATAAGACACATACCTCTTCATTGAGTCAGGAACTTCTTGAACACAAAACTTCGCAAATATTTTTCTTGCATTGTACTCCATGAACGCTAAGAAGAAAAGCTGTGGAAGCAGCCAGAACAAACTCATCAGAATTGTGTCCTCAGGCTTGTCGATTAAACCATATTTCTTAACCACATGTTGCTTGTTGCCCAACTAATGGACCCTAGAGGGGGGGTGATTAGGTTCAATGGCAATTCAAAAAATTTCTAAGTAATTTATACGGAATTGAAATGAATTAATAAAAATGCTACAAGCAATAACTGAGTTAAACGAGAGAGAGAGAAATAAAAGATACCACACACAGGATTGATATCGGGGTTCAGCAACTTACCTACGTCCCCGCCTTTAAGCTTCACGCTTCAAGGATTTGCACACGATTCTATTGATCGTACTCTTCTTTACGGGCAAAGAGCAAGCCATTACAATCTTTCTTCAGGGTGAGGATCACACCTTTTACAATCCTTTTCTCAGGCTCAGAATAAAACCTCTTCAAGAGAATGTCTCTCTTGGCTATAAGAAGAACTTGTCTTCATTGGTGCAAGAATCCTTGATTCTTGACTTAGCTTTTTACAAAGAGTAGTTGGGTATTGAATCCGAAACTGAATGCTCCTTGATAAGCTAGATAAGAGTGAAAAACAAATCTAATAATCTCTGAAAGATGATTGAAATTGGATGCTCAAACACACAGGGATTGGGATTCTAGCTTTTCAATGAAAAAATAAAGAATTGAATGCTGGAAAAGATTGGATAATCAATGAATCAATAAATAGTGTTAGATCCTTGTGTTTGTTCAAAAATAAGCTCCATTTATAGTTGAGGAATCAATTTGGCCGTTGTGGGAACATTTAATACGAACTAGCCGTTGAAAAACTAGCCGTTATGTTCAGTTCTCGTAAGAACTCGTCGACGAGGGATGAGGAGTCGTCGACGAGTGGAGAGACAAAGCTCAAACATGAGCTACTATTTTGGCCACTCGTCGACGATTCTCTTGAACTCGTCAACGAGTTCTCTGAATTTTTACAGAGAACCCATCTTCATGAGACCAAAATGATAGGAATGATGAATTGGTCCATGGGCATTCATAAGATCATGTTTAGGGCCTTAGAATGATGTTCAACCTATTCTAAGTATCCTCATGTCTATCTAGGTATTTTTGAGCAATCAAGTTCCAAGATCTTGAGTACTTTTACATGGTCCTAGATACTTTTATGTTTAACACAAGACTACTTTGAGAGTTAGTCTTCTTTTTGAACTTAT
The DNA here is from genome assembly GCA_015143295.1 of Tetracentron sinense. NCBI lineage: Eukaryota > Viridiplantae > Streptophyta > Magnoliopsida > Trochodendrales > Trochodendraceae > Tetracentron > Tetracentron sinense. The sequence goes on from CM026566.1 coordinate 20,330,813, forward strand.
GGAGCTTCAGTCTTGATTTTTCTTCATGATTTGGCTTGAGACCTTGAAGCTTTTCTTTGAAATGATTGTTACTTGGCTTTTGACTTCGATTCTCTTGAGTGGTTGTTCTTTTCAGTACTCCATAACTTGAATGACGATCTTAATGCTCTTTTTCTCTGAAAGTACACAAACTAAATGGAAGCTTTAGCATCATAATGATCATTCCATTATTGTGTTATCATGGAAACTATTAAGAGTACTTGAGTTGTAACCTTGAGGCTAACAATCTCTCCCTTTTTGATGATGACATAATAATGTAAATGACTCAGGTTTAAGCCCCCCCTCAATATATATATTCCAATAAAGTTTTGAGGTTAGCTCCCCCTAAGCATATGCATCTCTATAAAATGGTTCAGATTTCATTGCTTATGAATATTTTGGATCATTCAAGAATAAAACATGGTACTCAAAATTTAGAATTTTATTGAGTCTTAACCAAAAGTTCAAATATCCAAAGACATATAAACCTTTGTTTCATTTCATTTCAAGTTGTTCTGGTTCTATGATAATAATTTAATCAATGTAAATTTTGAACCAAGAGAAGTTCCATAAAGATGATTGTGAGCATGAGTTTTTCTACCCACTTGGTTTGACTAAGAGTCGCCACCAATTCATTCTTAGGGATAAGTCCTGGATGGTCGGATAAGGTCTAATGGTCTAAAAGAGAATCTAGGTAAGTGGTCCGATTAAGCCCCAGGAAAGGTGATAGGCACCCCAAGACCTCCATTTTACAATGCTTCCCTACTCCCTAAATTTAAGCCAAATTAAAATCACGATTAATGAAAATGCATAAGTGTTTAGAGTATGTTAATCTGAGAAAAAGAGAAAGCTAACTAGGCTAGGGTCGAGCCCGGGTTAGGTTACTTACGTACTCACAAGGTGAGATCAGATCGATCGTAGTTTGGGCACATAAGCTCATGCCAAGGCTAAGGGGAGTATGTGTGTGCACTAAGGGTGGCTAAGGGTCTAGTCCGGAGGCTAGGGTTTAGTTGATCGGGTTGGTCAAGTGCATGGTTTAAGTCTAACCGCAGTTAGAAGGGATTTAATCATGGTTAGAACTAACCATAGTTAAGAAGATCCTACAAGTCTCTTTTTGGTCATTTTATATTTTTGAGTGTTTTTGGTATTTTTTGGGATTTTTCCAAATATTAAGAGACTTAATCATGGTTAAAAACTAATCGGGATTGAGTTAACCCCAATTAAAATGTATGGTCTGGTCAGGGTGGGCCCAGATAGTATGGCAAGGCCTAGAATGGCCTCCTACCTGGTCTGGATCCTGTGCAAAGCTCACATTACAGTATATAGGGAATGGCGGTAAACTGTTTACCACCATTCCAAAACCTTCACAGTTTGGAATGGCGATAGATTTTCTACCGTCATTCTCAGTCTTTTACTGAGAATGGTTTGTAGGTCAAGGATCAGGGTTAAGGGTTAACCCACAGGGTTAGAGACCCTTAGAGTGTCATGGGCCTGTGGTGGGCTCTAGAATTGGTCTGAAGTAGGCCCCACAGGGGCCTGAACACACTATAACAACAAACAGGGAATGACGGTAGACTATCTACCGTCATTCTAGATAGTTTTTGGTTAAGGGCATCTTAACCATGGTTAAGCAAGTTGGGTGACCCTGGAAGGATCAGGATGGATAGATAAGGGTCTGAGGGACTTAACCATGGCCCTGGAATGGACCAGGGCCCACTCAAATGGGTGCTACAATTATTGCAAGGGAGGATGCCAGGAATGACGGTAATTATTCTACCGTAATTCCTAGAATTTTCCAGAAAATGAATTTTCCCTCATAGGGGCTGCACTGTGACACCTCCAGGGGGTTCCTCATGGACTAAGGACCCTCTGGAAGGCTAGAGGATAAAACCATGCATGCAAGGGGCCTAGTACCCGAAGCTCAAACCTTCAAGGGGGTTCCCCTATACCCACGAAGAGGTAGGGAGATCCCTATCCTTAAGCTGAACAGAACTAACATAGAAAGGAAAATGCCCCTGGAGTAGGACCAGGGGCTTACAAAGCTTCAACAGAAAGAAAATGGATAGGGGGAGCCCCTACTCTCTCTGTTTGACCCTCTCGGTGGCGGAGCAGTGGTGGTGCACGGTGGTGGAGCTTGGGGGAGGCCTGGTATGGCTTCTGGAATGTCCAAGGGTCTACCTTGGGGGAGGGCAGAGGTTGGAAAGCAGGGTTTTTGCTCTGGCCCTAATCCTATAGAGGTTAATTGTGGGTGTTTTTGAATGAGTTTGAATTAGGAAGAGGGGGTATTTATAGGATTAGGAAGGCCTTAGGGGTAGTTTAGGGATTAGTGTAGGCATGCTAGACACTAAGGGGATGAAATTGAGGTGAGCCAGGGGTGCCAGCTACGGTTTTGAACAGAAATCAGTAATGGCGATAGAGTGTCTACCGCCATTCCTGTTCTAACCTAAAATGGGAATGGCGGTAGAAACTCTACCACCATTTCTTTTTTTATGCTAAAACAGGCCCAACCCGATTGCAATTGGGCAGAGGCACTGTTCCTTTTTACTAAATTGAGAATGGCGGTAATGTTATTACTGCCATTCCTGAACTTTTCAAATTCTGCATAGTGGGCTCTACAGCAATGGCTCCAGGGGTATGTGGCCCATGTTTGGGCCCACATGGTGGTTTAAGCTAGTTTTTGAGGTTCTTGGGCTTAGAAATGGGCTTTGGGTTTGACGTAGGGTATAACTAGGGTTAGGTCTAGGGTTCAGATTTGGGTTTGACCTAGGGTTTACCCAGGGTTATGTTGAGCTAACCATGGTTAAGTTTATTAACCACAGTTGAGGGTGGTGTAAAAATGGGGTGCTTACAATGATAAATTAGAAAAAGTTTTGCATTTCATTTCATATTTCATAAACTAGGTAACCAATCTTTCATATTTTCACATTTTGCACATAAGCAATATTCACATTTTTCTCCCGCTTTGCATCATAAAAAAAAACCAGAATGGATAGAAAAAATTAATAAAGAACTCATTATAAGACTGTAAAAAGATCTCATATATATATATATATATATATATATATATATATATATCAGAAATGTAGGTATAGGTATGAGCATTGTTAAAACAAATAACAGTCAATACATCCAAAAAAAAATTTAAAAACCAAGTCTTCATCACAGTTGCTCTCTCTTCCTTTTGTGATCAAGCTTGGAAGTGGGGATCTTCTTCTTTGAGGTTTCAACCTTGGATAGGTCATTTGAGGAGGAAGAGGTGTCACTGGAAATTACTTGCTCAGCTATTTTTTCTTTTGGTTGCTCTTCTGAATTTCCTTGAGGCTGCGTGCTTGAGATGGAGCTGGGACATCCACATCAATGGAAATAGTAATGTGAGACAGCTTGTTCTTGATGCTCATCATTTCAATGGCAACTTGAGTAACTCTAGAAGCCATTTCACTAATGACAGGTGTCTGAGCATCTAGCAAAGTAGACATCTGGTGTAGGAAGCTAGCCTGCACATTTACAGCCTTCTCAATGCTTGTGACATCATCACTCAGCCTCTCACTCACCACAGAGGCATCCACAACCTTCCTTTCTATCAGTGACAAGATGGAGTCTACTCTGTTCTTGATCACCTCTCCTACAATCTCTATCTCCTCAAGTCAAGGCTCTATTTGCTCATCTCTCCCTTTCAACTCAGCCTGAATACCATCCATCCTTGACTCTAGAGATGACAGTCTGTCTCTAGTCTTAGATTGGAGGCTATCAAAACTCTCTCAAAGAAGCCTGGAATTGTATCTGGCTTTCTCTTATCTCTCTCTAAAATTGCTCCATGCTAGAAGCCATGGAAGCAATCTGTCCAGCCATAAGGCTCATTTGGTCCTCTAATGCTGCTGCTCTGGAGGGTGGCTCAAATATAGGCACTGAATCATCAAAGTGAGTTGAGTTCTATCTGTGGGAAGACTCAGAATGCTCAACCTCAACCATCACATCTGGCTATACTGGCTCAGCCTCTACCACTGTATCTGGCTCATCCTCAGAATCTGACTCTATTGATAGCTTTGGCTCTGCTGCAGTAGATTGAGGAATGACAGGAGAATGGGCAAGAGAATGGATAGGAGAATGAGATGGTGGATGAGCAGAAGTAGATAGAGGAGTTGAGGGTCTAGAATGATAGAAGGAGTTATAGGAAATGAAGGGTTTGGGATTTGAGAACCCAAACATTTCTGGAGTCAATCCATGTGTAACCCATACGCATTATGGTTGTCTTTGGGTACACATCTGAATCAGTTAAATTTCTTTTATCTTAATAAATGAATAAAAGAATTTTAAAATGCTTGAAAATTCTAGTGAGTGCAAGGCCAAATGGCAATCTGCCAGAAGATTTCTTAGAAGCATCAAGCATAACATGCATGATGATGAAAGTAAGGTCAATGTTTTTGGTGGTTAGGATATACCAAATCAAGAATACATCAAAAAAAAGTAATAAAGTCTCTACCACCACCCCTAGGAACAATGTTATAGGTGATAATGTGCTGAGCTAGCCTAGCATGTGATGTCCTTGTTGACACATGATTTTCAAAGCCTCAATTACATCAAATCCTTCATGGGAAACCCACTGATTAATGGTGATGTTTTGGAATTTACCATTAGGTAATTTGAGAATTGATTGGAGTTCAGCATGAGTGAAAGAAATGAGTTTACCATGAGCATAAGAAGTAAAGGTTTTGGTAGGTTTTTCATAAGAGAGATGAGAATAAATTTTTTTGATTAAATCAGGGTACTTAGGTTCTCTAAATTCAAGGAAATGATTCCACTTAAGGGCTTGGAATTTGGACGCCAAAATATCTAAACCTATATCCTTGAATAGAGTGAAGCCTAGAACCTTACCCAAGATTCATACACACTTGATAAAAATCTGCAGATAGTTCTCTTCAGCCTTCTTGGATTGGAACAGACTTGGAGCCTCTTTCTAGGACGGCTCAGCCACTTTCTCCTTTCCCTTTTCTACTCTTGTTGCATTCTTCTTTGTTGGTGGTACTAAAGGGTTCTTTATGTGTAGAGCCATTGTCTTGGACTGGTTTTGAGGGTTTTGGATGAGATAGAATGAGTTTGGATGAGATTGAAGAGGAATAGAAGAGGAATTGAGGTTTGAGGAAAGGGAGAGAACTCGGATTTGAAAAATAGGAACAATGAATTCATTCTTAACAATCAAAACCTTAACTCAAATATATCTACACTTTGAACATATTCCATCATTCAACACATATCAATATGTACCACATTCAACCAAGATTTTTCAATTTTACATTTTAGGCATATTTTCATTTAATATTTGTAAAGTCCATGTTTTTGGTGTTGGCATATTCCGGTGTCAAAACAAGTGAGTCTAGGTGTCTAGGTGTGTATCTTGTGTCTGTGCCGTCAAGCATCCACGACAAGTGAAGTTGAAGCGCGTTGAAGAATTAGTTGATCCACTCGGTTGATCATTTCCTTCATAGGAGGGTAAGTGACCTAGATACCATGTGACCATAGGTGGGAATTGACCTAGAATAATCCTAATATGATGCCTTAGGTGGTAAGTGTCCTAGAGTAATCATACGGACCCTAAGTGATGAGATAAACAATGCAAAACTTGTTTAAAATTATGAAATGTTTCAAAAAACCAAGTTTGCTTGTTTTGGGCATGGGCATATCTACCAAACCGTAGCTCGGATTTTGCTCCATAATATGTCAAAACGACCGAGTCAAAAATAGCTACAACTTCTGTGATGGGTACGAACAAGACCTAAAAATGAATTTTTAATTTCGGGATTGCACCTCAGGGTCGACCTTGACCATTGAGGGTCAACCCTGAGTATAGGAAAAAATGTATGGGGAATTCTAACAGAATGTTGAAATTTTGGGGGTCGACCCTGAAGGATGTTTGGGTTGACTGAAGTGGCATGTTGGGTCGACTTAACTATCCTCCAGGGTCGACCCTGATATGTGGGTTTTGCTAAATCATTTCCTTTGCTTGCCTCTTTGGTTTTTAACCTATTTTAGTAACTTCTAAACATGTTTTTTGATCCCCTATTTAACTTGAACCCTTCTAGCTCGTGGGGGGACAACTTAGGGAGTGTGTGGAGAGGGTTTTTAAGTTTCTCCAGAGGTTATAGAACCTATGAAAATTGTTGTTCTCTACCCTCTTTGTTAGGTGCATTCTACCTAGAGATTATAAGCTTAAAGCTCCATATTAGCTTATTTGGACTTGTGCATTGAAGGAGTCCATCTAGGTTTTGATTCTTATCAAACCATCAACTCATTCTGGATAGAACACCTTGGCCGGAGTGTTCTGGAGCCTTTGCGAAGGAGATCAATCTGAGATGGATTGTGGATGTGCGAATTGGTCGGTGGAATCTGAAGCCGTCGTTGACGGAGATCAATCATAAGATCTTGGACTGTTTTCGAGACACAAAGAGAAGTATGAGCGGCAACGGTTGATCACGGGACTTGAGAGTATGTGATGAATTTTCAAGGCGTGGAAGACTAAGAACTGAAGGATCGTAGTGTTGAGTCCAAAGGAGTCAAGTTCTAGTCTTGTAAGTTCTTGTTTACTTTGTCTTAGTGGACTCTCATGGCTGGATTAGGTCCCGTGGTTTTTCCCGGAATGGTTTCCATGTAAAAATCCTTATGTTGTGGTTTGCTTGATTTTCTATTTTCGTACTAAAATTTTATCATCCCTTAAGTTAATAACTTAATTGTTAAATCATCAAAATGGTAGATATACTTTTAGGGAAACCGAACCATCCCCTTGAACTTGTGAGATTCTCAACTCAAACCGTAGATTTGAGGTTCACTGGATTATTTTTTCAATTGGTATCAGAGCGGGTGCACTAACTTGTTAGTGTGCTCTTCCCTCATATTTTCAGTGAATATGAATCTCCAAAGAGAGGGAGGATCCATCACTTGTCCCCCATTATTTGATGGGAATAATTATGTCTATTGGAAAGTTCGAATGAGAGCGCTTCTTAAATCATTAGACAAGAGAGTATGGTTCTCCATTGAACAAGGTTTGACCCATCCAACAAAGACCATAAATGATCAGACCATCCCTAAACCTTCCACTAAATGGACCAATGTAGAACTTGAAAGTTGATGAAATAGTAAGGATCTAAATGCAATCTTCGCCGCTGTCACACTCGAAAAATTTCGGTGTATTCCTAAATGTGACACTTCGAAGGAGGCATGGTACATTCTTCAAATTATTCATGAAGGGACTACAACTGTCAAGATCTCCAAACTTCAATTGCTGACCTCTAAGTTTGAAAAGTTGATGATGATGATAATGAAACTTTTGATAGTTTTTATGCTAATTTGAGTGACATTGTCAATTCTAGTTTCAATCTAGGGGAAAGAATTCCAGAGTCCAAAATTGTTAGGAAAATTTTGAGATCTCTACTTGAGAGATTTCGATCGAAGGTTACCGCCATCGAGGAGAGCAAAAATGTTGATGCTCTCAAACTTGAAGAGCTGGTTGGTTCTCTCCAAAGCTATGAGTTAAATCTGAACCCATCTAAGAAACCAAAATCCATTGCCTTGAAATTCGTCAAGGAATCCATAGAAGGTTCAGATATTGACTCTAATGATGAAGAAGAAGAGTTGACTTTATTTGTAAAGAAATTTAGAAATTTTTTGAAACTTATTAAGAGATTTAATCCGAAAGGACAAAAATCTTTTGAAAAGCCCAAGTCCAAGACTTTGAAAATAAGAAACATCTTAAAAGTGTGGTCAAGAAACCCCATGGTGTTCAATGCTATGAATGCCAAGGCTATGGCCATATTGCCGCTGAGTGCTCTAATAAGAAAAAAGTTAAGGGCAAGGCAAGGGATGACAGTGAATCTGAATCTGAATCTGAGGAATCAGATAGTTCTTCTTGTGAGAAGATTAGAGGTTATGTGGCCTTCACTGCATCTTTGTCTGGGGTTGAAGAATCTTCTTCAAAGGTTGTGAGTGACCAACACCATAGTGATGGTGAGGATGATGAGAGTCAGAATGACTCAGATTCTAAGGGAGACCTCGAGGCAGCCTATGATGAACTATTTCAGGAATGCCTAAAGCTTAAAAAGATTCAGTTTTCCATGTCCAAAAAGATCAAATATATTGAAATGGAAAAAGATGCCTTAGACCAAGTGGCTTCAGGGTTGAGAGCTCTTGTGTCACAGCTTGAGAAAGAGAAGGCTTCCCTCCTTGCCAAGATTCAGCTACTTGAATCTGATTTACATGTTTGTCTTGATGAAAAGACAAGTCTTGAAATCAAGTTAGTTAATCTTGAGCAAAATCAGAGGTGTGGAGATGTGAAGGGAACTCCATCCACCTCGAATACTGAGTCTAGTGCTAAAAGGCGCCCTCCTGTAAAGTGAAAGACCCTTCTACTTAGAAATTGATTCCTACTTGTCATAAATATGGAGTGAAGGGTCATATTAAGCTTCGATGTCCTAAACTTCGAAGAATGCCCAATCATGGTTTTGAGAACCAAAATAATTTTAATGGGAATCTTCAAAGGAGAGTTGAGGTCTAGTGGAAAAGTCTAGGAGTTTGTATGACGATGTGATGAAGATTGCTCACAACTCTAGACAATGGCATGGTCATGACACTCCTCATGCTAGATATAGAGGAGGTAACGGGGAGAACCATAATGCCCTCCATAATTCTAGGACTCAATCCTGGAAAAGGAGGAATAGGAGGAAGAGGCAAAAGGTCATAACCTATCTCAACTGAAACGGATGGTTAGAGACCAAAGGGTCAATCAAACTTCTAAAACTATTTGGGTGAGAAAGGAAGACCTGAAGGGCTTCACGTAGCCCGTGCCTGTCATAGCATAGGGGGTGCTGTTAGTGATATATCTTGTCCTAGTGCTATGCTATCTGTGTATACTAGTAGTCTCTCTTTTTACTAGTGTTTATTTACTTTGGTATGTTTTTCTATTTTCTTTATTTCGAAAAATCCAAAAACATTGAAAAACCATAAAATCCAAAAAGATTTTTGTCATGTTGCCCTTGTTTGACTTATATGATCTGCATTCCTTGTGTGATATTTATTTCTATACTTGTCCAGGGTTGAACATGAGTTTGTTATTGATTGAGGATATATCACCTTCATAGTCTCTTGGTTAGGCTAAAAATTAGACCGGTTTTATCTTAAAACAGTTAGAGACTTATTCATGTGTGTATGCTTTACAAATTTCGCATGCACTCTGACTGATTATGTTGAGAGGTCTATTTTATAATTTGTAGGTGTTTGACTTATCCCAATAGTGTGACCTTGGATGACCAATCTAGAATGACCATTTTGTTAGTCATCCTCATTTTGTGTATCCTCCATGAGTTAAAATTGTTGCAATGAAAAGGGCTACCTACTTGGATAGTATGAAAGACTATTAGATGCAAACAATATGAAATGGCTACCTAGGTGGACAGTAGGTATCTATCTAGGTCACTAGAGTGAAAGCCCCTGCTACTAATAGCTAGGACTATCTACCTAGATAGTGTGAAAGCCATCATTGCATGAAAAGATATGATCAGATAAAGATAATGAAAAAAAATCTTTCAAATTTTGGAGGAATTTGACCAAAAATAAACGAAAAATAATGAGTCAAATAAAATGGAACAAGGAGCACCAAAGTGTAAAAAATCAGAATATCTGGATCTAACTAGGTTTGACTTCTATGGTATATGTCTTCAGGAGTCCCCTTAGTGGTTAATGTCATATCCTTGGAAAGGGAAAAAAACCTTGATCTAGTATCTAGTTAGACCACCACTACACACAATGCTTCACTTTTGAACTGTTCACTAAATGTGTCTACTTGAATTGGCTATGATTTAGCATTCCATGAGATTTAGTTAGATGTGTATCCTCAGTCAGACTAACTAATCATGTTCTTGATTGGATTTGTAATTTTAAATTACTACTGCTTGGAATGCTTTTGATGCATGTTTGTGTGGCACATGATATTTTTTTGTGTTTCTTTTTTATTTGGTAGGGGCCTTTCTAGCATAAGTGCCCTATTTTTAGTGGTATCCTTGATCTTAGGGGGAGAAGATCAAGTTGAGTTGTTGAGGGGGAGTTTGTGCTTTATATTTCTATCTTGTTCCCCGCTTTTTAGTCCTCTCATTGTTTGCATTTGTTTGGTTGTACTGTGATTGCCTTGATATTTAACATGTGTTAAACTAGTATATTTCTTTATGATATTGGTATCATGATTACCTTTGGCAATTGTGCCAAAAAGGGGGAGAATGTTAGCATAGTGTTTCCCTAGTTCAGTACATTCCTTGCTTCACCTCTGGTTACTTATTTTCATATTCCACACATGCTTCACGGGTGTTTTGTTTATGAGCATGTGCAGGTGCAGGGTTGCAGCAGACTGATTTTACTTGACAAGAGCATCAATGTCTTCATTTAAGTTGATTTTTCAATTGATGTCATGTAAAAGTGTTGATGTAAAAATGTTGGAGTCATGTAATGTCTTAATTCGTCGTTTTAATGTGTTTGGGTGAGTTTGTGTCAAGTCATGTACTTCAGTTTGGTTTTGCCACGAAATTGCCAAAGGGGGAGATCGTAAAGTTCATGTTTTTTGTGTTGACATATTCCGGTGCCAAAATAAGTGAGTCTAGGTGTCTAGGTATGTATCTTTTGTCTCTGCCGTCAAGCATCCATGACAAGTGAAGTTGAAGCACTTTGAAGAATCGGTTGATCCACTCGGTTGATCATTTCCTTCATAGGAGGGTAAGTGACCTAGATACCATGTGACCATAGGTGGGAATTAACCTAGAATAATCCTAATATGATGCCTTAGGCGGTAAGTGTCCTAAACTAATCATACGGACCCTAAGTGATGAGATAAACAGTGCAAAACTTGTTTAAAATTCTGAATTTTTTCAAAAAACCAAGATTGCTTGTTTTGGGCATATCGCCCAAACCGTACTTTCGATTTTGCTCCATAATATGTCAAAACGACCGTGTTGAAAATAGCTACAACTTCTGTAAAGGGTCGAGACCCGAAAACAAATTTTTAATTTTAGGATTGCACCTCAGGTTCGACCCTGACCATTGAGGGTTGACCCTGAGTATAGGAAAAAATGTATGGGGAATATTCTAAGGGAATGTTGAAATTTTGGGGGTCAACCCTAAAGGATGTTTGGGTTGACCGAAGTAGCATGTTGGGTCGACCCAACTATCCTCCAGGGTCGACCCTGATATGTGGGTTTTGCTAAATCGTTTCCCTTGCTTGCCTCTTTGGTTTTTAATCTATTTTAGCAACTTCTAAACATGTTTTTTGATCCCCTATTTAACTTGAACTCTTCTAGCTCATGGGGGGGACAACTTAGGTAGTGTATGGAGAGGGTTTTTAAGTTTTTCCAGAGGTTATAGAACCTATTGAAATTGTTGTTCTCTACCCTCTTTGTTAGGTGCATTCTACTTAGAGATTACAAGCCTAAAGCTCCATATTAGATTGTTTGGACTTGTGCATTGAAGGAGTCCATCTAGGTTTTGATTCTTATCAAACCATCAACCCATTATGGATAGAACACCTTGGCCGGAGTGTTCCAGAGCCTTTGCGAAGGAGATCGATCTGAGATGGATCATGGATGTGTGAATTGGTCGGTGGAATCCGAAGCCGTCATTGGCGGAGATCGATCGGAAGATCGTGGACTGTTTTCGAGACACAAAGAGAAATACAAGTGGTTGCAGTTGATCACGGGACTTGAGAGTACGTGTTGACTTTTCAAGACGTGGAGGACTAAGAGCTGAAGGATCGCAGTGTTGAGTCCGAATGAGTCAAGTTCGAGTTTTGTAAGTTCTTGTTTACTTTGTCTTAGTGGATTCTCATGGCTGGACTAGGTCCCGTGATTTTTCTCAGAAGGATTTCCATTTAAAAATCCTTGTGTTGTGGTTTCCTTGGTTTTCTATTTTCGCACTTAAATTTTATCATCCCTTAAGTTAATAATTTAATTGTTGAATCATCAAAATGATAGATATACTTTTAGGGAAACCGAACCATCCCCTTCAACTTGTGAGATTCTCAACTCAAACCTTAAATTTGAGGTTCACTGGATTATTTTTTCAATGTCACATAGTCTAGCCATGCCTAATTCTCTTTTTAAAGTACTAAATCTATCTTAAGGGAGTGGTTTAGTAAATATATCAGCAAGTTGGTTATTTGTTTCAACAAATTCTAACACAAAATCTCCATTTTGAACATGATTCCTTATAAAATGATATCTTATTTTAATGTGCTTAGTTCTTGAATGTTGAATAGGACTTTTGGTCATACAAATTGCACTTGTATTATCATATTTAATAGGGATTTTATTAGAGAATAATTTGAAATCCTCTGATTGTTGTTTAATGTAAAGAGTTTGAGCACAACAACTCCCAGATGCCACGTATTCAGCCTCAGCTATAGATAGAGCAACAGAGTTTTGTTTCTTACAAAACTGTGAAACTAATGAGTGTCCTAAGAAGTGACAAGTGCCACCAATGCTCTTCTAATCAACTTTGCATCCAGTAAAGTTAGCATCAGAATAACTAACTAGTTTTAGTGAAATGTTCTTAGGGTACCATAGTCCTAATTCAATTGTTTCAATTAGATATTTGAAAGTTCTTTTTATAGCAGTTATATGTGATTCTTTAGGATTAGCTTGAAATCTAGCACACATGCATACACTAAACATAATATGAAGTCTACTAGCAGTCAAGTATAATAAACTACCAATCATACCTCGATACTTAGTTTTTTCACACTTATGCTCTTTTTATCTTTATCCAACTTTGTAGATGAACTCATAGGAGTGTTAGCTTCCTTTGAGTTGTCCATTCCAAATTTCTTGAGAAGCTCTGTAGTGTACTTGGCTTTATTGATGAAGGTGTCTTCCTTTGTTTGCTTGATTTGAAGTTCGAGGAAGAAGTTTAATTCTCCCACCATGATCATTTTGAACTCATCTTGCATGGTTTTTGCAAATTCTTGACAAAGAATTTCATTAGTAGAACAAAAAATAATATCATCTACATAGATTTGCACTATAAGCATATTATCATTTTTGGATTTTATAAACAATGTAGTATCAATTTTTTACCTAATGAAATCATTTTCAAGTAAGATGCCACTTAATCTATCATACCAAGCTCTTGGAGCTTGCTTTAAATCATATAGGGCTTTAGTGAACTTGAAGACATGATTAGGCATTTTATGATTTTCAAAACAAGGAGATTGTTCAACATATACTTCCTCTGAAATAAATTCATTAAAAAAAGTACTTTTAACATCCATTTGATGTAGTTTAAAATTTTTATAACTAGTGTAAGCACCCCAATTTTGCACACCTCTAGTCTCTTGTTGTACTCTTAAAAAACCTTTTAAAAACCTTATGTTTCGATTTTCAAAAATGACCCTAAGGTCAAAAATGGCCAAAATACCCCTGAAAAAGTGCTAAAAAGTTGTCATTTTGTCCAAAATGATCTTACAAAATTTTTGATGAATTTTGGCTATTTTTGGAGTGAAAAATGACCAAAATATCCATGGAGTGATAAATGACCAAAATGCCCCTGAAAAGCACTAAAAAATCCAAGTTTTATCTAAAATATTTTTCATGAATTTTATCAGTTCAATTTTGACTATTTTCGGGGTCAAAACGGGCTCAAAATAGAAAATCGACTTTTCGACGAATTAGAAAGCGCCATGTAGCACCCAAAAACCATTTTTTAAACCCTATATAGGGGCACTACTTCAAACAGTGCCCCTATATTTACAAAATTGCCCTTTGGGCTAGTCGAGGCATGTTGGTAGGCTTAAAATTAAAAAATTAAAAAATATCTGAATAGGAGTGCTATTTCAAGTAGCACACACCTAGTTTGCACCAGTTTTGCCGCCTTACTGTTGACCACCGCCCTATTTTTTGGGGTTTTTATCCAAATAGGGGCTCTACTTGAATTAGCGCCCCCCCTGTTTTGAAAAACTATAAATACCCCCCTCCCTTCCTTCATTTCTAACTCATTCACTCTCCCCTCTCTCCCTTTCCTTCTTCAAAACCCATTGTAGCGCTCGGATTCTTGGGAAAGTCGATTGCGAATGGTCAATTCTCAGGACCTCTTTCAGAGACCCTTTTGGGTTTCCTGGAAGGTAATTTTTCTCCGAACACTGACTTTTGCTTTGTCATCTAGTAATTTAATTAAGCTTTTAAATATTATATTTGCTTAGATTGCTAGCCTAGTCGAACCCTTGCCCAAATCTTAGTTCAAATATAACCTTGTCTAGTCGAACCCTTGCCCAAATCACAGTTTAAATATAGCCTAGCCTAGTCGAACCCCTGCCCAAATTCCGGTTCAAAATCAGTCTCGCCTGTCGAACCCCTGCACAAATCCCAGTTCAAATATAGCTTTGTTTAGTCGAACCTCTGCCCAAATCCCAGTTCATATATAACCTCGTCTAGTCGAACCTCTGCCCTAAACCCTAGTTTAATACTAGTTAAACCCTGGGTAAACCCCAACTTAATCATAGTTAAATCCTAAGTAAACCCTAGTTAAACCCTAGGTAAACCCTAACTTAACCCTACCTAAACCCTAGCTAAATCCTAGCTTAATCGTAGGTAAACCCTAGTTAAACCCTAGGTAAATCCCAGCTTAACCCTAGTTAAACCCTAGCTAAACCCTACCTAAATCCTAGGTAAACCTTAGCTTAACTCTAGGTAAACCCTAGCTTAACCCTACTTAAACCTTACCTACCTAGTCAAAATTCAAACCCCGTTCAAATACCCACCTCCAGAGGCTCCCCGGCAAGAGCTTAAACTGTCCCATCGCTCCCCAGCACGTGCTTAAACTGTCATTTCACTTTCAAATGAGCGTAAACAATCGAACTCATCAATCTACAATCAATCAAATCAAACCATCGAATCTTTCAATCAAACTATCCCCAATCATAATCAAATCAAACCATCAACTTCCATCGGGAACTATGTGCCGCTTAATTCCACTAATAGTGGATACGTAGGCAACCCTAATCGGGTTCAGCTCCCATAGGATAGAATCCTTATTCCGTTCTTATCTTGTCTATCTCAATTCATGTATTTCTGTTAATATTACATTGCTCAGCATATAGATCAAATTTCAAGCTTCTCTTATGATTTCTCAATTTGATTTAGACTCAGGGAGTAGGTAACCATCTTCGGATGAGAGTTTAGGGGTGCCTAACACCTTCCCCTAACTCAAATGAATCCCTTACCTTGACCTCTGGCTTCCAGACCATGCCTTATCCAACCATTTTAGGGACCTATTTCCCTCAGAATTAGATAGGTGGCGACTCTTAACCTAATTGCAATTTATCGCTTATTCCTCATTGGGATCTATCCTAATCGGGAATGGGGGTTAAAATTCCGGTACTCACAACTGGCGACTCTACTGGGGACTTTGGTTTTGTGGACCAGTGTTTAAGCCAAAACCTGAGTTTTATCAAACGTTGGAAACCACATTAGAAGCTTTCAAATTCATCTATATGCTGCAAATTTTTTCTGTAATAATTATTAAAACCTCGCACATTTGTTTACAAAACTTAGCAACATTCATTGCATAATAGAATAAAAACCATTCACCTATCTAGTTAAATCCAGTAAGCTTACAATCAAGGGATGGTTATCCCCGATGCTGGAGCCCAAAAGTCTATGGAAAGTACTGGTTGTAGACCGATGGATGGTTGTCCCCGGTAAACACGACTAGTCTTTCCCACTTGCACCAATCGTCCATTTTCAGGTATGTTCCATACTGGAGAGTCGCATATACTGTCAAGTGCTCCTTAACCTTATAGCAAAAAACCTTGTATACACCAACATAAGCATATAGATCATAGGTCTTTGTTTGGGCATAAACCAAGAGCACCTGTCAGGAGGGACTATCTTATCCCTGTTCTGCTATTGGTTTAAGCCGCGCTAATTCCCTATAATCCAAATAAGTGAAATGGACTTCTCTCCACTCACCTCATTGGGTCACACATATGTTGAGCTGATTCCCCCTTGTCCGAGCATCATAACTCAGTCATTTCATTCCATTTCATAAGCGATTCATTTCAATCTATTTTTTTAATTCAAATTCATTCAATTCATTTAAACATCATTCAATTCACTTTAAAAATTTATAACAATTCATTCAATTTAGCTTATTCATACCATCATCATCAGCATCATCAACACCGTCATCATAGTTGCATAAGGTATAGCTTTGTCATAATTTATCATGCACTTATCGTGACTCGCTTTATGTTCTCAGTTCTTGCCCTCGGCTTGGTAGCAGATCATAGGACTGACTCATCATCTGGAAAAATGGACCAGGATGAGGCATCAGGTTATCAATAGCACATCATGGACATCCTCTGCAAGCATGATCAAGACATCCAGGAACTCAAGACCCTCCTAAGCGGCATTGCTCATACTCTTAGTGGATTCCCAATGGCACATGATCAAATCAAAACCAATCCACAAACCATTCAGCCACAAGTCCAAACACCATCTTTTGGGGCGCGACCACAGTTTACCATAGCCCAACTAGCTCAGGCCCGAAGGTAGCTGTGCAAGGCAATCAGACAATTCACTCATCTCCCTCACACACTCTGTCAATTCCTTCCTTTCCTAGTACAGACTAAGATGGTCGAACTCAAAGCTCTGACTGACATACCTAACCCCGTACCTCAGTACATCCACATGGATCAACACTGCGACTTCCATCAAGGCCCAGGTCACTTAACTCACCGCTGTCGAGCTTTGCAACATGTAATCCAAGATCTGCTCTAGCAGGGCACGATCGAATTAGCTCAAGATGGCTCCATCATCTACCAGGCTCTCAGGCCACCTTACAACAATCAAACCCATCTCATCCAACCTGATTCCCAGAGTTTACCTGTGCTAGAGGAACCATAAGGACAAAAGCCAAGGTAAACAACTCCAGGGCCCGCCATGAGGAAAATATGTCAGAGAGAGCACTGCCAAAGAAATCGACTAAGATCAAGCCATCAAGCCTGTCAGAGTCTTTTTGTTTTTTTGTCAAGTTTTGTAAGTATTGGCCAATGGCCCATAGTCCGGTCCATGTAAAGTTTGTCTTTTGTCATCAAACATGTTATGTTCACTTCTCATATTCAATAAAACAAACTTTTTTTAAAGAAGTCTCATTTTGTTTACGCCTAAATTTGGCCAATGATGATCTAGCACTTCCTAGGAGCTCTAATGACCCGAGGCCACCAAAAACCAAAAAACAAAAAAAGTGTTTTCTCTTCTTATGATAACTAAGCTTATTGGTTTAAAAAGGGCTCGCCTAAATCATGATTAAACCACTCAATTCTAAGAATGCCCAGGGGTGGCACATGTCAATAAGCAGGAAGAGGAATTTCCAAAGGAAACCCTCAACCTTTCAGAGCCAAGGCAAGAAAGAGGGAAACTTAGTGATGACCTTAAGTATGCAAAAATTGGAACCTTACTACGTTAAGGGTAGAGGGTGAATCAGAGATTTCTTCAAAAAGGTCTCGCACAGTCTATCAGACCAGTGTCAAGATTCCAAACTGCAAATCATTCATATAGAAGAAAGTGCACAGAGCATTCATCATCCATACTGAGGTAGTATACAAGACAAGGGCAGAACAATATACGAAGCACTCTGTGGGCAGTGAAATCTCACCGTCCATTGCCCAGGTGTGTGTACAATGGCACACACCTGATCTCAGTCTCTCAGAGAGACAGTTAGGTTCACGCGTGCCTATGGCACGCACGGTACCTTTAGCCTGTCAGCATTAAATGCTGATGGCTGGCACTATGCTGCCCAGTTAAGCAACAGCAGAGTTGATCCATGAGGATAAACTTCACGGATCCACCCTGAATAATAACGCCCAAATGGGCTGATACATACTTCATCCGTGAGAACCAAATCCTCACGGATCTATTATGAGGTGTTGGCCTCCGAGAGGTTGACACGTGTCATATCCGTGACACATGTTCATCCGTGAGGATAAAACCCCGCAGATCCAACTTTGAGTGTTAACCTTCATTAGGCTGACACATGTCGTATCCGTGAGGACAAAACCTCACGGATCCAATACGGATCATATTTACTGTCAGTTTCCAAGAGACTGACACGTGTTCAACCGTGAGGAGAAAACCCCCACGGATCATATTTAATGCCAGGCTCTGGGATGCTGACATGTGTTCAGTCCCTAAGAATAAATCCTCACGGATCAAGTCTCATGTCCGGGATCTAATCCAGACCATAGGTAAGACTGTGATCCGTGGTTGAGACCTTTGGTCTCACCTAGTGATCCATGGTTGAGACTTATGGTCTCACCTAGTGATCCGTCGTTGAGGCCTGTGGTCTCACCTTGTGATCCGTGGTTGAGACCTATGATCTCACCTTGTAATCCGTGGTTGAGACTTACGGTCTCACCTGGTGATCCGTGGTTGAGACTTGTGGTCTCACCTCATGATCCGTGGTTGAGACCTATGGTCTCACCTGGAGATCCATGGTTGAGACCCATTGTCTCACCTTGTGATCCGTGGGTGAGACCCATAGCCTCACCTTGTGATCCGTGGTTGAGACTTATGGTCTCACCTGGTGATCCGTGGTTGAGACCTATGGTCTCACCTGGTGATCCGTGGTTGAGACCCATTGTCTCACCTTGTGATCCGTGGGTGAGACCCATAGCCTCACCTTGTGATCCGTGGTTGAGACCTATGGTCTCACCTGGTGATCCGTGGTTGAGACCCATTGTCTCACCTTGTGATCCATGGTTGAGACTTATGGTCTCACCTGGTGATCCCTGATTGAGACCTATGGTCTCACCTCGTGATCTGTGGTTGAGACCCATGGTCTCACCTGGTGATCCGTGGTTGAGAGGTATGGTCTCACCTGGTGATCCGTAGTTGAGACTTGTGGTCTCACCTCGTGATCCGTGGTTGAGACCTATGGTCTCACCTGGTGATCCGTGGTTGAGACCCATGGTCTTACCTTGTGATCCGTGGTTGAGACTTATGGTCTCATCTTGATCAGTGGACTGGCGTAGGCCAGTCTGTCCCAACTGATAGTCAGTATTTGACTGTCATGGGGCCCAGAGAATCCTTAATAAAAAAGATTCTCTATCAGGCTATAGGGAATCCCAAGATAAGGATCCCCTCTTTTAAAACCCCATGGTATGCCACGTGGCACCCCATGGTTATTTTAGGATTAGGACTATGTCCTTTATCCTAGGAAAGGATGAGATTAACATCCTCCTTTTTGAAAGGTACTAGGATTCCCCCCAAAAAAATAGAAAACCTGGTACCAGAGTCCTTAAAAGAAGAGGATTCTCTTGAGCTTGAGGACTCTCCCAGATAAAGGAGAGCCGTAAGCTGACATCCTCTAAGAGGAAAGCCCATTTTGACTTTCCTAAAATAAGGGGGTCAAAAAGGGAGTCCTAAAAAGGACTCTCTCTCAAACATATAAAATGTTTTTTTTCACGAGAAACACCCGAGGGATATACGGGAAATACTCAGAAGAAGAGAAAACTCTCAGCTCCCCTTCAAGAAAACACAAGCAAACAGGTGAAGAAGAAGACTCTGCGATATGGAGAACATAAGGTGAGCCCTCATACATGGCCACCATTTTTTTTCTTTTCTTGAAAAGACCTCAATGAGGTACTTGTAACGCCTACGTGGGAACTGGGCAATCAAATTGAATAAATACATATATTTTATTCAATCATGTTCTTCTTTTATTTCTTCCTCTTTATCAGAGGTTCTTCCCCAATACATGGAAGGTAATTAATAGTCTGAGTTTACTCAGATTGGAAGGATAGTCCCCCACAACAAATGATAAACTCCATACAACAATGGAGGAAATTTGAAAGCAAAGAACAAAATTTGCGCTCACAAATTAAATGGCACGCCAGATGGGACTTTCTTCTCCTCTCATCTTTGAAGAAGAATTAAAAAAAATAAAATGAAAGAACAAAAAAAAGGAAAGTGAGTAATCCTTTCCCTATCTTCTTTTCGATTGGTGTGCAGGATAATTGAGACCGTCTACGTCCGTCCCGCATACGTGCTCACCATCAAGAGGAGGGTCTTTGTCCTTCCGATGCTGATTCCAGTGACTCAGCCCCTAACTTAGGCTGAGATGGCAGCAGCCCCAATCATGGGGCCTCGGTCTACTAGCCGAACCCTCAATGAGGGTCTAGCTGCTCCTCCACGGAGGAGTCAACCCGGCCAAGCCCACGGACAGGATGCATGTCCAAACATGACCCACGAAGCAGGTGTGTCCCCATGGATACACCACGGAACAAGTGCATTCCCCGGGATGCACCCGGAGCAGTAGCATCCCCAAGGATGCTCCGTGGACAAGGGGCATCTCCCAGGATGTCCCACGGAGAGGCTGCACCCAAGAGGATGCGCCACGGAGTGGACACATCCCCCCGAATGCACCACCGATTGGGTGCATCTAACTGGATCCCCCACGGATAGGGTGTTCCCCAATCAAAGTTCACCACGGAGGGTGTACCCAACTGGGTGCACACACTGCAGGATGGTTCAACCATTCTGCGACAGGTCAGCCTAAAAGGCAGACCTATGTCAAACACTGAGCCAGGCTTAACAAGCCATCCCAAATCCCAACAGTCCACAGTAGAAAGGCCTCAATTACTGGGGCCGACCATAGGACTAGTTGGATATAAGCCCCCTCAGTCCAAGCTGATTGACTGAGCTCCCCCTCTAAAAAATTTTTCGGGAGGGGGAGATGCTACCCAATTTTCACCAGGGCGTAGGAACAAGGCCAAACGCCTCAAGGACTTAATGAACAATCCCTCAAAAAACTTTGAAAATAATAAAGTAATTGAAGAAGGTGCCTTAGGGCATTCATTCGTGAACAAGAAACGTCCACGGACAGACTCCACGGACCAAGGTCCAGGATATCCCACGGAGGGAAGCAGAAGATCGTCCACAGACAGGAATACAAGATTATCCACGGACAGAAATGCAAAACTGTCCACGAACGGAAAGTCAAAACAGTCCACGGACAGAAGAACAGCTCTGTCCATGAATAGAAATTCGAGATCGTCCACGGACGGAAAGCCAGCTCCGTCTAGGGACAAAAGAGCAGCTCTGTCCACGGACAGAATTTCAGCACTGTCCACGGACAGAAATCCAAGACTATCTATGGACAGGCCCAAGCCTGGTCCACGAACTGAAGACCAAACCATACGGAGCAAAGACCCAGGCCAGTCCGAGGGTTGGAAACATGCCCCCTTCACAGGTGCAGGTCCAAAATAATCCATGGACATGGTCCACGGACAGAAGTCTCTTACAAGAAAGGGAGATCCACGGATAGGCACTCTGCCATCCGTGGATAGTTCTCTTTCTACGAGAGAAGGAGTTGGCACTATACAACCAACAAGAGAAGAGTATCCTCAGAGTCAAATTCATCGTCCGATGATGATGCAAGGGGCATTAATAGCTGTGATCAATGTCGTCCAGCTGTTAATGCAAGAAGCATTTCGAGTTCAGAACAGGTAGATAAAGACTTGTTGTACAGACTGGGTCCGAATGTCTTCTGAGGCACTAACCTTGCAACCTTCACATCAATGATGGCATCAGTTCGTCATCAACGCCAGCAGCCTCCATCCAGAGATGTAAGCCCATTCTGGGGTAGAGCAAGTGCTGAACCAGAAAGGAGAGCAGCCGCACCATATGACCCTAGGGTTAAGGTACTAAACAGAAGCACTTCTGCTTTTGAGATGCCCAGGAAGAAAACTCCTGAGAAAATTCTACAACTTAGAAACAGGAAGTACCCTTCAGCTCTGCCAAAGAAGATCTATAATTGTCGGCCAAGGCCAAGAAGGTCCAGGAACCAAAAATCAAAAAGGTCGACGGATGCCTCAAATAAAATCCGCTTTGTCCACCAGAGACGAAGGACTGATCCTTCTGCACCTGTTCACCTCACTCGAGAGAGATTAGATACCAGAGCATCGTATGATGGTTACGAGAGAGTGTCCGTGAATGTGATCGGCATTAGACTCAACCCAGCTCCTGAAGAATATACAACCCCAGTGTTCCAAGGAACTGGGGCAGCGCCTGAGCAGAACTTATCAGGCAGGCAGGATTCCCAGAGTTTAACTGCCGCTATCTTAGCCGCTTTGGATGAGACAGAGTCCTCGAGAGCTGGCAGAATAGTTACTCCGGGTCCAACGGTTCCAAGATGAAAAAGGAGCCGCAAGAATCAGGTCAGAGGCAAAGACAAAGCCCAAGACCAAGTTCAATCAGCTCCAGAGCCGGTCAGTAGATACCAAGAAGGGTCAGAACAAGAAGTGACCCCGATATCCTCTCCAAGGGAACTAGAAGAAACTTCTCCAGTCAAAGATTCTGACAAGCTAACTCCTCAAATAATTAGGCCAAAAGTAGTGCAGGAAATAACTCGATAGATTTTCAGTACACCAAACCCTTTATATGGGATGCCCAGTGCCTATTTCACAGAGGAAGAGTTCCCAAACCTTTTCCGGTTACCATAACCAACTTCAGAATGACCAGTGGCGGTCATGATGACGAACCTGGATGAGAAAACTAGTAAGAGGAATAACCCTTCGAATTCGACACCTCCGCCATCAAATGATCAAACAGCAGCCTTACAGGCTCAATTCCAATATAAGGATGATCAGATCACAGCCATGATGTCTCAAATGCAAGAGTTGGCTACTCAATTGTCAGCTCTCAAATCTGCATCGGCACCTGGGCCTCACATCCCAGACCAAGGAGGTAGCAGCAATCAAGGCACAACCCCTATGCCTCCAAGTCATCCAAGGGTGCCCGAAACAGGTCCCATCCCGAATCAGACCGCTCTCATAGGAGAGGTGTCACCGTCTCTTTTGACTGCAATCGAAGAGACTGTTTGCAATCAAATGCGGCAGGCCAAAGAAAGGGAAGAGAATGTACGGATGATCGTGAAGCCTTATCCGGCTATCATTGATGCGGTTCTGTTCCCACCAGGCTTTGTCCAACCGACATTCAAAATGTTCGACGGCACCGGAGATCCGAGGCAACATTTGTCTCATTTCCTCTCAAGATGCGGATTGGCATCTAAGAACGGGGCTCTTTGCCTTCAGCTCTTCGTACAATCCTTAGAGGGCGCTGCTTTCACATGGTATGCTAACCTTCCCGAGGCTTCGATCCCTAATTGGAACACCATGGTGATTGAATTCAGCAAACAATTCTACAACACCCAAAGAAGAGTAGGTGTTTCGGAATTGATTGAAACTTGGCAGAGGGACAATGAAACAGTAACATAGTTCATTGCCCGATGGAGAGCTCTGACCTTCTCCTGCCCTCAGAAGTTCACTCAGTTGGAACTCATTCGGATGTATCTCAACAACTTTAAGCACGACCTTTCAACTGCCCTAATGGCTCAAACTTTTAAAGGTTTTGAGGATCTATGCACAAAAACGTATGACATGGAAATCCATATAGGAAAAAGAAGACGAGGTAGAGGTACTGACCGCCTTGAATCCTCAACAGCTGCAGTAGTTGAAGCCAAAAAGACTACGTCACCAATAGCGAATGCTGGTAGATCAGCTGGCCGAGCAAACAACGGCAAATGACCAATTAAGGTTGGTACCAAACAAGTTCAAGGCGGATCCAGGAAATCACAATGACAAGGTAAAAAGGAGCCGCCAAAGAAGATCACTATGAAGGAGAGGATGAATAAGACGTATTCATTCTCAGAAGACATTGTTGAGGACTTATTTGAAGACCTCCTTGCCAATGAACTCATCACTCTCCCGGAAAGTCTGAGACCTCAAGAGATTGGGATGAAAAATGATCCCAAATACTGTCCTTATCATCGTATGATCAGTCACAAGATAGGTGACTGTTTTGTACTCAAGGACATTATCCAGCGGCTTTTGGACAATAAAGAGATTGTCATTGGTGATCTCCAGCAGGCAGCCACGTCCAATACGGTGATGGCTTCAGAGACAGTTGATGAAAATAAGGCATCTTCGTCAAGTAGCAAACTTCCTGACAACAAACAGTCAGACGAAAAAGACTGGACCCTCTTTGAAAGTAAAGGGACCAAGAAGAAAAAGCAGTTGGCTCAAAATGCCGATGCTAAAAAGCAAGTCCAGGCTACAAGACAAGCTCGAGCCCTAAGAAAAGAAGGGAAGCACATAGCTAAGGCTAAAAAGGAGAAAAAAAAAGAAAGAGCAAGGAAAGCCAAGAAAAATGACCCTTCCCAAAACGCTCTTGTGGAACAAAAGCTGCTGATGGCAATCACCTTGATGGATTTTATCCCGCCAGGCTTCTGCTCCGACTACGACTATGATAGCCTTCAGTCAATGGATTCAGGAGACGAATCCAATATCTTCTCCTGCTATGTTATCAATGTGGTCCCAAATGAAGACCAGTCATGGTCAAATGAACCAAGACAAATAGTAGGCTGCAGTCTAGAAAGACACCGGATATTTCAGAATTGGCTAGACCAAGCTGAAGACATTAAGCTTCTAGAAATGAGACCAGCCACACGAGGGCGGACCCCTACAGGGCTTTCAGATCTTTCTGAAGGATTTTCATCCGGAGGAGAGCGAGAGGCAGAAGATGAACAAATACAGTCTGATTCTCCTCAAGAAAGGCTAGGTACGCCTGAAATTCTAAACTTAAACCATCGTCAGATGCGACGACCGGTGCAGATCTCAACTCAGCTTGAGATTCAAGAGCCATCTGCTGCAGTCAGTCTGGACAGTGACCCTTCAACAGAAGAAGCAGTCCTAGACTCAAGGTCAACTGACAGCTCACAGGCGTCTGAACAAATCTCAGCTCGATCTGAGACTCCAATAAGGCAATCTGAAAGAAAAAATCAGTCGTCTTTCAGAAGCAAGAAAAGAAAGCTGGACTTCAGTTCTACGAATATGGTTCAACTCTTGGAAGGAGAGTCGTCTGAACCAATAGACCAGACAATTGCCAAAGTCTATCAACTCAACCTCCGATCGGGAAGAAAATTACCACCGAGGTTTGTTCCGGTCCAACATGAAAGTCAGACCAGAGCTCAACCGGCCCAAGCCCAAACAGCTACCGGTAATGAAAGGGTCAAGTATGATATCCTGGCCCATCTAAAGAAAATTTCTTCCTTGCTGAGCGTCTATGATGCTCTCAAGATGTCTCCAGAATTGAGAAAGTCTCTTATATATGCTCTCTCCAATCCAGAGGACTTTTCAGAAGAGGTCACAAATAAGCCATCACCGCCTCCTCAAACAGGAGCTTCATGCCTCTTTACAATCACTTTTGATGATGAAGACATGCGAGCTGAGACTCTCCAGCATAACCGACCACTGTTCATCTCAGGCTTGGTTAATGAGACTAATATCTCTAAAGTAATGATAGATGGGGGTTCAGCTGTCAACATCCTTCTAAGACGAATGTTGTCCAAGCTTGGTGTACAAATGGACCGGCTTCATGAAAGCAATCTGATCATCCAAGGCTTTAATCCGAATGAGCAGAAGCCCATGGGCATGGTCAACCTCAAAACTAGATTCGGTGATATTGCTAAAACTACAACGTTTCTGGTGATCGACGTTGATACATCATACAAAGCCCTATTGGGACGGCAATGGATGCACAACCATCTAGTTGTGCCATCTACTTATCATCAATGCCTTAAATACCCTCAAGGAAACAGGCAAGCAAGGATCGACGCTGATGATAATCCATTCAACGATGCAGAGGCATATTACGCAGATGCGCGTTTCTATGTCAAAAGTGCCCAAAGAAACCTTCAGCAGAAGCCCAAAGGAGAAAAGGTTGAAAGTGACCCGAAAAGTAATCACGGATCTATTCAAATAGAGGCTCCAAAAAGGGTGTTCAAATACACCCCAAAATCTCAAAGAAAAGAAGGAGAGCCAAACTTATCTTTGGTCGAATCTTCCCGGAAGCTGGAGAAGGGTAAATCAGTCAACCTCTCTCAGACTTGTGGGGTTAAAGAAATCGACCAGCTTGGAGCTCTGAAAGGGAATCATATAGTCCATTTGAGTAGGATGGACTGTACAATGATCGAGACTACCTCCAGTTTCACTGTCCCGGTCAGGAAAAGAGGACAGAAATCGATGCTCTTCAATTCTCTAGGCACATATGACAGGATGAACTCCTTATGGGCCAATGGAAAGAACAAGACCCTTAATCCTTACAGGAAAAAGATAAGCTTCGGTGATCAAATCACCGGATTTCTCAAGAAACAAGGGTTTGATCTTGAAAAGGAAGAGCAAGTCGAAGGAACTGTCCTTCCAGCTTATGAAGACATGCTCAGAAAAGAGCAACATGAGGCCTTAGATACTGGTAACTATGTAGATACGGATACGCCATGAATTCGGTACAATCCCCCAGTTTTCATATTTTGGGAAAGTCATAACCAGACTGCGAATATGGTCACAGTCAGGGAGGAGTCCACATCAGAGGAAATCTCCATGGAATGGCTTCCAGAAGAAAAGGAGTCCCTACAAGCATCCCCGTGGGTTGAGGCGGCGCATCAAGATATGATTAATAGCCTGGCTAAATTCAGTCTCAGTGCATGGCAAAAATGGCCAGCAACGGAAGTCATTCCCAATATCATCGTCCCGTCCAAAAAAACTGGGGAAAAGCCCTTCGTTTTTCACTCTGCAGGACAAGCAGGGAAAGCCAGTCCCCGAAGCAACAGAAAAGGTAGAAGGATGAATCCATATCAAAGGAAGTCTGTGTTTAATCCGGCAATCAAGAAAATGCTTGAGAAGCAGGGATTTAATACTGAAGTAGAAGAGCATGAAATTATACCAACATCTAGGACTCTAATTACCTATAAGCAGGATGGTTTTAATTTGGGAAAGCCTGAAGCAAAAAGTTCTGATCCTCCATCAAATGAAGAATTTTTCTGGACTGTAAATACTATTACAGTAGATAAAGACTCCTCCTCAAGAGAGGAAATGATCATGGAAGAACCACCGGAAGAAACAGAAGTCCGTCCGGCTCCTCCAGAATTTGAAGCAGGAGGTCAAGCGACTGTCGATGACCTTCTTGAAGTTAACCTCGGCTCAGAACAAGACCTAAGGCCAACCTTCATCAGTGTCTCTCTCTCTCAAACAGAAAAAGAGGAGTATCTTTGTCTCTTAAAAGAGTATAAAGATGTCTTTGCCTGGAACTACACAGAGATGCCTGGTTTGGATCCAAAAATTACGGTCCATCATCTCACAACTCGAGAAGATGTCAGGTCAATCAAGCAGACACAAAGATGAATTCACCCAGAGTTGGTCACTCAAATCGACGCTGAGGTAGATAAACTTCTTAAAGCTGGATTTATAAGAGAGGTTCAATACCCTACTTGGCTTGCCAACGTTGTCTCCATAAAGAAGAACAGAAAAATCCGGGTTTGTATAGACTTCTGAGATTTGAATGAAGCCTACCCCAAAGATGAATTCCCTTTACCCATCATAGAAATAATGGTCGATGCCACAACAGGATTCGAAGCTTTATCCTTCATGGATGAGTATTCCGATTACAATCAAATCAAGATGGCCCCGAAAGATGAAGAGCTTACAGCCTTCCGCACTCCCAAGGGAGTGTTCTGCTACAAAGTCATGTCATTCAGCCTCAAAAATGCCGGAGCAACTTATCAAAGGGCCATGACTGTCATATTTGGAGATATCCTCCATGACAAGGTCGAATGTTATGTCGATGACCTGGTTGTCAAAACAAGGTAGCGAAGCAATCATCTGGATGATCTTCGAAAAATCTTCGACAGACTACGATAGCACTAGCTCAAGATGAACCCGCTCAAATGTGCGTTCGGAGTTGCATCTGGGAAATTCCTGGGTTTTGTGGTATGCCATAGAGGAATTGAGATTGACCCTACCAAAATAAGGGCCATTCGCGAGATGCCTTCTCCAAGAAATCTGCGCGAGTTGAAAGGACTTCAGGGTCGACTCGCTTATATCCGGAGATTCATCTCCAATTTGGCTGGAAGATGCCAACCGTTTTCCCGGTTAATAAAGAAGGGGATACCATTTCAATGAGATGAAGCTTGCCAAAATGCTTTGGATAGCATCAAGACTTATCTCACAAATCCGTTGGTCCTTATGGGCCCCATCAGAGGAAAGCCATTTATCCTCTATATCACAGCGCTCGACGGATCTCTTGGAGCTCTCCTTGCTCAGGATAATGACCAAGGAAAGGAAAATGCCCTGTACTATCTAAGCAAGACTCTAGTTGGAGCAGAATGTAGATACAGCCTGATAGAAAAAGTATGTCTTGCCCTCATCTTTGCCCTGAAGAAACTAAGGCATTATATGCTGGAGCATTCGGTGAAACTGATATCCAGAGCCGATCCTCTTAAATACATATTGTCTCACCCTACTCTCACTGGTAGAATGGCGAAATGGGCGGTGCTTTTGTCCAAATTTGAAATCGAATTCGTGCCTCAAAAGGCAGTGAAAGAGCAAGCCCTTGCTGATTTCCTTGCAGCACATCCAATTCCTGCGGACTCACCTTTGGTCACCAACCTCCCCGACGAAGAAGTCATGCAAGTTCAAGTCAAACCAGGTTGGAAGATGTATTTTGATGGAGCTTCAAGAAGTCCTGATGGAGTTAATCGCATCAACCTAAAGGAAAACAAATCAAGAATCGGTATTGTTTTTGTCACACCAGGCAATGCAATACTGCCCTATTCCTTCGCCCTAACAGAAGGATGTTCAAACAATGAAGCTGAGTATGAAGCCCTGATAGCAGGCCTTGAATTGGCTCTTGAAATCTCAGTGGATGAATTAACTATCTATGGAGATTCAGAACTCCTCATTAAACAAGTACGAAGTAAATATGTAGTGCGAAGGGTCAGTCTTCTTCCCTATCAAAAGAGAGTGGACCAGCTACTTGCTCAAATTCCAAGAAGCAGTCTCTTCCATGTCCGTAGAGGACTCAACAATCAAGCCGATGCTTTGGCCGGTCTTGCAGCATCTTTGACCCTGCCAACAGACAGGATGCTAACTATTACAGTGGGAGAAAGAAGAACTCTCAAACCCCTTCCGGAGATAGACTTCCTGGAGACCGTTTGTTCTGTGATAATCAAAGAAACAGATGAGGATTGGCGACAGCCCTTCATCGATTATCTCCAACATGGTTAATTACCCTGATACCTTGCCAAACGAGTCGAAGTTCGCCGACGAGTCACAAAATTTGTAATGTTGGAAGAAACCTTATATAGAAGGTCCCTGGACGGCATCTTGATGAGATGTATCTCAGGAAATGAAATAGATCAAGCCATGGAAGAAACTCATGCCGGGATCTACGGTGCTCACCAAGCTGGGCCCAAGGTACAAATGCAGCTGAAAAGATTAGGCTATTACTGGCCTACGATAATTGCTGATTGTCTCAACTATGCAAGAAAATGCAAGGTTTGTCAGCTCCATGCTGATTTTATACATCGGGCTCCCGAGCCTCTCCACATGACAACATGTTCATGGCCTTTTGCGGCATGGAGAATGGACATCATAGGACCATTCACCCCACCATCATCTACTGGGCATCAATACATCCTGGCTGGGACAAACTACTTCTCAAAATGGGCCGAAGCCGTCGCTCTCAAAGAAGTCAAACACCACTTAGTAGCAGACTTCATCCGGACCAACATCATATATCGGTTTGGAATTCCAAAAAGCATTATCTCGGATAACGGGCAACCTTTTCGAAGTGCCCCTATACACCAGTTGTATGCCAAATTTGGCATCCGAGAGGACCATTCTACTCGGTACTATACAGCCGCGAATGGTCTTGCTGAAGCCTTCAACAAGACTTTGTGTAAAATCCTCAAGAAAGTTGTAGGTAAAAGCAAACGGGACTGGCACGAACGCCTACCCGAAGCCCTCTGGGCATACAGAACTACTCATCGGACTCCGACACAGGCCACGCCATATTCCCTGGTCTTCGGCGGTGAAGCAGTTCTCCCCCTTGAAATTCAAATTCCCTCCTTACGGGTGACAATTCAGCAGTCTCTTACAAAAGAAGATTCAGCTAAAGTTCGTCTTGCAGACCTTGAAACTCTTGATGAACGTCGTCTCCAAGCCCAACAGAGTTTAGAGATGTATAAGCAAAGATTAACTAGCGCCTTCAATAAAAGGGTAAGACTAAGGTCTTTCAAAAAGGGAGATTTGGTTTTGATAGTCAGAACTCCGATCATCGTCACTCGTCGAACCAAGGGGAAGCTCGAACCAAAATGGGAATGGCCATATGTCGTCGAGAGGGTATACTCTAACGGATCGTACCTGCTGACCTCAATAGATGAAGAGAGAATTATCCTTCCAACCAATGCAAGATTCCTCAAGCGATACTACTCCTAGGGATCAAAATGCTCGCTAGACCAAAACTTTGAAAGACGGTCTAAACAAAATTTAGAGCACAAATGACTCGCTAAGCTGAAAACCCTAAGGGGCCGCTTAGGCAAAAATCAGAGTCTTGCTTGCTAAGTTGAAAACCCTTAGGAGCGGCTTAGGCAAAATTTAGAGCAATAATAACTCACTAAGTTGAAAATCCGAAAAGGACGGCTTAGACAAAAATTTTGAGTCAAAATAAAATGCCCGCTAGACCAAAACTCCAAGAGACGATCGAGGCAAAAATTAGGGCAACAAATAGCTCGCTAAACTAACACTCTAAGGGTCAGTCTAAGTAAAAATTAGAGCGATTTGACAGGTTCCTGAATATGAGCTAAAAAGGTTCATGGTGCTTCAAAAGTCTCCAGAATACCAGACCGAAGTCCAAACCCTCCTAGGCACGAACGGAAACTGCCTATTCGCTACTAAATTGCGAATCAAAGCTTCAAAAGCCCCCCAAATACAAGGCTGAAGTCAAAACCTTCCTACATACGAATGGAAACTACCTATCCGCTATCAAAATGCGAATCCCCTTTTTGAACTACGTTCGACTTGATCCTATCATGGGTATGTAGGCAGCCTGAGAAAATTAATTTGGGTTCAGTTGGTTCTTTTAAAAAAAGAACATCAATTCCTCAAGATACAAAGGGAAAATCATAAAATAAAAAAAAAGGAGTACAAGACGAAAATAAAATAAAGTCTTTTATTCATGGATAACAAAATGAGGGAACTCCATATAAATTGGAGAACTCACTCGAGTTAAACAAGCAATATCTTGAGAATATGTTATTAGCTCCAACAAGCTACTGATTTAAACAAACAGTAACTTGATAGTATGTTTTCAGCTCCAACAAAATGCTAGACCTAACAAATATGGCCTTGAATATAAGGTCTAAGGTCCTAGCACTGTATTGATGGATTCTATTCAGAGTAGAATTCCTCTCGCGTCCAACTTCTTTACCATCATCTGTGGTGTTGATCTATCTCCAAGGGAGGATTCTAACCCATCAGTAGTAGTAGAAGCAGAGGTGACGTCTGGAAATAGAACCAGGAATTGTCTCTCAGTGTTGTCAACTGCGGCAAGCTGGAAAGCTGAATAAGCAATACCTTGAAAAGCAGACCCCTCGACATCAGTGAAGTGGTTGTTTAGCAGCATCAAGAAACTCAGACTAGGTTCATCAACATCAATGGATAGAATACGATATATTCTCTTCAGCACATGTTCAAGCTCACCGTTAAGAATACCCGAACTTCTGACAGAGTCCAATGCATTGAGTTTGCTCCCATAACATCCTATCATTATATTAATGGTAGGGTTACAAGAAAATATTAAGGCAGTACTCTCCGATATCTGTTTCACCAGCTTATATAACTTGATAGCTTCAGTCTTCTCAATGATGAGATCCTTGGTAATCTTCAGGCATCAAATGAAGGCTGATCCGGTTTCATCGAGCTCCAACCAATCAAGGACATACCCTCATGAAGCATGCTGTGATAAAATGTCCATTCTGTAAAAGGAAAAGGCAGAACACGCAAAATGATTTAGTTCAAAGAAATTAAATCAAATCACGGGTTTCAGATCAAATGGTCAAAATTGGGCCTTTAGATAGAAGTATACATCCATCTAAACAATCTGAAATGGTTAATCATGCGATTGAAAGTTTAATAAATTCCAGACTTAGGATCAAAACCTAAGTCTGTGAAATTGAAATGACTCACTTAGGGCATGTAACTAAGGAAAATTACCTAGAATAATTACCTCAAAAGTTTGCTAAAGGCAAATGTTCACTTGTAAATTGTCATTAGTAAATGTCTAAGGACATATGCTAAGAGTGAGATCCGTGGACAAGTCCACGGATAGATGGTTTTTGGTTCAAGGATTAAAATCATGTGAATAACCCATCCGTGGGTAAAACTCCACGGATAGAATCTTTCCAGCTCACGGACAAAAGTCCTATGGGCAGTTGGTCCATGGAAAATATCCATGGATACTCAAAATATCCACGGACAAAAGTCCATGAAAATCAAAAACATCCGTGGACAAAATCCACGGATCAATTTTGAACTCACAGATAAAAGTCCTGTGGGCAAGCTGTCTATGGTCATAAACCACGGGCAGTGAGTCACCGGTCTGGTTTTTCGTGACCGGAGAACTCAAGAGCTCCTGCAATGGAACCGGAATTCCAGTTTGAAACTACAGGAAGCTCAAAAGGGCATCCCAGGTTCTCCCTGACCTAGAAAATCGAAAGAAATACATTTCAAAGAATTCTCAGGATCAAAGAGATCCAATAGAATGCCCAAATGGGATTCCAATCTACCTGAGTGAGGACTAAAACCCTCATTCCCGTCTGTTAAAAAAAAAGGGAGAACACTGGTTCTTCCCTTTCATTTGTTTCTGATTAGGGAGAAAACTCACCTAGAATGGAAGGAAGAATCAAAAAGGGGGGAGGAGAATGATCCTTCCTGAAGAATACAAATTCTGAACTCGGAAAGATTTTCTGAGTTCAGATGGGTGAAGAAGATAAAATGTCTTCCTCAATTTGTCTAAGGCATCCATATAAAGGATACCTTTTGGTTAGATCCTGACCATCCACTTCGAAATGGATGGTCTAGATGGCTAGGAATCACCCACTATTTTGCTTTAATGGCTGAAGTGCTCTCATCAATGAGAACGCTTCGATTAAAGAAACCCCGTGGGTTTCCCATAAAATATTAAATGAAGGCGGTTACGCTCCACCATCACTGCCAGGTGTCAGGATCTAGATAGATGGATCATTTCCAACCATCCAGATCCTGAGGGGCATTTGTGGGCCGTGAAATCTCACCGTCCATTGCCCAGGTGTGTGTACAATAGCACACACCTGATCTCAGTCTCTCGGAGAGACGGTTAGGTTCACGCGTGCCTATGGCACGCGCGGTACCTTTAGCCTGTCAGCATTAAATGCTGATGGCTGGCACTATGCTGCCTAGCTAAGCAACAGCAGAGTTGATCCGTGAGGATAAACATCACGGATCCACCCTGAATAATAACGCCCAAATGGGCTGATACATACTTCATCCATGAGAACCAAATCCTCACGGATCTAATATGAGGTGTTGGCCTCCGAGAGGTTGACACGTGTCATATCCATGACACATATTCATCCGTGAGGATAAAACCCCACAGATCCAACTTTGAGTATTGACCTTCATTAGGCTGACACATGTCGTATCCGTGAGGACAAAAACCTCACGGATCCAACACGGATCATATTTACTGTTAGTTTCCAAGAGACTGACAAGTGTCCAACCGTGAGGAGAAAACCCTCACGGATCATATTTAATGCTAGCCTCTGGGATGCTGACATGTGTTCAGTCCTTAAGAATAAATCCTCACGGATCAAGTCTCATGTTCGAGATCTAATCCAGACCACGGGTAAGACTGTGATCCGTGGTTGAGACTTATGGTCTCACCTAGTGATCCGTGGTTGAGACTTATGGTCTCACCTAGTGATCCGTGGTTGAGGCCTGTGGTCTCACCTTGTGATCCGTGGTTGAGACCCATGATCTCACCTTGTGATCCGTGGCTGAGACTTATGGTCTCACCTAGTGATCCGTGGTTGAGACCTGTGGTCTCACCTCGTGATCCGTGATTGAGATCTATGGTCTCACCTGGTGATCCGTGGTTGAGACCCATTGTCTCACCTTGTGATCCATGGTTGAGACCCATAGCCTCACCTTGTGATCTGTGGTTGAGACTTATGGTCTCACCTGGTGATCCGTGGTTGAGACCTATGGTCTCACCTAGTGATCCGTGGTTGAGACCTGTGGTCTCACCTCGTGATCCGTGGTTGAGACCCATGGTCTCACCTGGTGATCCGTGGTTGAGACTTATGGTCTCACCTGGTGATCCGTGGTTGAGACTTGTGGTCTCACCTGGTGATCCGTGGTTGAGACCCATGGTCTCACCTTGTGATCTGTGATTGAGACTTATGGTCTCACCTGGTGATCCGTGGTTGAGACCTATGGTCTCACCTGGTGATCCGTGGTTGAGACCTGTGGTCTCACCTCGTGATCCGTGGTTTAGACTTGTGGTCTCACCTGGTGATCCATTGTTGAGACTTGTGGTCTCACCTCGTGATCCGTGGTTGAGACCCATGGTCTCACCTGGTGATCTGTGGTTGAGACTTGTGGTCTCACCTGGTGATCCGTGGTTAAGACCCATGGTCTCACCTTGTGATCCGTGGTTGAGACTTATGTTCTCACCTTGTGATCCGTGGTTGAGACTTATGGTCTCACCTTGATCCGTGGACTGGCCTAGGCGAGTCTGTCCCAGCTGATAGTCAGTATTTGACTGTCATGGGGACCAGAGAATCCTTAATAAAAAGGATTCTCTGTCAGGCTATAGGGAATCCCAAGATAAGGATCCCCTCTTTTAAAATATCATGGGATACCACGTGGCACCCATGATTATTTTAGGATTAGGACTATGTCCTTTATCCTAGGAAAGGATGAGATTAACATCCTCCTTTTCGAAAGGTACTAGGATTCCCCCCAAAAAAAGAGAAAACCTAGTACAAGAGTCCTCAAAAGAAGAGGATTCTCTTCAGCTTGAGGACTCTCCCAGATAAGGGAGAGCCGTAAGCTGGCATCCTCTAAGAGGAAAGCCCCCTTTCGAATTTCCTAAAATAAGGGAGTCAAAGAGGGAGTCCTAAAAAGGACTCTCTCAAACATATAAAAGTGTTTTTTCACAAGAAACACACGAGGGATATACAGGAAGGAATACAGGAAATACCCAGAAGAAGAGAAAACTCTCAGCTCCCCTTCAAGAAAACACAAGCAAACAGGTGAAGAAGAAGACTCTGCGATATGGAGAATATAAGGTGAGCCCTCATACATGGCCACCATTTTTTTTCTTTTCTTGAAAAGACCTCAATGAGGCACTTGTAACGCCTAGGTGGGATCTGGGCAATCCCATTGAATAAATACATATACTTTATTGAATCATGTTCTTCTTTTATTTCTTCCTCTTAATCAGAGGTTCTTTCCTAATACATGGAAGGTAATTAATAGTCTGAGTTTACTCAGATTGGAAGGATAGTCCCCCACAACAAATGATAAACTCCATAAAACATGGAGGAAATTTGAAAGCAAAGAACAAGATTTGCGCTCACACACTCAACGAAGAGATTGATCAAGAACCCTATCTTCATTGAAACATCACATCGAGGGGCAAGATCAGTCAATTATCGAAGACCCATACGTTTGGGAACAGATTTCCCAAGAGTATTCGTTAACATAGTCGTATGGAGAATGAAGACTTCCCAATGCTAGTCAACACAGATCAAGTCAAAGGATTTCACGCTTAAGATCTTGTCAGGAAACTGTCTATACTCTCAATCACTGTAGGAAATGAAAGGAGGCCATGTTTGGCACACCATTTCTCCCTACTTGTATCCAATCAAGTTTATATCAACAAATCCGCTAGTTCGCCCTTCGAGCCTAACAACCTTTCTTTCTTGAAACACATTCATCGGGACACCCCTATCAAAGGTTTCATTGTAAGCCTGGAGGCCCGAACTATGACATGACCTAATCCTAAAAAGGGTACGTAGGCAGCCTAAAAATAAGGTGCAGTTAAATCAATCAATTGAGCACATTAGCCTCTTCAAAAAGTAAAGAGGAAAAGGAATCAAAGCTTAAAAGAAAAGAAAATCAAAAGAAAAAAATGGTCAAATCCAAAAAGCTCAACAAAAAAAAAAAGCAAAAGCTCAAAAGAGGTTCTCGAGCAAGCAAAGCTCAAAAGAAGAAAGGGTGTTCCCAAAAATTTGACCCCTAAGCCTACGTTTCGTCCTATCTTAAGTCCTCCAAGATCCCTCAGAGACTAAGAGTATAGGCAGATTGACAGACAAGTATCCGAAAGCAACATATAAAATCCATCAAGGTAATGACAGGAGAAGACATCTCAGCTCAACTCAAAAGTCACAGGCTCAGTGAAAACTAGAAATGGCACTGAGGCGCAAAAATAATGCGAGCCCAGCTCTGGTATTGCTACCAGAGGCAAAAAAGGGAACAAAAATATCAACTTCGCAAGCATGAGTGAAAATCGGAAACGGTCTCATTGCGCAAAAACTATGCGATCCCCATGACTTGATCATTCCAAGGGTAAAAAAGGGAAAATTTTGAATTCTGGTTCGACTACAGAAGATTGACAGAAGATAACTCTGACTCCCAACAACTCATTTTTGTAAGCTCAAGTTGAAGAAGCTCAATGTCATAGTGATCCAATGCCCTTAGCTCCAAGTAAGACCCAGTTCAGCATACGACAAGGCCAGAACTGAGTAACTATCTCCCTTCACTTTGGCTCAAAAGATTAAGATTGTCCATTGCTATATTCTACCCCAAAGGGGCAAGAGATCCACCAACTTCAGCCGAGGCAGACCCTTGCATAAACTAGCAAGCAAAGAAGGCACCCTCCTTTTAAACTTTTGATCTTAAATTCAAAATTTTCAAAATCTCATTATTGCTCAAAAATTGATTTTAAATCCAAAATTTTCAAAAAAAAAAAAAAAAACAAAAATAGAAAACAAAAGTGTCTTTAGGAGTCATAGATTCTCAATATGTCTCATGGCTTGGTCAAAGATCGATCTCCTTTCAATAGTTCTCCGAAGAGCAGCAAAGAAACCAAGTGTATAAATTGCAAGTCAGGAGCAGTTGCTAAATCAAATCTTTATTTAGCGAGTTATCTCTGCTCCCTACATCATCATATCATCTCATCTTTAATCATTCTAGGCATGTCACTATTCATTATGTGCATCATTATGCATCTCATGTCTCATCTCCTTCTATAATAGTCAAATCACACACCTGTACATAGGTATCCACTACTCGCACACCTGCATAGGTAGTTGTACTTTGCACACACACTTCATAATCACATCCGCAATTAACTACACTGTACACACACTTAGCTGAACTGCGCACACACATTCACACAGTTAGTCCCATTATACACATGCACCCACATATCTTGATGTCCTTGTGCATCTCATTTGATGTCATCTTCATCCTCCTAGTGCATCTCATCTGATGCATTCCTTTTGACATCTTGTCTAATGTCACCCTTCGTGCATCTCGTCTAATGCATTCCTTTTGACATCTCATCTGATGTCACTCTTCGTGCATCTCGTCTGAAGCTTCCATCTGACATCTCGTCTGATGTTATGATCATCTTTCTGACATCTTGACTGATGTCATCTCCTTGTGCATCTCGTCTAATGTTGCATCTTCAGAGTCCGCTTTAAGCCCTCCTATGATGAGGTTAAACCCACGAGTCTGCTTTGAGCCCTCCTGTGATGAGGTTAAACCCATGTAGAGTCCGTTGTGAGCCCTCCTGTGATGAGGTTAAACCCACAAGTCTGCTTTGAGCCCTCTTGTGATGAGGTTAAACCTACGAGTCTGCTTTGAGCCCTCCTGTGATGAGGTTAACCCATATAGAGTCTGCCGTGAGCCCTTCTATGATGAGGTTAAACCCACGAGTCCGCTGTGAGCCCTCCTGTGATGAGGTTAAGCCCATGTAGAGTCCACTTTGAGCCCTCCTGTGATGAGGTTAAACCCATGTAGAGCCTGCTTTGAGCCCTCTTGTGATGAGGTTAATTCGCATTTTCTATTATCTCTCCCATATCTCGGATGTTTCATCACTGAGTATGAATCTTCTCTTCCTTCTTTCTCTCCCTATCTACCGAACAGGTTCTCTCATCAATCCCGTCCTCTAGGATCCCATTTGTGGCAAGCAGTCTAAGCATAATTTAACTTTTCTTTTTGACTCTTTTGTCTTCAAATTCACATGTTTTTTCCACACATGCAAAATTGAGGTCTTATAACCTTTATCATTCACGTGCCTGCACCCTCCGACAAAGAGGGGCAACTGTAAGCATCCCAATTTTGCACCCCTCTAGCCTCTTGTTGTACTCTTAAAAACCCTCTTTTAAAACCCTCATTCGGCACGCTTCGATTTTCAAAAATGATCCTGAGGTAAAAAAATGACCAAAATACCCCAGAAAAGTGCTAAAAGTTTTTCATTTTGTCCAAAATGATTTTACAAATTTTTTGATGAATTTTGGCTATTCTTGAGATTAAATTGGACTTAAAACGGTGGAAAATGACCAAAATGCCCCTCGAGTGCCAAATGACCAAAATGCCTCTAAAAAGTACTAAAAAAATTCATGTTTATCTAAAACATTTTTTCTAGATTTTATCAGTTCAATTTTGACTATTTTCGGGGTCAAACAAAAAATCGGCTTTTCGACGAATCAGAAAGTGCCACGTGGCACCCAAAAACCATTTTTTAACCCCTAGATAGGGATGCTACTTCAAACAGCGCCCCTATATTTAAAAATTTTCCATCAGGCTACTCGAGGCATGTCGGCAGGCTTAAAATAAAAAAAGAAAAAATATCTGAATAGGGGCGCTACTCCACCTAGTTTGCACCGTTTTTGTCGCCCTTACTGTTCACCACGCCCTGCTTGTGGGGTTTTTATCCAAATAGGGGCACTACTTGAAGTAGCGCCCCCTATTTTGAAAAACTATAAATACCCCCCCTCCCTTCCTTCATTTCTTACTCATTCACTCTCCTCTCTCTCCCTTTTCTTCTTCAAGTGCTCAGATTCATGGGAAAGTCGATTGCGAATGGTCGATTCTCGGGACCTCTTTCAGAGACCCTTTTGAATTTCCTGGAAGGTAATTTTTCTCCGAACACTGACTTTTGCTTTGTCTTTTAGTAGTTTAATTAAGCTTTTTAATATTATATTTGCTTAAACTGCTATCCTAGTCGAACCCTGCACAAATCCCAGTTCAAAAATAACCTTGTCTAGTCGAACCCCCTACCCAAATCCTAGTTTAAATATAGCCTAGCCCAGTCGAACCCCTGCCCAAATCTCGGTTCAAAATTAGCCTCGCCTGTCGAACCCCTGCCCAAATCCCACTTCAAATATAGCTTCGTCTAGTCAAACCCTTGTCCAAACCCCTGCCCTAAACTCTAGTTTAACCTTAGTTAAACCTTAGGTAAACCCCAGCTTAACCATAGTTAAATCCTAGGTAAACCCTAGTTAAACCTTAGCTTAACCATAGGTAACCCTAGTTAAACCCTAGCTTAACGCTACCTGACCCTAGGTAAACCCTAGCTAAACCCTAGCTTAACCCTAGCTAAACCCTACCTAAACCCTAGGTAAACCCTAGCTAAACCCTACCTAAAACCTAGGTAAACCCTAGCTTAACCCTAGTTAAACCTTACCTACCTAGTCAAATTCAAATCCTGTTTAAATACCCACCCTCCAGAAGCTCCCTGGTAAGAGCTTAAACTGCCCTTTTTGCTCCAAATTATCGTAAATAATTGAAACTCATCAATCTACAATCGATTCAAATCAAATCAAATCAAATCATCAAATCTTTCAATCAACCATTCAATCAAATCAAACCATCACCTACGATCCGGAACTACGTGCGGCTTGATTCCACTGATAGTGGATATGTAGGCAACCCTGATCGGGTTCAGCTCCCCTAGGATAGAATCTTTATTCTGTTCTTATCTTATCTATCTCTATTCATTTATTTATGTTAATATTACATTGCTCAGCATATAGATCAAAATTCAAGCTTCTCTTATGGTTTTCCCACTTTGATTCAGTCTTAAGGAGTAGGTAACCATCTTCGGATGGGAGTTTAGGGGTGCCTAACACCTTCCCCTAACTCAAATGAATCTCTTACCCTGACCTCTGACTTCTAGACCATGCCTTATCCAATCATTTTAGGGACCTATTTCCCTTTGAATTAGATAGGTGGCGACTCTCAACCCAATTGCAATTTATCGCTTATTCCTCATCGGGATCTATCCTGATCGGGAATGGGGGTTAAAATTCAGGTACTCACAACTAGCATATACAATAAGCATTCTAATAGCATCAAGTCTAGCAACCGGGGCAAATGTTTCATCATAATCAATTTCCACTTCTTTGTTGTATCCTTGAGCTACTAGTCTAGCTTTATTTTTAATGATGTTTCCATTTTCATCATTTTTATTCCTAAATGTCCTTGAGCTACTAGGCTAGTTTTTGAGGTTCTTGGGCATAGAAATGGGCTTTGGGTTTGACCTTGGGTTTAACTAAGGTTAGGCCTAGGGTTCGGGTTTGACCTAGGGTTTACCCAAGGTTAGGTTGAGCTAACCATGGTTAAGTTTATTAACCATGGTTGAGGGGGGGGGGGTGTAAAATGGTTGCTTAAAAAAGTTTTAGAACATAAACTGCTCAAAAACATAAGAGTTGCCACCACGTTAAATATTGGCGGAATCCCAAATCAAATTAACCAAGGCTTTATATAAGTAACTACGATAAGGGCAGCTACCAAGGCAAGCATCCCCGCATAAGAGACCATCTTTTTAAGCTTTTGCAGTCCATCTTGAGGTTTTGTTTGGTTCTCTTCTTGTTCTTGGTTCTCATTTTGCAGTTTGAAGAACGATTCTACAGAAACTAAGTGATTGGACTTGCCCAAGCTATAGAGCCAATGCCAAATAGAAGAGGATGGATTGTGTGTGGCTAATGTATGCTAGTTCATATGCACTACAAGTGCCTGTGACCTTCAAAAGAACTAGTGGGGTTGACAACACCAAGAAGCTCAAACCCTGTACAGAAAGTTCATGTGAGATAGTAACTCTATGATAGTGGGAGTTTCTGAGGAGGAAGAAACTTACAATACTACAAGTAACACTAAAGAGAAATGGCATCCAATAGGTACCCAGACAATTATCAAGAAGGAAGGCCATAACTATTGGCATTATGCCCACCAAGCCCAAATACACGTTCACAATCGTTGCGGCATAGGTGATACTAAGCTTCCAGATATCATTCTAAGGACCTAGAACATCATAAAGAATGATAAAAAAAATCATGATAAAGATGAGCCAAAAAACCTTGGAATTCAATCACATCATTAAGGTCATGGAAAATGGATTTTGTGCAAAAATTGCACCATCCAGTCAACTAGATATCATCCAGTTGACTAGATGAAGGCTGTTAGCCTATAGGTGCCCACCACAGGTCTTTTTGGTGATTTTGATGATAACACAATGAAGGAATGAATATTGTGTTACTAATGTCTCTATTGAGTTTATATGAAAATCAATTTATAAAGAACATTAACAAACCATTAAATGAAGAAGCGTGAAAAAGACACCATACTTGAAGGGAATTCAACATCAAAGTCAAGCAAGTCAAGATGGATCAGATGAAGATATGTAAGATCATACCAAGTCCAATTATGAAGATATAGAATGAAGAAGAAGAAGCTTGATCATTAAGTCAAAGAAGACAAATCAATTAAGATCAAGTCCTGAAGAATGAAGACTCAAGAAATGTTTATACTTTATATTTTAGTGAGAATGTTTAGGGCATTTGTAAAAAGTCCCTAAAATTTGATCAGTTGAATCACTCAATTGCTTAGATTGACCATAGGTGCTTTAAACCCAATTGAATATCATTTTAAGGACCTAAAACATGATAAGAATCATAATAAGATAAATGAAAAACCTTGGAATCAAATCCCATCATTAAGGTATTGGAAAATGCATTATGTGCAAATATTACATCATCCAGTTGACTAGATGGAGTCATCCAGTCAACTAGATGAATGCCATAATTCAATCTAGTCACCGGGTTCATCTAGTCGACTAGTTGACCCATCAGTCGACTAGATGGCTAGAGACAGAGTTTTGTAACTCTGTAACAGCTATATTTAAACGACTCTTTGTTTTGGATAATGCCTCCAACGGCTATATTATTGAAAGAGCTATAAATAAGGATGATGTATGATGTAGAAACTTGATAAAATATAAATCCAATCATTCAATCATCACTCCAAAGCTTAGATTTTCAAATCTATTCAGTTAAAACAAAAGGATCCCCAAATCAGTTTTATTGAGCTATTAAACTCTAATCTTTGTGAGTTTTCAGTGAGCTTTAGAGAGATCATTCAGCTCATTTAGGAGCAAATTATGATTGTAAAACACTTCTCGTCCAAGTGTATTGAAATCAAGATTAGTAGATTATTTTCCTTGAAGCAGGGAGCTTTGTAAGGTCTGGTCACTACTCGGAAAGTAGACTAAGTCTAGGGAGGATTGTTCCCTTGTAAGATTTGATCTCGACCCGGAAGAGAGATTGTAAAGGTTTGGTCTTCACCTGGAAGAAGGCTGTGCGTTTGAGTAAACGTAGTGAATCATCTAGCGGGTATACTGAGGTGGGGACGTAGGCGGGTTGCCGAACCTCATGAACAATATCTTGTGTCCATTATGTTTGCATCTCTTATCACTTCTCTTTATACTTTATTGATTTGAATGCTTGTGTAGAATTGCTTAACTTCTATTTCCTTTTAATTCGTAAAAGTTGAAATTCCGATTAAGGAAGTAGGAAGAAATTTTAATGACATAAACCCTAATCACCCCCCTCCTCTAGGGTCCAATCCTTGGGCAACTAGTGATATCAAAGCATAGGTCTCTGTTTTTAAAGAT
The DNA here is from genome assembly GCA_015143295.1 of Tetracentron sinense. Classification (NCBI taxonomy): domain Eukaryota; kingdom Viridiplantae; phylum Streptophyta; class Magnoliopsida; order Trochodendrales; family Trochodendraceae; genus Tetracentron; species Tetracentron sinense. The sequence goes on from CM026566.1 coordinate 20,373,745, forward strand.
TTAACCATCTTAGAGAAAAGTTTTTTTTTGGCAATTTGGATGATTAAATGCCTAATTATGCTATGCTCAAATTATGTTGATTATAATTTTGATGATTGGTTGATTGATCTAATATGTTGATAATAGGCTATAATGATATTTTAATGAAATATATGAAATAAATATGAATGTCTTGATATGTATTTAAATTGGACTAATGTACTTAATGACATATTCAAATTGGTACAAATTGCTCATAATGACTTAATCAGATGAATGAAAAATGGTTTCATGAACTAGTGAATGATTTATCTAAACTATATGCAAATGAATTGAATTCAAATCTTATTTTTAATGTACATGTTTATGGGGGAGTTTGCCTAAAAAATTAATTAAATTTATATATTGAGGGAGAGTTTTTTCTCATTCCATTCCATTTTTTGTCATCGTTAAAAATGAGGAGATTGTTAGCATATAGGTGTCTACCATTGGTTCTCCTTGGTGATTTTGATGATAACACAATAATAGAACAAGATTTGTGTTACTAATGCTTCTATTGAGTTTATATGAAAATTAGTTTATAAAGAGCATTAGCAAGTCATTAAATGAAGAAGCATTAAAAGATACCATAATTGAAGGGAATTCAACATCAAAGTCAAACAAGTCAAGATGGATCAAGATGAAGATATTTAAGATAATTACAAGTCCAAATCATGAAGATAAAGAATAAAGAAGAAGATGCTTAATCATGAAGTTAAAAAAGAAAAATCAATCAAGATCAAGTCATGAAAAATAAAGACTCTCAAGAAAGGTTTTATGCTTTATATTTTAGTAAGAGTGTTTAGGACTTTGTAAAAATTCCCTAAAGTTTGGTCTGTTGAATTGCTCAATTAATAAGATTAACCATAGGTGTCTTAAGACCCAATTGAATATCATTCAAATGACCTAAAACCTGATAAGAATCATGATAAAGATATAGGAAATGACATTGGAATCAATCTCATCATTAAGGTCTTGGAAAATAGATTCTTTGCAAATATTGCACCATATAGTTGACTAGATGAAGGCTAGGATTCAATCTGGCCACTGGGTGAATCTAGTCAACTAGATGACCCATCTAGTCAACTAGATGGCTTGGGACAAAGTTTTTTTAACTCTACTGAAAAATCACTCGGTGAACCCCAAATAAAATATTCGAGTTGAGAACTCACAAACCCAAGGGGGGATGCTAGCTTTCCCTATAATTATTTCTAACCTTTTTAAGATTTAATAATTAAATTATTAACTAAGGGAAAATAATAATCAAGTGCGGAAAAGGAAAACAAGCAAACCACAACACAAGGATTTTTACGTGGAAACCCTTCCGGGAAAAACCACGGGACCTAGTCCAGCGAAGAGATATCACTAAGACAAAATCAATAAGAACTTACAAGACTCGAACTTCACTCCTTCGGACTCGATACTACGATCCTTCAGTTCTTAGTCCTCCACGCCTTGAAAAGTCATCACGTACCCGCAAGTCCCGTGATCAACCGCAATCGCTCGTACTTCTCTTAGATCTCCACAACGACCACGATCCTTCTCGGATCGATCTCCTTCTACAAAGGCTCCCGATCACAAACACCGGCCAAAGACACACACGTGTCGGGATTGTCAAATTAATTTTCTAACAATCTCTAGAGGGATCTTAAAACCATGAAGATCACACAATGCAAGAGCTAATAATAGAAAAGTTATTCTTGCATTCTCTAGAGAGGTTGTGAGAGGAGGGATCAACTATAATCAATGAAGAATAAAGAAACCCTAGGAGAGAGTTCTCCAGCTCTACTCTCACAAACTAATAAGATCTCCACGAATTAGGTCAATAGAATTCGTATTTATAGATTCCAAAGAGATTGCATGTGAATAGAACTCTTATTTAGCAAGGATGGATCTATCCATGGTGTGGACGGATCTATCCATTGTCCACGGATCTATCCGTCATCACCAAGGATAGATCCTTCAAAGTCTATTCATGTAAGCACCGATCTATCCAAGTTAGCACCGATCTATCTTTCACACCAATGATAGATCTATCCATATGTTGATCGATCTATCCGTCATTACCAAGGATAGATCCTTCAAAACATAACTCTCTGGAAAAAATCCTTGTACATATTTTTTCACCACCAATCTATCCAACATGGAGAAGGATAGATCCTTCATTCCATACTTAGACAATTTCGAATATTTCGAATGACTTGAATACAATAACTTTTTTATGGAATTATACTAACCTCCTAGGTTGATAAAAAGGTGTTCTAAGTCAAAAACCAACCTAGGTAATGGGTCACTAAGTCACTTACCTTCCTAGATCCGGAGGTGATACTTGATGTAGATTTCTTCTCTTTTCTTCGGCTTTTTGAAGCTTTATCAAGTATGATAAGTTGACTTAAAAATGACTCCACTTAGACTTACGTTTTGATACATAATTAGCCAAGATATTTTGGACTTACATCTACAATGGCTATATTTAAACAGTTCTTTTGTTTTGGATGATGTCTCCAATGGCTATATTATTGAAAGATCTATAAATAGGGATGATATATGATGTAGAAACTTTATGAAATATAAATCCAATCATCCCCTCCAAAGCTTAGATTTTCAAATTTATTGAGTTAAGCCAAAAATCCCAAATCATCATTTTTGATCTATTTAACTCTAATTTTTGAGAGATTTTCAGTGAGCATTAGAGAGATTATTTGGCTCATTTTTAGGAGCAAATTATGATTGTAAAACACTTCTCATCCAAGTGTATTGAAATCAAGAGTCGGTGGATTCTTGTTCTTAAAGTGAGGAGTTTTGTAAGGTCTGGTCACTACTCGAAAAGTGGACTAAGTTTAGGAAGGAATGTTCCTTTGCAAGGTTTGATCTCGACCTGGAAGAAAAATTGTAAAGGTTTGGTCTTTACTCGGAAGAAGGTGTACGTTTAAGTAAAACGTGGTGAATCCTCTAGTGGGTATAGCTTAAGGTGGGGACATAAGTGGGTTGCGGAATCTCATGAACAATATCATGTGTCATTGTATTTGCATCTCTCTATCCCTTCTCTTTATACTTTATTGATTAGAATGCTTGTGTAGAATTGCTTAACTTTTATTTCTTTTTAACTTGTAAAAGTTGAAATTCCACTTATGGAAGTTTTTCATAGACCCTAATCACCCCCCTCTAGGGTCTAATCCTTGGGCAACAAAGATTGGAATATTAATCTGGCCACTGGGTTCATCCAATCGACTAAAAACCTCGGGCAGAGTTTTTAAAGGCTCTTTTGTTTTGAATGATGCCTCTAACGGCTATATTTTTGAAAGAGCTATAAATATGAATTAAATTATGAACTCTAATACTTTCAATCATTAAAATAATCACTCGAAGCTTAGATTTCCAAATCTATAGTGTTTAACCTAGATTCTCCAAATCCAAGTTCTTGAGTTATTCTACTTCATACTTTGGGAGATTTTCAATGAGTTGTAGAGAGATCATTCAACTCGTGTTAAGGACCAAAAAGTGATTGTAAAATAATTCTATACAAGTATGAAATCAAGACGTCTGTTAGATTCTTGTCCTTGAAGCAAAGAGCTTTGTAAGGTCTTATGACTACCCGTAAAGTGGACTAAGTCTAGGGAGGATTGTTCCCTTGCAAGGTTTGATCTCGACCCCTAAGAGAGATTGTAAAGGTTTGTTCTTCACCTAGAAGAAAGTTGTGTGATTGTGTAAATCGTGGTGAATCCTTGAGCGGAGAAGCTTAAGGTGGGGACATAGGCAGGTTGTTGAATCTCAAGAACAATATTGTGTGTCAAATTGCATTTGATTTCTCTCTCCCTTCTCTTTACTTCATTGCTTTGAATTTAGTATAAAATTACGTAAATTCCATTTCCTTTTAACTTGTAAAAGTTGAAATTTCGCTTAAGGAAATAAAAATAATTTTAAATTGCCATAGACCCTATTCACCCCCCCTCTAGAGTCCAATCTTTGGGCAACAAGTGGTATCAGATCCTATGTCTCTGTTTTTTAAATATTTAACAATCTTAGAGAAAAGATAATTTTTTGGTAAATATGGATAATACTTATGCATCTACCCTATGAGAAGGCCAATCCACAACCAGACTTCCATTGTTTAATGAAAAGAATTATAATTATTGTAAAGTGAGAATGATTTATTTCATTCAAGCTTTGGATTGTAATTATTGGAAAGTAATTATAAATGGTCTCAATATTCCTTTAAAATGTGTTGATTATATGCAAATACTTTGAGATGAGGATAAATGGACTCAAGCCGATATTAAGCTTGTTCAAATCAATGCCAAGGCAATTAGTAATCTATATTGTGCATTGAGTGTACAAGAATTCAATAGAGTCTCGGCTTGTGACTCCGCAAAGGAAATTTTGGATAAACTCCAAATTACTTATGAAGGGACTAATCAAGTAAAAGAAGAGAAAATTAACATTTTAATGCATAAATATGAAATGTTTAAAATGTTAGAAGGTGAACTCATTTTAATTATGTTCTCTAAGTTCACTAACATTATTAATGAATTAAAATCTCTTGGTAAAGTATATTCAAATGCAGAAATATTAGAAAAATCATCTGGTCCCTTTCGAAGGAATTGGCTCCAAAGGTGACGGTCATCCAAGAAGTATAAGGATCTCACAAATCTACCTATGGATGAGCTACTTGGTTCACTGATGACTCATGAGATGATCATCAGGGAATGAAGAGATGAAGAGCTTACACCAACAAGGAGACATGCCTTAAAATCCTCCCTAATGGATGAAGAGAGTGAGGAGGATTAGGATGAAAGAGAAAAATAGATTAAGCTAATGATGAGAAATTCAAGAAGTCTTGAAAAAACAAGAATAATTTCAAGAAGAGGGCATTCAAAAAGGAATTCGCCAAAGAAGTCGTTAAGGAATAATCAAATAAGAAAAAATAATTATTTGCTATATGTAAGAATCCCAGACATATCAAGCCGGAGTGTCCCCTACACACGAAAAGCCATATCTAGGGAAAAAAAGATAATAAAGGCAACTTGGGATGACTCCAGAAAGTGAGTCAATTTTCTAGCTCAAACGAAGAGGAAAGACAAATCTATGCCTCATGGCCCATGAGGATGAGTTAAACTATTCCCTTGAAGAATACTTCTTATGAGAAATTAGAATGAAGTTTTTGATGAGTTTATATGATGAATTTCGAATATTAGCTTCTAAGAATAAAAAGCTTAAAAAGGAAAGTTCATCTCTTTCAAACAAAAATGAATTGTAACAAAATGAAAACAAAATTTTGAAAAGAGAAAATGGAAATTTGAAAACGAATAAAGAAGAAATAAAATCTAGCCCTCAAGTATCAACCAATGAATGCATCGAATGTGTTGATTTAAAATCTAAAGTTGATGACTTGAATTGCATAGTAACTAACATTATTAATGACAAAAAGATATTAGATACTACGTTAGGTAAGCAAAGATGTGTTTTTGATAAAGCCGGTCTTGGCTATAACCAATTCAAGAATCAAAAGAACTATCAAAACGTTTTCAACTCATCAAATTCAGTACTCATTATTAAATTCATTGAAAATCAAAGAGTAAAACAAATATGGGTGTCCAAGGGAACAATTCATTCAAAAGATAACTTAGTTGGACCCAAGAAGGTTTGGGTACCAAAGGGTGTTACCTAACTTGTGTAATAGGTTTCACCTTTAAAAGGAAATGTGCTTAAAGATCAACTTAAAGGATTTCCTTATGTGATTATGCTTAAAATGAATATATTATGTTTTATTGATCATATATTATGTTTTGATGTTTGATGATATGATATTGAATATAATACATAAAGTGATGAATAGTGTATGTTTGATGCTTGATGAAATGATTGTCATATATGATGCTTGATATACATGGACAAAAATATTTGAAATGTTTAATATAATGCATGTATAAAAATGTGATTGGATTAAGAAGAGAAATAAATTTTAAATTTTTTTTTCTCTTATCCAATCGACTAGATGGTGCATCTAGTCAACTAGATGAGAAGAAAAACAGTCTGTGTTGGATTTTGTCCATCCAATCTATGAAATGGACTGGGCTTATAAATACAAACCAATGTAATTATTAATTATAATTGATTGATTGATTATGATTAATGTGGATTGGATGATCATGATAAAAATTTTATATGTGATATGTGTATACATGCATGAGTTGATATGTGTAATGCCTACATAGTCAAAAATTGGTATTAGTATACATGATGAATGATGTTGTTATTTGAAATGCTATGATGAAGAATGAATGAAGTGATATGAATGATATTTAGATGTTGAATTTTTGGTAATTAATGGATGATATCTAAAATGTTTAAAATGAATTGATACCTGCATTGCTTGCTCATGGTTTCTTATGTTAACAAGGGGGAGAAATATGATAATGGAATGAATTATTTAAAACCCTTGAAATAATTTAGAATTAGAATTATATGCTTATAAATGACATATTCAAATTTGTATCAAATACTTGTAATGATTAAAGCAAATGAATTAATAATGGTATCATGAAATTGTGAATGATTATCTAAACTATATACAAATGAATTAAATTCATATTTTAAATTATTAATGCATATGTTTAGGGGAATTTACCTCAAAAATTGTATTGAATTTATATATTGAGGGGAGCTTGTTTCCATTTCATTCCATTATTATATCATCATCAAAAATAGAGAGATTGTTAGCCTATAGGTGTCCACCATAGGTCTCCTTAGTGATTTTGATGATAACACAATAATATAATGATATTTGTGTTACTAATGTCTCTATTGATCATACTACAAGAAAATTACCGCGCAGCGACGGAACTTTTCCGTCACTAATACGCGATTTTCCATCACTATTACTAGTAGTGACAGAAAAATATTCGTCGCTAATCTGTTACTATTGCTTCCGTGGCTAAAGGTTTTTTGTGACGAAATATATTTCCTTTGCTAATAGTGACGGAATTTATTCGTTGCTAATAATGGCATATTGAATAAAAAATTTAGAGACGGAAATATATTTGAGACGGAAAATTGTAGCGACGGAAATATTTCCATCACTATTGATGACATTAGAGAGGGAAATATTTCTGTTGCTAATAATTCATTAGTGATGGTAATATTTCCGTTGCTACTAAGTTATTAGTGACGAGAATATTTTCTTCACTGTTAATATTATTAGAGAGGGAAATATTTCCATCACTAACAATATTATAGTGTTAGTGATGGAAATATTTCCATCTCTAATACTTTTAAAAAATAAATAAATAATCTTCCGCATATGAATGTATAAACCTGCACCTATACCTGTACATATATTCCAATTCACATTTTCATCCACCTTGTACATCCATTCATTCACATTTTCATCCACCCTGTACATCCATTTATTCACATATGACTCCACAAAACTTGTACATCCATTCACATTTTCATTAATAAATCCTTTAATTCATTCACATTTTGCATCCACAAAACCTATACATATCCATTCATATTTTCATTCATAAACATGTACATCCATATTCACATTTGCATTCACAACACCTGTACATCCATTTACATTTTCATTCACAAAACCTGTACACCCATTCATTCATTCACATTTTCATCCCATTCATTCACTTTTTTTTATCTATAGCAAAAATATATGATATATCAAAGAGAAGAAAAATGAGGAAAATTTACAAAAGGAATCAAGCTGTTAGAACTAATAACTCTTTGATTCTAGCAAGAAGTTTATTGGAGCTATGATGTTACTTTGAAACTTTCTCTTCTTCTACCTCCTTACTAGCTTTTACCTTGACGATATTCCACCAAATCCCCTTTTGAAACCACCTAATAATTTATATTCTTTTGCCCTTTTGGATTCGAGTTAATTTTAAAATCAAGTTATGGTGATGTAAGTGATGGTTAAAGTTCATCTGACTATTTTTTAAATAGAAGCATATTTTGGAAATCTATATCGCTTTGGGTGATGCCACCTACAGAACTCTCCAGGTTTTGCACCACATTTGATTGCCACGGAAATGGCGAGAAGAATTGGGAAGAATTCCTCAAAAGGCGGAATAAAATAGAAATAGAGAGTGAAAGAGAGCAGTAGCCCAAGACCAGACTAGTAGAGATGTATCACAGGAGAAGAGGCCTAGGATTTCAACTCCATCTTAGGGTTACCAGGCCAGCTCAGTTTTAGAGGCCTGCACCCACTATAATGTTCCATCCTAAGTGGTGAAATCTAGGCCATTTTTTTAAAAAAAAATTGGGTAGAGTCTCGTTGTATTTAGCGAAAGGGTCCTCAGGACTAGATCACCTAATAAACATCAGATCCTTATTAACAATTGACACAATCGTCGATATATCAAAGATAATCAACAAAAATTAATCATAATCTTTTAAAAACCCTTAAATTGGCATCGAAAACACATATGAGATGCACGTGCATCACCCGTGAATGTCCAGTTCTAATGTGTGCAAACAATTAGATGGAAAAAGAAATTACTAACTATTACTTGTTTTCTTGTAGTGACTCTTTCAAAAGTAGGTTCTAGGTGACAATATTAATATCCAATGAAGACACAAAGCATACTTGGGGCTTAGTTTTTCCTATCTATATGCCCCGGAAGAGATATCAAGCATATCCAAACGCTTGTAAGAGGTTTGTAAGATTGAGAGTCTACCTCATAGGTGGATATTGCAATTCCACAAACTATAAAAATGTTTGAGTTTTCTTACATTGTTGGCTTCCCATAATTTAGTTAAGCTTAACTAGGGTTAAAGGGGGTGTTAAAGGGACACAAGGACACGGGGTAGGATAAGAAACGTACCCATGGGTCCGCTGCAGTGCTCTAATTTTGTAAAACAACTTAGGGGCCGTTTGGATACACTTTCATTTTTCTGTTTTTATTTTTAAAAATTGGAAACGACCTTTTTGCTTTCAATTTTTTAAAGTAGGAAACACGTTTGACATTACTAACTATTACTTGTTTTAAAAAAAAAAACAAGTTGTTTGGAGGAACATGATTATGCAGCCAACCCCAAATAGTTGGGATAAGGCTTGGACCATGATGACACCTCTAGGAAAAAACTAGTAATTGCAAGTTTCAAAATAACTTGGTTATAGTATGTCACAATAAGAGTGTGTAGTGTATATACAGATGAGTTGGGTGGTAGCTATTTCCTTCTCCTACTATAGCTAAACTCAAAGACAGAACTCTCATAATAACACTTTCTAATTTCTAATGCAACTAAGGTTGGAAAGATTTATTATTCTAAAGCCTACATTAAGACAAATTTCCTAAAACAAACCTAGTAAAATAAATCTACTTCGTGGAAATTGAGGAAACTTCTAGAAGATAGAAACAAGACTGAAACAAATAGTCCCGCCATGAACCTGTACTATGGTCGTAACTTACTCAACTCATGCTGCTTGCACAATCTTGGGACTTGTCAGAAGTTAATCGACCAAGTTTTTCTACTAGTACCAATTACCAAATTAAGGAGTTCCAACACCTTTTGACATAAAATAATAAGACCTAAGGTAAAGTGATGAGATCGGACTGCATCAGAAGTTCAAAATCAGAAGAAGTGTACAAAGATCCAGTTGAAAGCAAAGACAAGGGTTCAGTTACAATGAAGCATTCCTGAAACAAAAAACTGATCCTTCAGAGGATGAAACCGACAGAAGAAAAACTCGCAATCTTTGCAATTTCATTAGAATGGCCTAATAGAAAGGATCATATAGAGTATTTTACCAAAATCACTTTATTGGGCCAAGGGATCAAAAACTAAAACTACATTTATACAAAAGAAGTCAATATTTTTTTTATTTAGTTGTACTTGCAGGCTTGGTTAATTTAGGATGGAGAGAAAGATCCCATATACAATATAAGAAAATTCAAATCCACTGTCTTCCATATTGTCAACTGAGGAGTTGGCTTCCCACTAATTCAATTTATGTCCAGAACAACCCCATTCACAGATTTCAATCCCCAAGAGACAAATCAATACAAACACACAAACATCAAATTGTCTAAAGATTTTAGATCTAAATAGGGTAAAAACAAGAAACCCGGCCAACCAACCTTGAGAGCAAATTCCTATGATTTATGCTGATTTTTCCTTTCAATGCCTCCAATAGCTGCTTCCAAACTCTGACACTGAAATTTGAAGATCAAAATTAGGGTTTTAAATCATTACAAGCATCATAACTAAAGGATGGAAATTAATTTTTTAAAAACAAAAAAGCTGAAATACTAAAAAATGAAATGGAAAAAAAAATGGAGGAAACCCTATTCCTAGAGAGCTTTGTTCCAGGACCTGCAATAGAGAGAGAGAAAGTGAGAGAGAGAGAGCAAGCATGAGAGGGAGAGAGAGAGAGAGAGCGACCACGAGAGGGAGAGACAGAGAGAGCGAGAGAGAGAGAGAGCATGAGTGGGAGAGATAGAGTCAGACAGAGAGAGGGAGTGCAAGAGAGAGAAATAGAGAGAGAGAGAGAGAGAGAGAGAGAGAGAGAGAGAGAGATTGGGGCTTACCGTGGTGGCCGGAATGCAATCAGAGGCGAGGAGAGCAGGAACCCTTTTTGGGGAAGAAGATGGGTTTTCACGGGTTTGATAAACCCTTTTAATATAACAATTATTAGTGATAGAATTATTTCCGTCACTACTATACTAATAGTGACGAAAAATATTCTGTCACTATTAATCACTTCCGTCAGTAATATTAATAGTGACGGAATATTTCTGTTACTATTATCTAATACTTATTAGTGACAGAAATAATTTCATCACTACTACTCGATTAATTGGAAAATACTTCTTACGTATCAAATAGACGGACCAGTTGTGACGGCGCATGTTTCTGTCACTATAAGGAAGTATTAGTGACGGAAAGGTTTTCGTCACTAATATTCTGTCGTTGGTCAGTACTTTTGTTATAGTGTGAGTTTATATGAAAATCAGTTTATGAAGAGCATTAGCAAACCATTCTAGCCAAAATCATGAAAATTGACTTCATCCATGAAGGGAATTCAACATCAAGTCAAAAGTAAGCTATTGGATCAAGAATGGATCATATTGAAGATGATAAAGATCAAATCCAATTTCCAAGTCAGATCATGAACAAAAATAAAGGATCATGAAGACAAAGTCAAAAGGGAGATCCAAGATAAAGCTAAATTAAGAAGATGAAGATTCTCTTGAAGGTTTAATATTTATATTTTAGTTTGAGAGTATTTAGGACTTGTGTAAAAAGTCTTCAAAGTTTGGTAGTTTGAATTGCTGAGTACTTAGATTGACCACAGGGTTCCTTTAGAATTATGTTTCGATATCTTTCTAAGGACCTTGAATATCATAAGGAATGATAAAAATCATGATAAAGATCGGCCAATAGACCTTGGAATTCAATCCCATCATTAAGGTCTTGTAAAATGGATTCTGTACAAAAATTGCACATCCAGTCGACTAGATGGAGTCATCCAATTGAGTAGATGAAGCCAAAATGTTAATCTGGCAACTGGGTTCATCCAGTTGACTAGATGGCTCGGGGTAGAGTTTTTACTCTGTAACGGCTAGTTTTAAATGACTCTTTTGTTTTGGATGATGCTTCCAATGACTATATTATTGAAAAAGCTATAAATAGGAATGATTTATGAATAAAATTATGAACTCCAATACTTTCAATCATTAAAATCATTCATTTCAAGCTTAGATTTCCAAATCTACAAAGTTTAACCTAGATTCCCCAAATCCAAGTTCTTGAGCTATTTAACTCTATACTTTGGGAGATTTTCAGTGAGCTTTAGAGAGATCATTCAGCTCATGTTAAAGAGCAAAAGGTTATTGTAAAACACTTCAATACAAGTGTGAATCAAGACATCCATGAGAGTCTTGTCCTTGAAGCAGGGAGCTTGTAAGGTCTAATCACTACCATAAAGTGGATAAGTCTAGGGAGGATTGTTCCCATGCAAGGTTTGATCTCGACCTATAAGAGAGATTATAAAGTTTTGGTCTTCACCTAGAGAAGGCTGTGTGATTGCGTAAATCCTATTAAATCCTTGAGGATGAAGCTTAGGTGGGGACGTAGGCAAGTCGTCAAATGTCGAGAACATGTCATGTGTCCAAATTGCATTTGATTTCTCTCTCCCTTCTCTATACTTCATTGCTTTGAATTTATTGTAGAATTGCATAAATTCTATTTACTTTTAAATTGGAAATGTTGAAATTCGGCTTAAGGAAGTAGAAAGAATTTTAAATTGTCATAGACCTTATTCACCCCCCCCCCCTCTAAGGTCCAATCCTTGGGTAACATGGTTTCCACACTCTGATTAATGTATGTTTTGTTCCACATTGTTTCATCTTGTTTTTGCTTTGACATGTGTTCATGCTATTATTGATGTTTATAACATTGCTATTTAGTGGTTTGTATATGCTAAAATTTTTAATGCTCAGCCGAATTGTTATTTTCGACAAGTCCTTTCGACATTTGTACTCCAACTCCATGGGTCGAGGACGAGTACGTTGAGGAGGAACCTGTTGTGAATCATCCGAAGGAAGAGAGGTCCCTACCTTGATTACTGTTGAGGGAAGAGAGAGAGTGAGATGTATATATATTTTGTTAAGTGGAGATGTCCACTTTATACATTTAGTATTTGTAAACTTTGGAATACAGTAATGTTATAAATGAAATTTTAGCTTCCGCTTTTAGTATGCCCTGTATGTTCTTACAGGATGGTTTGATATGTAAGTCACGAGCCAAAGACTCATAACTCCTAAGTGAGATTTTGGGTCGCGACAGTTATCTAGGTAAGGGTGCCTTATGCTCAACCATGAGTAGGGGCAGGTATAAAAATGGAAGCAAAACAGGGCTTAGGATATCCTTCCTGATGGGCTGCCTGAAAGTTATACCTCTGCCTAACTATATGCATATACTGGGGTATGCAGTTATTCCTAAGGTGGTTAGGGATCACTTTACATTGTATATGCGACTCCCCGACTTATAACATGCCTAAAAAAAGGATGATTGGTGTAAGTGGGATCGCCTAAGTCCTTCCTTGAGGATAATTATCCCACAGGCGTAATTCAGTGACCTTCATAGACCGGTAAGCTTTTGTCCTTGAAGATAGTCATCCCATAGCCGTAAACATAATAGATCCGATGTAATGGGTTTCAAATAGGGTTTTTACCTATCTATGTGCAATGGGTACAGATGAAAGGCAGTGAATACAAAAAGCACCGCAAGAAAGAAAAAATTAGGCTATATGAATCAATCTCTTAGACATTTTTTTTTTCTAATTTTATGGTTTGTTGCGCTTAAACTGATTTGGGTTGAATTTGGTATATCTGCAAGTAGATGTCGTCGAGCTGTGAGTACGAAATTTACGTTTTCATTTTCTTTCATATCTTTATTGTTTCCTTCATGTTCTAGTTGACTGGGTAGGTATGGTTTAAGACTTTAAAAAAATGATGTTTTCGACTTAAGATGACATTCTTAAAAGTCTCCTACCAAGACAATGATATTTGATCTATTCTCAACACCCATTCACAAAACGGGTGTGGCAATATCACCATTACATTCTAAGGCACTCCCCTTTATGTCTTCAATAGAAATCTTTTAGCCAACGCTTTGGTTAAATGGTGACTTTAGCTAAGTTTTCAAAACCCTACCGTATATGAAATAGTCCAAAAAAACCTGATAAACGCTCAAATAACCCAAAACAATAAACATCTCAAAATACAAAAACATTCAAATATCATCAAATACCCAAACTGCAATATACCCAAAACCAAAACTTCAAATATTCTCCCCAAAATCCACAAAACTCTAAAAATACAAAACCAAAAAAGAGTGGTAGGACCTCTTTTAGCTTTGGTTTGCTCACCAACTAATAGGTAAATCCCTCTAACGCGTTAGACTTCACCCTTGTGCACTTGACCCCCCGGTCAACTAAACCCTAGCCTTCGAGGCTAGACCCTTTGACCTCCCTATGCACACCCACACTACCCCCGAGCCCTCGGCACGGGCTCATGTGCCCACTACGCTCGGATCTGATCTCACCTGGGTAGTAGGCAACCCAACCGGTTCGCCCTAGCTATCTAGCTTTCCTATTTTTCTTGGATTACCACTCACTTAAAACTTGGACATTCTGATTAAACTTTGAGATTATAATTGGCTTAAGTTTAGGGAGTAGGTAACCGTTATAAAACGGGGGTCTTGGGGTGCCTAACACCTTCCTCAGGGCTTAACCGAACCACTTACCCTAACTCTGATTAGACCATTTGCCTTATCCAAACAAACAAATACCCGGGACCTATCCCTAAGAATGAATAGGTGGCGACTCAAGTCAAAACATATATAATTGTGAAAGTGGGTAGGAAGATCCCATGCTCACAGCTTTGGCGACTCTGCTGGGGATAAGTTTCAAGCCGGAACTTAAATTTAAGCCAAATAATCTCAAAATTAATTAAAATACCTAAGTATTTAATTAAGTGTTGATTCTTTATACTTTTTGGGATGTTTCTTGTATAGTGCATTTCATGCATAGCATACTAGTGTAACAACCCAATACCCATTAGACAGGCTTATTACGCTCACGGCTGTTGGATGACTATCCTCAGTGACAGGAGCTTAACAGTCTTGGAGGTCCGCGGAATTACTCCTGCTGGGTGACTACTCTCAGGGAAGGATTCTGAACACTCCCGCTTACACCAATCGTCCCAGGTATGTTCTATACCAGGGAGTCGCATATACGGTGTTAAGTGATCCCCCCATCCTTTAGGAACACCCTGTATTACCCCAACATGCATACATATAGAATAGGCTGAGGTATAGTTTACAAGCAGCCCACCCTGGAGGGATATTCTAAACCCTAACCTGCTTGTACCCTATACCTGTCCCCCAATCATGGCTGAACATCAGGACACTCTGTCCAGATAAACACTCATCCAGGGGGCATGTACTGAGCCTTTTTTTTTTGTGCTTGTAATAAAAGACCTCCTACCCTATCTCCAGACATACATGTGAGATTCACACCCTAAGTTGCAATGGGTAAGCCCATTAACCCACTCCAACTTTGCCCCAGTAGGCCCTGATTACCAACAACCCAGGTTAGTAGAACGGAGTTCTCTTCGCCTACCCTATCGAGTCACACCTGTTATGTCCTACCTTAAAAAAAAATCAAAAAATAAAAAAAAAATCAAAAATCAAAAAAGTGTCATTCCTGCATGACTTTCCAACTCCAGATCAGGGGCATTGCCCCTATGTCAATTAGACAGTTAGGTCATTTGCATGCATTCCGACTTCCTCCCCTTCTCTTGCATGTCATTCCAATTTCCAGACTATGGGCATTATCCCTAGGTCAGCGAGACTATTAGGTCACCTGTATGCTTCCTTTATTTCTTCCATTCTATTCCAACTCTCACTCCATATCACCCATCTTTTCAGGGAGCATACTCTGAGCCAAGCACGGATCTGAAAAGCAAGATACCTGACACGACATGGACCCTCGAGATGGACAAGAGACTGACCCGGATACCCCGAGATCACAACCTCAGGTTCCGGATTTTGAAGCAAGACTAGCAGAAAATGCCCGGAGTATTGAAAATTTGACAAACATCGTTCAGGATTTTATGCGGGCAGTGACTCGGGCCCTCTCTTCCTCCAACCCTCAACCGGTCGAGACAATAAGGCCGTCACAACCAAACCCACCATCTACAACCAACATTACCCCTTCTCTACCCACCATCAACATCGCATCACAACCTGTTCAACCTACCCAACCATCACTTACCTCCAACATTCCTCCTCCGTCAATTCAGCCACAACCTACTCACCATATCTCCCCACCACTCGTAGACCATTACGAGGAAGAAGAGGCCAGAGCCAGCGGTGAACCTCATACAGGGTCCGCTCATGTATCCTCAAGCACTGCTCAAATCCCGGACGCATACCGGGAGAGGATCGAGAAATTAGAAGAGCTGATAAAGCAAAATCAGGGATCCCGTAAGTCCACTAACTTCAGGGACATGTGTATACACCCTGGAATCCAAATGCCCAAGGACTTCAAGGTTCCTGACTTTGAAAAATATAATGGGAAGGGTTGTCCTGAGACACACTTGAGGGCATACCGCGGAGAATTATTTCAGCTTAAACATGGAGACAAATTGTTGGTACTGTTGTTTCAGAAAAGCCTAAAAGGGCCTGCACTGCAATGGTTCACCAAGCTGGACCCTAGCAAGGTACGAACTTGGGAAGATCTCTGCGAAACCTTCATTGCCCAATACTCTTACAATGTTGATCTGGTCCCACAAAGGGCAGACCTGGAGAGAATGTCCCAGAGGGACAATGAAACCTTCATCGAGTATTCAGTTCGGTGGAGAGAAATGGCTGGCAAGATGAGCACCCCTCTGCCGGAAGAAGAATTGGTAACAACTTTTCTCCGCACCCTTAAACACCCACTCAAGACTCTCCTAGCGGCACAGCCCATCTCTGACTTTAGCACCATGGCCAAGTGTGGTGCCAGAATTGAAACGACATTGGGTGACAGCGGGTCAGTCGACATCTTTCAAGGAACGAAGGACGCATCTTCCTCTCGACCTCTCATCCATCCGAAAAGAGAAAACAAAAAGAGAGAGGATGATGGACACACGGTATCAGCCATACCAGTCCGGGTGCCCAACTTACCTCGCCAACAAGCTCAACGACCATGGCAAGTTCAGCAACCCCAAGGGAAGCTACTCTCTCACCAGATGACTCTTGAACAGAAGAGAAACCGGGCATTCACTCCACTACCATACTCTCCGATGGCACTCCTGTCATTCCTATTGGACAAGAAACTGATCACTCAGAAAGATCCACAGCCTCCACCGGTAAATATTCCCAAGAACTACAGGGCGGATCAGCACTGCATGTATCACCAATCACCAGGGCACCCTACTGACAGGTGCTATGATTTGAAACACGCAATCCAGGACTTGCTGGAAACCGACAGAATTTGCTTTGCACCGGGAAATACGGACATCAATCAAGCTCCTCTCCCAGATCATTCTCCTCCTACAAACTAAGGCGTTTCAGCCGGAATAGTTCTGTAGTTGACTTTTGAACAATCCCACTTTTGTTATGTCTATCTTGTACCTCTTTTCTTGGTACCTCAGTCGGCCATGTTGGTCCATGTCTATCCCTATCATCAGTCCAGTCCAAGCAAGTGACCAGAGGTCCTTGCTATGTCTTTTTGTCAAGTCTGTCCATTTTGACATTTTAATGAAAATTGTTGTTTTAAGTCTATGTCAAGTTTTATTGTGTTCTGAGATACTTAATTTGGAAGCTGGACTAGTTCCTAATGCCTGTAAGGGACAACTTGATCATTCAATGGGAAGTTCAACAACTATTTAAACAAATGCAGAAATAGTGAAGACCTCTCTAAGCATCAAAGGACAATCAACTGAAACGAGGCAACGCAATGACCATACATGCTCTCGACCAATCAAGGATATGATAGGAGGCCATCTTTGGATAAACCTTCACAACACCTCGCTCACCCGTGCTACGTATATCCTCTAGTTAGACCTTTGAGCCTAATAGCCTTTCTTTCAAAACCCACACAGGGGCACCTCTTGAATGTCAAAATGACAAATAGGAACAATCAGCAAAGAGCAACTAACAAATGCGGCCTTTTGGTCGAACTACATCTTGACCTGATCCCTATTTGGGTACGTAGGCAGCCTGAAATCAGGTGCGGTCATAACACAACAAATGTGCCACAATACAAGACAACCATGTACCAAAAAAAAAAACAAAAAAAAGAGAAAAAAAATAAAACTCAAAAAAAAGAAAAAGGTATTTGGTTACACAGCAAAGCTATACCAAGAGATCAAGAATGCATAAGCTGGTTCTATCCCGACACCGAACAAAATCATAGGGTGCCCTGCCCTTGCTAGAACTGAAATTTTGAGCCTTATCTCGTTTCTAGCCAACCCACGTTTCGTCCCAAACACTAAGCCTTCCTTGATCTTTGAGAAGACTTGTGCATCAATGGTCAAAAGCATTCACCTCCATTACCAACAGGCAATGATGAGAGTAGACTGGAGAATTATCAGACAAAAGAGTAGACAATGAGAAAATGCGAAGCTTGTATACCCAGTCCTGGTGAAAACCCGAAAGGACCCAGGGGCAAAAAAGGGATAAATCAAATTTCACGGGCATAGTAAGGAATATTCAATCTTGCTATTGCGCAAAAATTACGTGAACCCAGTCCTGGTGAAAACCTGAAAAGGGCCAGGGGTAAAAAAGGGACAAAGATCAAAATATAAAACCCAGTCCTGGTGAAAACCTGAAAAGGCCCAAGGGCAAAAGAGGGAAAATAAGCTAATACAGGCTTTGCAGACATCCCTCCCCAGCAAATGCAGATCTACCACAAGGATGATCACACATAGCATAATCGTTCACCTGAAGGCAGAAGGAACCTAAATAAGTTTTCCAATGTAGGCAATCTTAGACACAGTCAGTCCACCTGCCAATTGTCAGGCTACTACCATCACCTGTCAGTCACTCCATCAGTCTCCTCAATAGGTTTGTTACATCTCTTGTCTATTAGTCCATCTGTCTTTTTATCAAGTCATCATCAGTCGGTCCAAATTCACTCCCTATTAGAGTCAGCTACTCATTCCCGCTAGCGCAAGAGGAGCAGGGAAACCAAAGCAGAGTAAAGTCGGCAAACTATTCTGAGTGATACAAATGTTTGAAGATCAGTATATCCCAAGGGGTAAGCACATACAGTCGAATCATCCAGGCCAAGGGGCATGTCAGATCCATCAGGCTTTATATATGCACAGAGACATGAGATTCGTGCAATGGCTCAGGGCTACGGCTCTCACTCTCATATATGATCCATCTTGCTTCTCAAATTCTTACTCATACCTATCAACTACCACATCAAATTCACCCCAGCGAGGCAATCGGGTGGTTGCCTACAGCATTGCATCCTATCTCGGTAAAGCAGCCGGGTGGCTCTTTACCCTCATTATCCCTATTAATCTTTTGGGCAGATGATTATAGCATTGCGCTCCCTTCACTATTAAAGGAATACTGGAACAGTCGATTTCAGTTGCGGCCTCTTGTGAATTCTATCTCTGCTCGACTAGCTCACTGTTAAAGGAGTACTGTCCCGATCATGTGACCGGACGTTAGTTACGGCCTCGGTGATGTTAGTCTTGCACCCGTCACCTTCCATTTTGCATTCTCTATCTCCGGTGAGGCGGTTATGAGTTTGACCATCACCCAACTCTATCTTCGGTGAGGCGGTTATGAGTTTGACCATCACCCAACTCTTATCTTCGGTGAGGCGGTTGTGAGTTTAACCATCACCCTACTCTATCTCCGGTGAAGCGGTTATGAGTTTGACCATCACCCTACTCTATCTCCGATGAGGCGGTTATGAGTTTGACCATCACCCTACTCAATCTTCGGTGAGGCGGTTGTGAATTTGACCATCACCCTACTCTATCTCCGGTGAGGCGGTTATGAGTTTAACCATCACCCTACTCTATCTCCGGTGAGGCGGTTATGAGTTTGACCATCACCCTACTCAATCTTCGGTGAGGCGGTTGTGAGTTTGATCATCACTCGGCTCTATCTCCGGTGAGGCGGTTATAAGTTTGACCATCACCTAACTCTATTTTTGGTGAGGCGGTTATGAGTTTGACCGTCACCTTATTCTATCTTCGGTGAAGCGGTTGTGAGATCGACCATCACCTCACTCTACCTTGCGTGCTCTGGTGTAAAAATACGGTGATTCTAGTCTTTGTCGTTCAATTTCCAACCTGACATTCTCCGACAAAGAGGGGCAGCTGTCAGCACCCTATTTTTACACCCCCTTAACCGTGGTTAATTAATTTAACTATGGTCCAAACCCTAGATCAACCCTAGTTCCAAACCCTAGGTAAACCCTTAACCATAGGACTAAACCCTAGTTAACCCTAAGCTTAACCCTAGGTAGTCCTAAACCCAAACCCTAGGTAGCCCTAGCCTAACCTTAGTAAGCCCTAGGTATACCCAAGGCCCAAGCCCATTTGACCAAACTTATACCTAGACAATTCTATCAAACCCAATTACCTAATTTTATTACCCAACCCAAGTAGTCAAGCCCAAATACCCAATCACCCAATTGCCTAAGCCAAAGCCTATTTCCATAGCCCAAGCCCAAATGTCATAGTCAAAGTCCAATAATCATAACCCATGACCCATCTACTAATAACCCATGATCCATAAGACCTAATCCACATATCCATATCCACCTACCCTATATCCTACAACCCATACCCATATAACCCATAGTTCACTCAACCCACCAACTCTCTTACACCTCTCTTACATCAACTCATACCTATATAACTCATAGTTCACTCAACCTACCAACTCTCTTACACCTTATATCCTACAACCCATACTCATATAAGTCATAGTTCACTCAACCCACCAACTCTCTTACACTCCTTACAACACTCAATCTATCAACTCACCTTACAACACTCAAGTCTTTACCCACTAGCTCTTTTTATCCCCCATGTAAAAGACACAACCCAACCTCTTAGTTTTCCTATAAATACCAATCCCTTAGCCCCTTAGATCCATCCCTCAAGACCCCTAGAAGGTTCCCACCCACTTGTGTTTCTCTTGAGTTTGAAGAAGGGAGAAGAAACTAAGGTTTAGAGTTTGGAAAGAATTCTAAGACTAAAAGCTTAGAGTTCTTCACTAACTCTCTTCCTTTGTGGATTCTAAAACCCTACCCCTTGGAGCATTGAAGGAGAATTCTTGGAGGAGTAGGCACTCCTTCTTTCATTTTCTCTTCTTTTTTATCTTTTTTTTTATTTGGTTCTCTCTTCTTGATCTCTCATTTCTCAAGCATAGTTGGGCCTCTCTACACCAATCTAATGGTGTAGAGGGACCCCATATCAAAGGCAAGGAGATGCTCCTTTTTTCTTTTCCTTTCCATGTACATATTTTCTTCTTTTTTATGTACCCACAAATGTGGATATGGGTAGGCCCATAGAGAGTGAAAGCTAAAGCTATACCTCTCTTTTTCATTTTGTTTCTTTTTTGAGATTCTAGTCCTCTTTCTAGAATTTTTTGTGAAAGCTCATCCCCTCCCTAACATTCTTTAGAGCAACATTACATCATTAATAATGGTGTAAATGAACCACCTTAAAAGGGAGATGATGAGTTTTCATTTTCTTTCATATCTTTATTTTTCCTTCATGTTCTATGTTGAATGGGTAGGTGATGGTTTAAGGACTTAAAATAAATGATAGTTTAAGGACTTAAAGATGACATTCTTAAAAATGTCTCATACCAAAGACAATGATATTTGATCTATTATCAACACCAATTCAACAAAATAGGTGTTGGCAATAGACCATTTACATTCATAAGGCACATCCCCCTTTATGTCTTAAAATATAATCTTTTAGCCAAACTCTTGGATTAAATGTGACTTTAGCTAAGTTTTTCAAAACCCTACCTATATGAAAATCCAAAAAAACATGATAAAAGCTCAAAATACCGAAAACATAATAAAATCTCAAAATACCAAAAAACATTCAAATATAATCAAAATACCAAAAACATGCAAATATAACCAAAATACCAAAAACATTCAAATATCTCCCAAAATCCCAAAAAAATATAAAAATACAAAAAACCAAAAAGAGAGTTGTAGGACCTCTTTAGCTTTGGTTAGCTCACCTAACTATAGTTAAATCTCCTCTAACCGCGGTTAGACTTACCCCTTGTGCACTTGACCTCCCCGGTCAACTAAACCATAGCCTTCTAGGCTAGACCCTTTGACCTCCCTATGCACACACACACTACCCCCTAGCCTCGGCACGGGCTCATGTGCCAGAACTACGCTCGGTCTGATCTCACCATGTGAGTACGTAGGCAACCCAACTCGGGTTCGACCCTAGCCATCTAGCTTTCTATTTTTCTTGGATTAGCACTCACTTAAAAACTTTGGACATTCTGATTAAACTTTGAGATTATAATTGGCTTAAGTTTAGGGAGTAGGTAACCGTTATAAAACGGGGGTCTTGGGGTGCCTAACACCTTCCTCAGGGCTTAACCGAACCACTTACCCTAACTCTGATTAGACCATTTGCCTCATCCAAACAAACAAATACCCGGGACCTATCCCTAAGAATGAATAGGTGGCGACTCAAGTCAAAACATATATAATTGTGAAAGTGGGTAGGAAGATCCCATGCTCACAGCGGTGATGTTGGCCGTGCTGCTGCTCTTTTTGGGGTAGAAGATGGGAGGGGGAGCTATCGTCGAACGGGCACCTTCGGAGTGGCTCAGCATTCGATTCATACCTGTCATGCTCGTAAGCATCCAACATCTCTTGAAATGACTGTTGCAGGCTTGTTAGATGGTTGAGAGTGGACTACTGTTGTTGCTGCAACAACAGCAAGATCTGGCTTGTTTGAGAAGCCTCTCTTACGAGATGCTCAGAAGGTTGCCCAACTTCTGGTTTAGGAATCTGTAATGAGGTTGGAGCAGTAGGAGTGGTCCGAGGGGTTTGATCCTCAACCAAGGGTATGGGGGTTTGATCAGCCATGGTCCATAAAGAGAGCAAAGGGAGGTTCGTTTAAGAATTTCCCGCAGACGGCGCCAATTTTTGTGTGTGAATTTTCTTGATCGTCCACACATCAGCTGCTTCTTGAATTCTGGTTTACTGGTAGAAGGATGGAGATGAAGGGTGTATACCCTGTAATACACTCCGATGCCAAAATTAGGATATGAAGAAGAGGATGTATAGTAAAAGAGGTTGAAACAGTAGCAATATTCATGAAAATTGCTGATCCTTAGGCACTGAAACTCTTGGGGCATTTATAGGTTTAGTTCTGTATGTCTATACATGCCCATAGATGGCCATGGATGGCCATGCCACTTGCTTTATGATTATTACCAAATATGTCAAAACAGATCTTGAGTCTTACGTGTCACACGGGTGAGCCTACTATTTGTAAGGTTGGTCTAGGGTCGAAAAGTAGTTTGAGATGATTAACATTAAATGCATTAAATGCTAAGACAATGTTTTTCATTTAACAACAGAGTAGAATGATCGCCTCCTGATTATTTTGTCCTACAAGTCGGTCTTGTTGTTGACTTAAGAACCGGTTCCTTGTGTATGTGATGATGAATAGAATAACTATTGTTCAAACAGACTGCTGCTACACTCGTCTTCTGGATAGCGAATCCGTTGTCTAGAAGCCAATGGGTTCGTACTCAATTTGATTACGGGTTTCCATCCATTGTCATAACAATGAAGATTAGCTCGTCGTCACAACACTTAATCATTTTACGAATTTTATCTATTACATCCTTAAAGTACTCCTACCTCACCTCTCTTTTTTGAGGGATGTGTAGTTAAAGGCTTGAGTTGAGATTATAGGGCTGTGTGAGTGAGTGTGGTGTGCATGATTGAGTGTGTCGTTAGTATATTATAAAAAAAAACAATGTAATAATAGATGTTTTGATTTTCTTTTGTTTTATTTTTTTTTATTAGAGAATGCTTGGGTTTGGATTAGTGAAGGTTTAACCTAAGCGAACTTTAAACATTGAATATATTACATGGTTGTTCCCTAGGGATAAAAGTGGCAATTTAAGTGCTAAGGGTTGGCAGCGTGTCTAGATCATGTCGGGTCAAGCATTGACCTAGTGACTTATCATCGACTAATCGATATGGGATCTTTTGTGGAGTAAAATCCATGAAAGTGCGACATGTATCTACTTGTGCACACAATAGATTTCCTCTAACAGATGCCCGATAATTACACTCGGGTATCACAAGGAGGTGATAGCATCTATTGCACGTTTCATTGGATGGTAAACACATCTCCCAAGTTTGCCACATGTCTTCTTTAATATTTTGTCAAGAATGGCGCACTCAAGGTCCGATAACATGAGTAGTACTTCACAATAACGGTCTAGATAATGCTAGCAACACTCTCTTTCAAAACTCTTTTCCAAGAGTCACTCTCTTTTTTATATCTTTCTCTTAATGGAAGAAAATAACAAATGACTTTCCATAAAGAAAGTGCATGTAAAAGAAAGTGCAGCTACATGACTTTCCATTAAAGAAAGTGTAGCTACATTGCCCGGTTGGTCTTTGAAACATAGTACAAAGTATCAATACCATGCTAACACATGGAAAAATACGAGATATGCAACCTTTTCAACAACATAACATCTACTTTTTATTATTAAACTACAACAATAACAACTTGCATGATATGATCCAAGGCTGGGTCGATTCTTACTAACGCGGCCTTATGCTCCTAATCTTGAACCACGAGATCAAAAAGAAGTAGACAACAAAATTTATGGAACTCAATACAGTTAACAACCAATAATAATTATCTAGACGACTCTTATTCAGGGTGTCCTGGAACCAACTCAGTCGCCCTCCCCTTTTGCTAACCTTGTTTACTATATAGACTAGAAGGACGCTACCAATGGTTCCTGCTCCAAGGACACCTTCAGTCATATAAGGGACATACCTCTTCATTGAGTCAGGAACTTCTTGAACACAAAACTTTGCAAATATTTTCCCTGCACTGTACTCCATGAACGCTAAGAAGAAAAGTTGTGGAAGCAGCCAGAACATACTCATCGGAATTGTGTCCTCAGGCTTGTCGATTAAACCATATTTCTTAACCACATGTAGCCTTTTGGATTCCACCAGTGCAGCAATAATACAGCATATTATAGAGTAGAATATTGGGGATGAAGCTAGAACGGCGGCAGGGTTTTTTGTCATGAGATTTTTGAAGGACTGGTCGTTGCCCCACTTTAACGTGTTATAGTACAAGAAAAGGAACACAACAGGGACATGTAAGGATCCAAGCTTGTTGTTCATGTGGTTCGCTTGCTCAAGAAAATAAGTGTTACCAACAGATATCAATATCCCACAAACAATGAAGGTCGTCCACATGGGAATAATGCGTAGAGTAACTCTAGTTTCGTCCGCTCCTCGAGCTCCTACAAACCTCAATCTATTATCGTGGTATTCCTCTATCAAATGAGATGGTACTGTTATGACAGCTGCGCCTCCAGTACTGCATTTCATCCATATAAATAACCTTTTTCATAAATCGAGTGAGGAGGAAATATTATGTTAGGAAAATAATAATGTAATATCTATGAGGGCCCTGGCTTGTCTTTGGCGAAGCCAGAAATGGCTTATCTCGGGATTCCATAGAATAGGTGACAAGTGGTGAAGAAGTCAAAATCATGAGGCCCATGATTTTGACTTCTCCAACCATAATAAGACATGTGGCTATAAGTGTGTGAGAATAAAGGGGAGAGATATCATATGGGGAGAAGTCAAAAAAATGGGGAGAAAATAAATGACTTCTCCCCATTTTCTTGCCAACTGTCGCACAATGTATGGAACCCGAGAGGGGTTTCTGGCTTCGCTAGAGACAAGCCAAGGCCATCTATGAGATACATAGGATCTCATAGACACTCTTAGATTAATGTTATACTCAACCCTCTATTCGTCCAGCTCCTACAAACCTCGATATATTATTGTGTAGTGCCACTAGAAAGTGAGCTTGTAATGCCTGGGAATCTCCGCATGCCATTCTGCATTTCATCCATGTCAACAATTTTTCATAAACCGAGTTAGGAGGAAATATTATGTTAGGAAAATAATAATGCAGTATCTATGAGATACATAGGATCTCATAGACACTCTTAGATTAATGTCATACTCAACCCTCTATTTGCCCCACTCCTTAAGCTCCTACATACCTCAATTCATTTTTGCGTCGTTCCTCATCTAGATCCAGATCTTGAATATAAGATTGTAATGTTGTGGCAACTCCGTCTTCACTACTGCATTTCATCCATATAAATAACTTTTCATAAATCGAGTTAGGAGTAAATATTATGTTAAGAAAATAATAGTGTAATATCTACAATATAGATAGGATCTCACAGACACTCTTAGATTAATGTTATACTCAACCCTCTATTGGTCCGCATCCCCTGTTCAAATCATACCATGTTCACCACGCATTTTATATCATTTCCAAGGGACATGACAGAGATTTATCCAGGGAGGCCCTGCATGTGTAGAAAGCCCATTGTATCAATCTAGGCCTATCGTAGGGGAGGGCAATTTGGCCCTTCAATGAGGGTACCTGGTCAAGCCCAATCCTCCTAAGCCTCCAAATTTAAGCGCTTTTTCTCCCCAATTGCAAATCTTCCAAAAACGCAACTTGGTGGCTACAAATGTCAAACATTTGCTGATTTTTATTTTTTTAATATGTTAAATTATCAAAATTCTCCACGTGTGTTAGACCTAATCTTGTGCCCATGGAAACATTTGGAGTAAATGTGACTGGGGCTAGAACTCCACATTTTGGAAATCCCCCTAAGTTGAGGCTTGATAAGGGCCTTACCCTCCACATGTTCTACTATGCATCATATAAGCAAGAGGAATGCGAGCCCCAAACACACTAAGTCAATTTTTTTCAACAGACGCAGTGTAGGTGCAACACGTGGTGTTGCTACCATATTGCAGGGAGAAGGGCTAACAATTATTGCCAACACCTTATGTCTGGGGCGACTGGGGCTAGCATTTCAGTGTACGTACTATTGGTCATGGCAAAAGATTCGCTCTAGTGGCTGCCGGGCTCGGGCATGGGCATCCACAAAACATTGGGCAGCTGGCGATAATTTAGGGGAGAAGTCATTTCATTTTCTACCCATGATTTTTTCTCCCCCCTACATGATATTTCTCCCCTTTAAAACGCCACATGCCCACTGGTTTGTGGATGCCCGAGCGCCCAGCTCGGGCAGCCACAAGAGCCAATCTTTTGCCATTGGTAATATCATCTGATTAATAGAACATTGCATTAGAGTGCATTGGGGCGAGAGTGAAAACTAGCACTCCTTTAAAGGGTTTTGTATGATATGAGAGAGAGAGACCTGATTCCACTCGTTTGAGGTGGTTTGATGAAAGTGTTAGAACATAAACTGCTCAAAAACATAAGAGTTGCCACCACAGTAAATATTGCCGGAATCCCAAATCTAATAGACCAAGGCTTTATAAAAGCAACTGCGATAAGGGCAGCTACCAAGGGAAGCATCGACGCATAAGAAACCATCTTTTTAAGTTTTTGCAGTCCATCTTCAGGGTTTGTTTGGTTCTCTTCTTGTTCTTGGTTCTCATTTTGTAGTTTCCAGAACGATTCTACAGAAACCAAGTGACTGGACTTGCCCACGGCTATTAGAGCCAATGCCACATAGAAGAAGATGGATTGTATGTGGCCAATGCATGCCGGCTCATATGCACTACACGTGCCCGTGACCTTCGAAAGAACCGGTGGGGTTGACATGGCCAAGAAGCTCAAACCCTGTACAGAAAGTTCATGTGAGATAGTAAGTCTATGATAGCGGGAGTTTCTGAGGAGGAAGAAACTTACAATACTATAAGTAACACTAGAGAGAAACAGCATCCAATAGGTACCCAGACAATGATCAAGAAGGAAGGCCATGACTATTGGCATTATGCCCACCAAGCCCGAATACACGTTCACAATCGTTGCGGCATGGGTGATACTAAGCTTCCAGACATCTGTTAGATATGTCATCAAGATCCACATGGTGTACACCGCTACTATGTTAGCGCAATTCAGAACTGCCATTAAGACAAGAGGAGATGAGAGTTTTAATTTGTTAAACAATCCTCACTGGATGGCTTTGTGATAAATAAAATAAGAAAATTACCACCGACTCTCAAGAAGGATCTCCCGCTTGCCATGTCTCTCTATCTGTCTCTGTGTCTCTGCAGAGAACTAATTATAGAGAATCAGAAAGATTTTTTGAGGGCATGGTAACAAGTGTCTATCTTCTTGTACATATATTTAGAGAAACTAATTGATAGTGTGGCTGGCCAGAACGATCTCGTCCTAGGCAGTCTCAGTAGCGAAGCCCAAAGTGTTTAGACGAGAATGTATCCTTGAGGAGTGCTGGCCATTCTTGCCTTTTGAGGGCAAAAATACCACCATTTTTGCCTCAGGGCCTTATGGGCCCACCACAAAATCCCTATTTTTTCTGAAAGAAGAGAGTGCAGTACGGGGAATGGGGCGAGCAAAAATCCAAAAATCTTTGATTGAAAATTTGAAGAGCCTTTACGAGATCCGACTCTGGTTTCATAAATTTCAACAATGCAATAATACAGAGGGACTGAAAATAAATATAGCAGCAGTTTTAAATCAAGCATAGAGAAGAAGAAGAAGAAGAAGAAGACCACCACGTTGATCTACAAAAAAGCCCTTAAAATAATATAAAAGGCGTACCTAAAAAGTATGTAAACGTTATGTTAGGCTTAGAAAAAATACAGTGAGAGATCCAATATGAGAGTTGTAATTTGTTTGTAAGGTTTCTCTATGCTGTTTTAACTATGAGTTTATTTATAAGGAATTACAGTTGAGCAAATTACTAAACAAATGAACAAATTGCGAAGATTCTCTCTCCATTTTTTTTTACTTTTATATAAACACTCTAATCAGTTACCAAAATAAAATATAAACACTCTAATCCAGAACAATAATCAACTGCAAAAGAGTTTTGCAGCCCCGGGCTGCAAAGCACCATCACAGGTCCAACCTGTTCAGCTTGGGTGAGCCCCACCATGTCAGGCTACGTACCGAGCATCTCAGCTGTGGGGCCTATCCGAGCTGAACAGGCCGCCCTTTTTTTGTTTCTTTTTTTTTCTGATATGGCCGTGTGAGGGTGCTTTTGCAGACCTGGGCTGCAAAACCCCCTTTGCAGCTGATTATTGTTCCTCTAATCGGTGCATGAAATGACGCACAAAAATAAAGGTTCACTTCAAAGACTATCAGATCGAAACCAGAAACCTAAATCTCTTACACACTTAAGAGAGAGGATGGGTAAATTGCTTAACACATGCGCTTGTCATACCCACAACATATCCTTGAAAAAATGCTTAAAAAATCCTTAAACGAATCCTTCCAAATTGGTTTGACACATCTAGACCACCAATTAAGGTAGATGTTGGCTCGGGTGGGTGTTTTCAGGGGACTCAACGGATACTTTTCACTTTTCAGTAAGTTATTTTTATAATACTTTTTTTAAAATTTGAAATCAAAAATTTTACAAATATGGAACTTTCAAATTAGATCAAAAATTTTGAATTTTGTAAGTTTCATATATGTGGAACTTCTAATTAAACTGTACTCAATAAATTTGAGATACTATGGAGTAACAGGGTAAGAAACCCTCTCCTCTCGCTTCCCAGACTCTTGCATCTTGTTCTAAAATATTAATGTTCTAGACTTTTAAAAGTTCCATCAAAAGAACGGAGAATAGGACAAGGAGCTCTCGTTCAAGAGCCAACCGGAGCAAGCAAAACTATGCCTTTAATGGTAGTTTGAATGTTACAATACAAATGAAAGGTATTTTTCTCAACTAAAACTTAAAGCAAAACCTTTTAGACAATAATAAAAATGACTTTGTGTGAACTGCCGGTTGTGAGCCTCACCTCTACATATAGGTTATTCTGCCTACTTAGTCTACAAAAAGTCCCTAGACACCTTTGGTTAAGACTAGTTATTCATTATAGTTAAGTGCAAACTTACAGTTTAAAGGAGACCAAAATCTTTAATTCGAAAGACTATAACCTATTTAGGACGGTAACCTTTGAGTAAGACAATCTAACCTAATTTAGTTATGCTCATTTGAATTCCTGCCTTACTGGTGGTCATTCCTAAACCCTTATAGGATAGACCAAAACCTTAATATTGCACTAAAACAGTCTTTTACATGCTCAGAAGTTGAAAAGGACTCCAAAAATGGAACCAGAAGGCCCAAAAACCCAAGAAAAAGTCGGACACTCCTCTCAACGTGTCCTGGAGACGTGTCACACACACACAAGACAATCTATGTGAGCTTCACGCACGTGGACTGTTGTTCATGCGCAGTGGATTGTGCCTCATGTGCTGGACTGTGCGTCACGCTCGCGCAGTCTGACGTAATCACGCAGTCTAGTCGGGTTTCTGATCCAGTGCTGGCCTATTCGGATATCGACCCGGTTCGATGGAAACCAGTCGGGTCACATCCGGGTCGGGCCAACCCGTTCGGGTTCGGGTGACGGATTGGGTCGCAGGGTCAGGTTGACCCTCGTGACTCAGTCTTCCTCACCCAATCACAGATAATTTTTTTTTTTTAAAATGTTGAAAACCTTAATTGCCTAACTGATTTCCCTCTTAATTATTATCGAATTAGAGTATAGATTTTTTTTTAATTGTAAGTGTATGTTTCACATTCCGCTATAATAAATATCAATAACAAAAAAATGGCAGTCTCATCTCATAAACGTTTTATGGTATTATTTACCAAATTGCCACTGCCGATGGGGTACTGGATTGCTCTCTTGAGTTCAAGAGGCAATTAATAGAAGATAATGCTAGTACTTGCCCTATCGATTGTGTGTAGTTCACCACAACTTTGATCCGGGATCCAGTCTTAAGAGGGTGTGATGGTGATATATCCACCCATTCCTGAACACATACTAATTTAGCTGGGGCAGCGGCTTAACGGTGCAACATGTAACAAAAAAAAACTCTCTTTTAAGATTAAACTCTCTTTCTGAGTGGGCAGAGCCTTGAGTTCAAAACAATTTTCTTTCGGAAGACAATAACACATGTCAAAATTTCATTTAAAAAAAGTGAACTTAAAAAAAATGTAGCTAGCATTGGCCTTAACTTAATAAAAATAGTAAGCCTGGTCTCTAATGTAAGCTATTAACAACAACAACAAAAAAAAAAGACTTAGAAGTCAATGAATACTTAGACCAAATGAATATATTTAGTCTTTTAAACCTAGGATAAACCATAAACAAATAGTGCTTGTCGGTCTTAGTGCCTTGGATAGACAAACAAAAAAATTACTTAAGAGTCAATGAAGACTTGACCCGAAAATATATAAAACAAAACTCTCTGAGTGGGTGAATGTGCGTAAGGGAGAGACAGAGCAGTTAAAGTGTTTTAAAGTTTAAGCAACGTGGGTCTTATTCTTTAAAACTAGGAGAGAAAAACGTTGGCTGCCATGTGTATTCAATATGAGACCCTGTAGTTCTGTAACAACTTCCTTTACATCCAATAAATAAAATAATATTAAAAACAAGAGAAATGCTAGCCCTAATCTCAGTCAAACTCTACTCTCAGTCTCCACCAACCATTTGTCCATTCTTGATGAGAGAGAGTGCTTTAACCACCATAACTGATTTGATGATGGATAGGTGGTTGGTAGAGGTTGAGAGTAGAGTTTGACCGAGAGTAGGGAAAGCACACCTCTAAAAACAATTTGAAAGGAGCACTTTTTGTGGCAAGTTTTCTCAAAATTTACCCATGATTGGGACTCAGAAAACCGCGAGGGGTATGATTTTCTCCTTCCATTTATAAAAAGGGCTTAGCTATTGAGACCCATTAGGGTCACGACCATGCTCTAAGAGCATGGGATTTCAGGTGGGGCCCATTTCACATGGTAGGCTCCACTTGAAATCTCATGCTCTTAGAGCATGGTCTTGGTGGTCTCGGCCTTAAGGGTTCTCAGAAGCTTTACCCTTTTATAAAATGCCCATATGTAAGCCCTACTCCCAATGCTACCATATGTAATTATTTTCTGTCGCTAATGGATTTATTTTGGTTGGTTAAAAAGGATCATTAGTGACAGAAAACGGTATTTGCAACGAAATTTACAACATCAAAACGGAAATACATCCGTCTCTAATTATTACAAGTGATGTTATTGTTCCGTCTCTAATTAGTGACGGAAAATGTTCCGTTGCTAATATAATATTTGCGACGGTCTATTTTTCGTCTCAAATAAATTTTGCGACGAAATGTTTTTGCCTCTAATGAAGAATCTGTGGGGGAAATAATTCAGTCTCCAATGTAAGTTTTGAAACAAAAATTGTCAGTCACTAATTTGCAAACACCATTAGCAACGGATTCGTTCCCATAGATAATGTCTATTTTTTAAAAAAAATAACCTTCTTTACACAATCATAATAACCAGTAGACCTGTTCATCCACATTTCATACCATTCATATATAAAAACCTAGCTCATTCCATTTCACTCAATACAAAAAGAGACAACATATCAAACCCATAAAATACTCAACAAGAACAATAAATATGTCTCAACAATATGTTTTAGAAAACATAAATGTGTAATGCAAAATGAGCAAACAAATGGTCATCCAAGGGGATCATCTGGAAGTTGGGTTGCTTCAGATTTGGAAAAGGAGATGGTACGAGGAAGGAGCTAAAATGCTTGGTGTTCATGTGCTCCACGAATTTCTGGAACATTCTCAACCGGTCCCTGACATCACTTATTTTAGTCTCCATAGTCATTTGACAAGCCTCTAAAAACTGCTTCGCTGCCTCTAATTCCTCAGCTCTCCTCCTCGAATGATCAGTATCTGGAGCATGGAACTGTGCAGGGGTAACACTCAGTCCATATGTTCGGACGTGTCTATGTGTCACTACAAGAAATCTACCGACCAGTGACAGAAAATTTCCATCACTAATGCATAATTTTTTGTCAATATTATTATTAGAGAAGGAAATGTGTCTGTCGTTAATCCGTTACTAATGCGACTGTGGCTAAAGGTTATTTTAGAGACGGAAATTTCTTTCCATCACTAATTTGTGACGATAAGTTTTCATCACTAATGTTGACAATTTAATTAATTGGGAATTTAGTGACGGAAAGGAAATTTGTGACAGAAATAGTTCAGTCAGTAATTAATAATAGAAAAACATTTGTCACTAATTAGTGACGAAAAAACATCAGTCAGTACTAATTTAGAATTAGTGACGCAAATATTTCCGTCTCTAATAATCAAATAGATGGGAATATTTCCGTCTCCCACTATCAAATGTAATGGAAATATTTCCGTCGCTAATTATCAAATGTGATGGTTCCTTTTCCATCTTTAATGAGTGTCCCTCATCAGCGACGGATTATTTTCCGCTGCTAATCATTTGTTTTGGAAACCTATATTTGTAAACCTGTTTCCATTTCTGCACCTGTAAACGTAAACTAATTGCTAACATTCAAGACATATCCATTCACATGCAATATCATATTCATTCCATTCACATTCAAGAACCCATTCATTTCATTCACATTCAAGAATTCATCCATTCCATTCACATGGCATATCCTGCACCTATAAACCTGTATTGTACCATTCACATTCAAGACATATCAATTGCATCCATAAATAACTATCCATTCACATTCAAGACAGATCAATTGCATTCATATATAACTATCCTATTCATTTCATTCACATTCAAGAACTCATCCATTCCATTCAAATTCATTTCATTCACATTTAATAACCCACCTATTCTACCCACATCCATTCACATTCAATAGCCCACCTATTCCACCCACATCCATTCACATTCATATCTAGCAAAAATGATTAGAAGACAGGCATAGCGACCCTTGGTGCTCCACCCTAACAACTTCACATATGTAGGGAAGTCATTGACTGTTCACAATAAGGCCGCTTTCATTTGAATGTTCTAACTAGTTCATGCATCATAAGTGCAAATACCATCAGTCCACAAATCTATCAATTCATCTACCAGTGGTTGTAAGTCGATGTCAATATCATTTACGAGCGCACAAGGACCAAGAATAAGTAGAGATATCATCAGAAAGGGTTGTTTCATGCACATCCAGGGCGGCAAATTGTATGGAATCAGAACAACTAGCCAAGTACTATGTACAATGCTCAGTGACCCAAATGGGTTGAAACCATCGCTTGCTAATTAACCCAAGTCTGACATTGCGCATCTCTGAGATAAAAATTGGGTATTATTTGTCAAGGTGTCTCCAAGCTTCATAGTCAACTGGATGCCTTAACACTCCATCTTTAGCACGACCCTCTACATACCATCTTATGGAGAAAGCTGTCTTGTCGGATATAAAAATTCTCTGAAGTCTAGGTTTTAGGGGAAAAAGATGCAAAATCTTTGCAGGTATTTTGTGTTCCTTGTTAGATGGCGGAGGGTCTGAACCTTCGTCTCTAGCTTTCCACTGTTGGAGAAGCATTAGATGCCAAAGGTATCGTGAAATGATTCAAAGTGACTTGTAAAGTATGGTTTAAAATAAGATTTTTGAAAAGTATGCACCCGTTAGCCTTGTAAAGAGTATGGTTTCCACACTCTGATTAATGTATGTTTTGTTCCGTATTGTTTCACCTTTTTTTCGCTTTGACATGTGTACTTTCTATTATTGATGTTTATAATATTGCTATTTAGTGGTTTTTATACGCTAAAATTTTTAATGTTCAGTCGAAATACTGTTATTTTTTACAGGTCCTTTTGACATTTGTGCTATAGCTCCATGGGTCAAGGAGGAGTACGTTGAGGAGGAACCTGTTGTGAATCATCTAGAGGAAGAGAGGGCCCTTGATAGGTTGCCCTACCTTGATTACTATTGAGGTAAGAGAGAGAGTGAGATGTGTGAGCGCATAAATTTTCACTCACGGAGTTTGTTAAGAGTCGCCACTTATTCATTCAAAAGGAATAAGTCCCCCGGGATATTGGATAAGGTCTTGATCTCCGATCAAAGATCAGGGTAAGAGGTTCGGTTAAGTTCAGGGAAGGAGTTAAGCACCCCGACACTTCCACTTTTAGTGGTTCCCTACTTGTTAGGTTTATGCCAAATTAATCTCGACTGTTTAATCAGATGTTAAAGTATTTAAGTTAATACTAATCGTAAGAAAGAAAAGCTAACTAGGGTCAAACCCGGGTTGGGTTGCCTACGTACTCACATTGGGGTGAGATCAGACCGAGTATAGTTCTAGCACATGAGCCCATGTTAAGGCTAGGGGGTGTGTGTATGTGCACCAAAGGTGGTTAATGGGCCTAATCCGGTGATTAGAGTTTTGCTTGACCGTCGTTGGTTAATGTGTAAGGTATGGGTCCGATATGCCAAGGGAAAGTCTGATAGACTAAGGATGAAGCCCGGAGGCTAAGGGTTGTGCTAACCCAGGGTTAGGGTTGCTAACCGGGGTTAAAAGGTGGCTAACCATGGTTAGGGATGCTACCCATGGTTAGAAAAGTTCAAAAGTTTATTTTTTGGTCTTTTCTATTTTTCTAATTTTTTTGAGATTTTTCTAAATTTTTGTTGGTTAAGAAATGCTTAACCATAGTTAAAAGTTAACCAATCATGGGGTTTAACCATGGTTAAGTAGTCTAACCAAGGTGAAACCAGTCATGGAAGATATTTCTGGAATCTAGGAAATATTCTTGATTTTTGATGATTTTTCTAGATTTTTGTAAGGTTAAGGGGTGCTTAACCATGGTTAAAAGTTAATTGGGGGCCACTTTAACCATGGTTAAGGGTCAAGACCAATCAAGAATGGGCCTAGAAGGTATGGTAGGGCCTAGAATGGCCTCTACCAGTCTGGGCCCTACATAAAGCCCATAAATTAAAAAAAATCAAAAATGGAGGTAATCGGATTACCTCCATTCTGTCAATTTTTTAACCAGAGTTCGTAGGGGTTTAACTGAGGTTAGGGATCACCACAGGGAAAATTAAAAGCATGCATAGGTAGCTTGATGTGTCAGGAGTCCAGTGGGCCTGGTCTCAGCCCAAGAGAAGCTCAGGTGTTGGCCCCATAGGGGCCCAAAGTCAGTAAAAGGAAGGGTCTGTATTAGCGGTAATCTGATTACTGCCAATTACCTAGAGGTGTTTTTCTGGTCTGTTGGTAACCAGACTGCCGACTGTTTGTTAACCAAGGTTTAAGGCCATGATAACCAAGGTTAGACTCTGAGTTAGGCCTTGAAATTTTGCAGGGAGGTAGGTGAGGTCCAGGGCTTCCCACTGGGCCCAAGAGAACGAGGTATGTGGGTCCCACAGGGGCCCAAAGTCACTGCTCAAAATAAACTGAAATGTGGGTAATCAGACAACCGACAGTCTGATAACCTGAGTTTGAAGGCTAATTAACTAGGGTTAGGCCTAAGGTCAAGAGCTGAATTTTTGCAGAGGGGTGGCCAAGGTCCAGGAAAGTGTAGCTATGGCCTTGGAATTGACCAAGGCCTACACTAACCATGATTAAACTAGAGTTTACAGTAAATACAAAAAATGTCGTTAGATAGTCTACTGACATTTAGAGATTTGCCCAGAAACAGTGTTTTCCCTTACGGGGGCTGCACCAGCTTGGTTCTAGGGATTCCCTCATTGACCGAGGGACCCCCAGACCCTACAGGGACCTTCCATGCAACCTACGAGGGGTCTAACCCGAGTTAAGCCTCAAGGGGTTCCTCCACACCTATGGTTAAGGTGGGAGGCCCCTATCCCTGGCTGAAATGAGCCAAAATAAAGGTGAACAAGTAAAATTTAGACCCCTGAAATAGGACCAAGGGTCCTTACACTGAGTTATAATATAAAACAGAGTGGGAAGGGGAGGGGTCTACTCTCTGTGAGCTGCTACTATGGCAAATATAGAGGTGGTAGCGACTGTGACGATTGTGGGGATGACCAGGTGAGGTTACGGGTGTGACCTGAGGTCTAATGGAATGCTCAGGGAAGGTTGGGACTCAACCGAAGTGGTTGGTGAAGGCTCAACCACCTGAGAAGCCCGTGGGACTCATACCTAGGTTTGGCTAGGGTTTAGGGTAGGGTTAGGTCTAGGGTTTGGTCTAGGGCTCGCCTAGGGTTGGTCCTAGGGTTTAGGGTTCATGGCACGCCTAGGGTTTTAGCTAGGTGTCAGGGTTTAGGGCATACCTAGGGTTAGGGTTTAGGGTTTGCTTATGATCTAGCTATGGATTAAGGATTCCATTAGGGGATGACCCTGGTTAAGCAAGGTGTAAAAATTGGGTGCTTACAAGATGTATATTTATATTTTGTTAAGTGGAGATGTCCACTTTTTACTTTAAGTATTTGTAAACCTTGGAATACAGTTATGTCATAAAATGATTTTAAGCTTCCGCTTTTAGTATGCCCTGTATGTTCTTACAAGATGGTTTGATGTGTAAGTCACGAGCCAAAGTCTCATAACTCCTAGGTGAGATTTTGGGTCGCAATAGTCATTTATATAAGGATGCCTTATGCTCAACCATGAGTGGGGGCAGGTATAGAATGGACGTAAAAGAGGCTTAGGATATCCATCCTGATGGGCAGCTTGAAAGCTATACCTCTGCCCAACTATATGTATATACTGGGGTATGCAATTAATCCTGAGGTGGTTAGGGATCACTTTACATTGTATATACGATTCCCAGGCATACAATATGCCTAAAAACGGACGATTTATGAAAATAATCATCTCACGGGCGTAATTCAGTGACCTCCATAGACTGGTAAGCTTTTGTCCCTGAAGATAGTCATCCCACAAACGTAAGCATAATGGATCTGCTGTAATGGGTTTCAAACAAGGTTTTTACACTACTATGCGATTGCAGATGAAATGCAGTAATTCAAAAAGAACCCAAGAAAGAAAAAAATTAGCATAGAAACAATATCATAGATATTTTTTCTGATTTTAGGGTTTGTTGGGCTTAAACCTAAGTTTTGGGTTGAATCTGGTATAATCCTCAGCAAAGTCACCAGAGCTGTGAACACGAAATTTATTGCCTTTCCTTCTGGGTCGGGCCCTATTGAGAAACGACGTTAAATGTCTTCACAAATGACTTAGCGTCACCACCTACTTTATTTTGGATAAAATAGGACCGAGGTGAATGGATAGGAACCTAGAGTCATGATTAGTGTCTAGGTAAGAGATTTGTTTAAGTCTCGGGCAAGGTGTTAGGTGCCCTGGGACCCCTGTCCTAGGACGGGTACCTACTTCCTAGGTGTAAGCCAAACAAGTATAAAACTCTGAGAAAATGAGTAAGTCATGAAAGGTATGCTAATAAAAGAAAGGGAAAAATTCTACTTTAGCGGTCAAACGCAAGATTGGGTTGCCTACATACCCGTCGAGGGTGGATCAGACCAGATGTAGTTTTCGGGAAAGTTCTACTCTAGGGCGGGGAGGTGTAGAGACCCGAATCTGAATTCCTTGTTTTCATCTTATTTAATAAGGGTAGAATAGTCTTTTGTTATGTTATTATGCATGTGTTAATTATGGCTAAGTTGTGTTGAATGTTAAAAATGTTTAAGTGTTGAAAATAGTGGAAAAATAGAGCATGCGATCGATCGTAGGAGACCTATAATCGATCGCACTCAGTCGAAAAATTGGGAAATTCTCTATCCTGATTACGATTGATTTCAGGGGACCTACGATCGATCCCAATCAGTCAAATACCTGGGAAATTTTCTGGGAAGTATGTGACAAATCAGCCATTAGGTCCAATCGATGGCACTAAGAGCTGCGATTGATCGCAGTGCATGTGAGATCGATTGCAGTCGTGCACATGTGT
Organism: Tetracentron sinense; assembly: GCA_015143295.1. Taxonomy (NCBI): domain Eukaryota; kingdom Viridiplantae; phylum Streptophyta; class Magnoliopsida; order Trochodendrales; family Trochodendraceae; genus Tetracentron; species Tetracentron sinense. The sequence continues at coordinate 20,412,253 of CM026566.1, forward strand.
TTTTAAAAAGTTACGAAAATGAGGGTTTTAAACCCCTAGAGTATAAATAACACTTCTAATTCGAGGGTTTTAGGCTCTAAAGGGTTTCTAACCTAATTTAGGAGAAAAATCCTAAGGTTTCAAGAGGATTTGGCTTGGAGGAGAAAAAATTTGCTTGGAGAAATAGAAGATTAGCTTGGAAATTAACCTCAAAGCTCCAAGGAGCATCATCTTGCGAATGGGATCCAAGGGAAGGATCCCAAAGGTCGATATCCCTTCTAATCTAACTCTATTTTTGATCTATTGTATGAGTTCTCATGATTAGATAAGATTATTGAATGTTTGTTATGAAAATGAGTTGATTATTATGCTTGAGATTCAAAATGAGCTATTAAATGTATTTGGTGATTTTGTGAAACATGATAAAAGGAATTGATATTGTATTAAAGTATGTGATTATTTTTATATTGAATTGGATAAATGTAAATGATAATGAATGAGTTGAATGGCATGGATATAGGTTGTGGAGGAAGGGAATGATAATGGGTGAGTTTTGATTGTATGGTTATGATTTTGTGGATGGATATGAATGGATGATGGAGTGTGAATAATCGAGGAAGGGCAATGGTTCATGAATATTGGATATGATATATTAATATGACTGCTTTGAATTGTAAAATGTAGAATTGAAGTATTGAAATTGTTTAAGTATGTTCAAGAGATATCAATGTCTGTTATGATCAATTATGTCATGTCTATACTGTATGGTGATTGACATTCGATAGGCCAAAGCGTAGAGGAAGTCTTCCTCGTTGGGAATTCTCTAACTATGGAGATGTAACCTAGCAGAGTTTCTTGGAGGATGATGGGAATCAAGGTGATGACCGAGTTCGGATATTGATCACGACACTCAAGCACAAGTTCACATATGTGGTAGATTACAAGTCTCACGTGTACACAAGCATGACACAGACATTGCATGGACACTGGACACTGAATTACAAGTACAAGAACAAGTATAAGAACAAGTTCAAGAATAAGAAACAAGTACAATAATAAGAACAAGAACAACAACAAGAAACAAGTACAAGTGCAAGAACAAGAACACTGCATGATTTACAAGGACATTGAATTTCAAGTAACTCTGGTAATCATTGATGCTCTCCATGGATAAGATTTCAAGTCCTGGATAATTATCATGGACCTTTGATATCTAAGAGCTCTAGGAGCTTACACTTCTGTCCATGCACCTCCAAGGATTTAATACAAAGACCTTGATGACTATTTTTATAGGAAAACAAGCATGCATGAAACTCATGGTACAAGTCCAAGAGTCACACACGTACACGAGTCAAGATGATGTCATGATATGTTCACATGTTTCCGCACTCTGATTATTTACTTGTTATATGAAACTGTTATTGATTATGTAATTTGCAAATATGCATGTTTTACTATTATTAGTTAGTTTGGATATCCACTGAGTGTTTTCAATGCTCGGTCGATTTGTTATTGTCATCAGGTTCATTGTAAGAGCATACAGTAGAGCTATGGGTTGAGGAGCTATATTTTGAAGAAGGAGAAGTAGGTGAGCTTCTAGAGGAGGGCGCCAGAGATTTTGATAGTTATCCCTATTAGTAGGTTATAGTTTACTTTCTAAGTATTATTGTTTTAGACTTATGTTATATCAGGGTGTTGCATAGATTAGTTACTTTTAATTTTTGATTTTATTTTACCTAATCATGGTGGGTTATGTTGGGCTTATTTCAGTGGTACAGGATGATTTGAATTATATATGTTGAAAGAATTTTATAGTTGCTATTTTGGGAGATTCATCTTTTTGTTTTGCTTTATTGAAATTGAAGTCAAGTAGGGATAAGTAATGTAACGGACCCAAAGTCCCATTATGACCAAGGTAGGGTTTTGGGGTCGTTACAGAGGTAGTATCAAAGTAAAGTCATTAGAGTCCTTAGGACTAAGATATTATGTTCAAGAATAAAGGATCCGTCTAACTTAGGAGAGCAACATCAAGTCTAGGACTTCAGGTTTAGTTTAAGCTTAAGTTGAGAATTAATATTGTTTGTAGAACTATTCATAAATGATGAGTAGTTTGTCATGATTCAGGATTGAAGCTATGAGGCGTAGCACGAGAAGATATCGAAAGGGTCATGGAACAAGAAGTAGTGGAGGAGGCACTCCTAATGATGATGGCCAACCAGATATGGGCCATATACTGTAGACTATTGCTACTGCTATCACCCATTAAACTGCTCTCCTAGCAGCAGGGCAAGCAAGGCAGGAGAGGCCGGTTGATGCTCATCCACCCAGTCAGAATGGAGTGGAAGCATTTAGGAGAATGGGTCCTCCAGCTTTCTATGGCAGCACGGACCTCACAGTTGCCAAGTTGTGGATCATGCAACTTGAGAAGATATTCTCTATGCTCGAGTCCACTGATGAGCAGAGGATAAAATGGGCCTCCATAATCATGGAAGGCGAGGTTGAACATTGGTGGAGGGCCGCATCTAGGCAGAGGAATGAAGTGTGAGCCGGGTAGGAGAGGACATGAGGGGAGTTCCTTGATATCTTCTATGAGAGATACTTTCCGGTGTTTGTGAGAGATTAGAAGGAGATTGAATTCTCTACCTTGGAGCCTTGGAGCAGGGGAGTATGTAAGTGGCCGAGTATGAGGCCAAATTCGTGAGGCTCTCCAGGTTTGCTCCTCATTTGATCGCTACAGAGAGAATGAAGGCAAAGAGGTTTGAGTGAGCTTTGAAGGATTTTATCCGGGAGAAGGTTTCGATGCTCCAACTCAAAACATATAGGGAGGTGTACAAGCGTGCCTCGATAGTTGAGAAGAATTTAAAGGAATTTTTGAAGAAGAGAGAGAGAGGATGCAACCAAGCCTACCCTTTACTAGCGGTCGATACCAGTGGCTCCTCAGACTCCACGGGCCGCTCCTCCTACTCCTTGGGCAATTACCTACCCATCATGCTGCCAATGTGGCAAGAGGCACCTAGTAGGAGAATGTCGATCAGCTACTGGGGGATGTTTTCGTTATGGGAGCTTACCAACCGGATTAGAGATTGCCCAGTTCAGGCTCAACAGGTGCCTCCATAGACTTAACTTCAGGGAGTCAAGCCCCTAGGCAGGCAGCCCATGTAGCAGAGTCCACCCCAGGGCCCTAAACTTCAACAACCCCGCCAACCAACTCAGGGCCGGGTGCTTGCTATCTCGGAGCGGGATGCACAGGCATCCGATGGCGTTGTGCTGGGTACGTTTAGTATGAAAAAAAATTCAGTTTTGAATGTTATATTGCTTCTATGCATTTGATGATGTTTGATATTGTGTATCAACATGTTAAGTATATATTATATGTTTGTGCACCTGATTTGACACACTTAGTTATGTATCCAATTCTGACACATTATTGGTAAATGACTTCTTAGCTCATGTGTTGGTTGATACTGTTGGACATGATGCCCAGAAAAGTCATTTAGATTGTTGTAACCTTATTAATTTGATTAATAAATGTTTCATCTTGATATATTATGTATTCATTATGGGTAATTGACCATGATCATGAGATGATCTATACAATATGAGATATCGATAAAGGTCCATAGGATATATTGTAGGAAATTTATGTGATTTGATTATTACAGGTAGATATAACTTTCCGGTTCCTTATACCTTATATAGTCACAGCTGTGGGTGAAGCTGCGCATTTCACTTATATGGCTGCCAGAATGCTAAGATGTTCTCAATAGTTGAGATGTAGTTTTATCTCGAACTATTGTAATGGAGACTACACATTAGCATATGGGTGCTTAAATGTACACTGACTTATTGCATTCAATGAGAGACTTTTTGCATAAACATACTATTAGATAGTTGGTCTCTCATTCACATTGAATGATTTCGATGATCCTTAGATCTGATGAGTTCATCTATGACTGGGCAGTGATCTGACTGTTTTGATTCCACCAACGTATTTTCTAACTTAGGGAATACAATACAGTGACAGTTGGATAGTCAGAAAGTTGTTCGAGTCATGATGAATTTCAAACAAGAAATCCATGCTCATTAATTTGAGAGATTATCCAAGTTCCGGGTAAGACAGTTGATTAAGTTTAAATCCTGCGCAGGTGATTTTGAAAATAAAATAAATTTTGAAATATACTTTTATTAAAAGGTATTATACTTATAAAATGATTTTTTCAAAATGTTTTTCATGAGAAATTGTTTCTCATGGCTTAATCATAAGTCTTGAAAACCCGGATGATTTGCAATCAGCTATGGGTTAGATAATATGTCAATCTTGAAGGCCCATTAGGGATAATATATTTGGAAGGATAAATCGAATTTAAAAGTTCATGTGGTGGGATCCGTAATTGTTAATGTTCATACACTGGGATTCAATTGCAACATGGATATCTCACGTCACTTGTAATTCCGATATAATTCCCATTTAGCGTCAATGGGATAACATTGGATAAGCCAGGGTAAAAATGTCCCAGACCAATCTATGGAGATGCTCACATAAGAAATACAAGCTCAATAATTGATTAAAAGTTAATCAATTATTTTAAATGATTAAAAGTTAATCATTTAATTAAATAGATTAATAGTTAATCTATTGTTTAAATTAATTATTAGTTTAAACTAAGGGATTATTTTAGTAATTATTTGATTAACATAATTAAAGGGGAAATGAGTTTGACCCATATCATAAACCCATTAAATTGGACCTTTAATATGGGCCAAAGCCCATGGGTTTAAATCCTTGGGTGGGGCGCCCACTTGAGGAATCTTAATTAGATTAAGATTTGTTTAATTGAGTAATTATTGAAATATAATTCCTTTAATTATGGAATTAAAATCCAAGTGTTGGATTGCAATTAGGATTAAGATGTTATTGTAATTAGATTACAATAAAGATTTTTAACTCCTTAAATCCCACGCCCCATAGAAGCTCATGCCCCTCCTTGTGGATTCCTAGTTTGACTAGGTTTCCTACTTTGGTGTAGACAGACTTATCCCTTTTAATTAAGGAATCTTCTTATAATAGGGACTCTTTAATTAATAGGATTACTATAACTAAAGTAGTTATAAATTAAGTCGGAGTTTATTCAATTAATAATAAGAGTTATTACTAATTAATAAATCCTACTAGATAAGATCCAGTTGGCATAGGATTAGGATAAGATCCTAGTCTATAAATACCCTAACACCCTAGACCATTAAGTAGAATTCTCGAGAATTTTTTCTCTCCTCTCCTCTCCTCTCCTCTCTCTCTCCATACCGTGTGCCCTAGGGGAGACCCTTAGGGATTTTCGTGAGCTATATTGGTGGTCCTAGTTGGGTTTTGCAAATCTAGGGTTTTGAACCTTAGTATTATTGGTCATAGAAGGTCTACACCATTGATCCATCTTCTTCCTCTTACTTCTATAATTCCAAAGGAGATTCTAAAGCTTCGTGGGGATAGCGAAGAACAAGGAACGAGCTTCTAGTATTTTTTTGAGAAATCTCTACAAAGAGTTCTGACGGTTCAAGTGGATTAAGCTTCACCGGTGAAAAGCATTCACCAAGGTGATATGACTAAAACTCTTAGATGATTTTAATGCTTTCTATGGTGTTAAGATCTAGGGGATCCAGTTTCCGCATAAATTTTTTTTCGGATCCCCCTTCAATTGGTATCAGAGCGCATGGTTAGGAGTATTTTTTGTTTATTTTGATAAGGTAATTAAATGGATGATTTAATTCATGAGATGAATTTATTTAGATCTATTTAATATTGCTCGTAGTTTTTATTATTTTATTTGTTCATAAGATGAATAAATAAATATTTATTTTATTATTGAATGAGATTTGATAATTAAATAAATTTTAAAAACTAGTACTATATGTTATATAATTAAATTCAAAACAAAGAGTTTATTTTGAAATTCCTTTTAAATGATTTGATCATTAATTAATAAATCCCATGGTGTTTGACACCCTTACTTAAGCGTTCTTTGAGATTAAAGCTTATTTCGATTTAAATTGATTAAAGGATTTTCGGATTTGTATTTGATTAGAAGAATCGATACAGTTTTGGTATTTTGGTAATAACTTTATGACCGTAAGTTCGATTTAGGTCTGTCAATACATTGTTTCGAAGCCGTCGAAAAGATCTACAACTTTCATGAAGAAAGTTTTTCCAGAATCAATCTTTTTGAAGGTCAAAACTTGAGTCGAAAATCGAAAGCGGGAAAAAGAGTTTTCAAAATTAATTTTCCAAGAGGCTTTCAAATTTTTCCTAAATTGCATTATTTGATTATGAAAATTGTTTTATAGAAAATATAATTGTTTTTTTTTTCCGGGGTTTCATCAATATAAGATATAGATTTTTATCAGGTGATTTGATAATTGTTATCAAATTTTAAATCCTTTTAAAAATAAGAAAAAATACTCTATCACCATGTAGCATCTTTTTTATATGAGATTATAGTTATGGGTCATAATATATGATAAATTATTTATCATTCATGCATTCATACTAGAGGTTAATATGTAGTAGGTTTTGGCAATCTGTAAAGGGCAGATTCATTTGGTTTCCCTGAAAATGGCGAATAGAATACTAGTTTCCCTAATGCCATTTAAATTCTATTTAATGCATTGGTGGACATGTTGCAATGTGATCTAGATAAGATGATAAAGGAAGGGATCGCGAAGGAGTTTGTGAGCTACCTTTGTTCTTATCACATTCCCTTGCATCCATGCATTTTAATTTATTGACCCATAACGATTAATCTTGTATATTAATGTTTTATTATCATAAGATGATAACTGCTGCTTATTTATCATGAGATGATATCTGTTTATATGTTTAATTATTCAATTGAAATAATTACTCTTGATATATCATGTGTATATAAGACTGGGGATAAGTCCCTAAGTATTATGATCTTCTACCATACAGTATGTGATCCTATAGTGGGGAGTGTGAGTAAGCTGACAGGCCAAAGCCGGGCCCAATCCCTCTCACCTATGAGTGAACATGGTGAAAACTGAATAAGCAAATAGTGGGAGCAATAACGCCAAAGCATGAGCTTTCATTAGGGGTTTATTAGGATCATGGTAGGTGGGCACATGAATAAGAGATATTATACAATAACGCCGAAGAGTGGATATAACATCCCTTATAGATCAGACAGTAGATCGAATACTCCAGAATTCACAAGATGAGATCTGTGAAATTGGAGAAGATAGTTTCTATCTGCCTATTCAAGGCGATGTGATGATGTGCCCAAAGGCAGGATCACATTAAGCCAGTGTCTAGGTTTTCGATGCCAATTAATTCTTCCCAAATTGGTAATACCATTAGAAACAGACCCATAATCTAATTGGTATTAATGAATACAATAGATCCCTAATACTGTCTTATTTGTCATTTGATTAGATCATGACAGGCCTACACCCATTAACTGAAATTCTTCGTGATGAAAAGTTAGTAGGAACTAACTATGTATACTGGAAAAGAAAGATTAGAATTGTGTTTACCGTGGATAACCTTGACCTATGTCTTAAGACACCTAAGCCCGAATTTCCTCCAGATGCTTCACCGGCTCAAAAGGCTGAGTTAGAGCAATGGGAGAGGTCCAATCAGATGACCAAGTGTTACATACTGGCTTCGATGTCTAACATTTTACAAAGCCAACATGAAAGCATGGATAAGGCTTCTGACATTTTCTAAAACCTTCATGAGATGTTTGGTGAGCAAAATAGGTCAGCTCGACAAGTAAAGTTGAAATCCCTTGTTAACACCAAGATGGCTGAGGAAACTCCAGTCAGGGAACACATCATAAAGATGATGGGATTATTGAATGAACTGGAAATTATTGGTGAAGAGATGGATGCCATCACTCAAGTTGACACTGTTCTGCAGTCACTCCCTCCGTCCTTCAATTCGTTCGTGTTAAATTATAACATGAACAAAAGTAAAATGTCACTAAGTGAGCTTATGAACTCACTTGTGGCTGCAGAAGATTTGATCAAAAAGTCAACTAAAGGTGAAACTTTAATCGTTAATAAACCTGATACCTCTAAGAAATGTAAAAAGTTTAGAAAAAGGAAGAAAGACAAAGGAAAGTTTAAAGACAATAAGGGTAAGGCAAGAGTTGCCAAAGGTTTTTTAGGGATAGCTGGCAAGGAAAACAAAGGCAATGAAAAGTGTTTCCACTATGGTAAAATAGGCCACTGGAAGAGGAATTGCAGGACTTACCTCGCTACTCTTAAGAAGGGTAGTGGAAGTACTCAAGGTATGAGATACTTTGAAGTACATATTACTGTTGAGTCTAACTTTCTGGACGGTCCTCCAAACTCAAGGTGCGTGGATTCTGGATCCATTGTACACGTTTACAATTTTTTGCAGGGGTTCAACGAAACCAGAAAGCAGACCTAACAGGAGCAGAAGCTTAAAGTTGGCTCCGGTGCAAATGTTGCAATGAAGTCAATCGGCTTGTTTACTCTTTATTTACCTAATAAAAAGACATTAATTTTAGAAGACTGCTTTTATATGCCTTCAGCAAATCAAAATTTGATTTCAGTATCTAGACTCTTATTTTATAGATTCTCTGTCAATTTTAATTCAATTGTTGAAATTAAGAAAGATGGAATGGTCTTAATAACTGATAATCTAATTAATGGTCTTTATTTAATATTTCCATTGGTAAATAATGAATGTTTGCAAAGTGACAATGTCTCATCATCTAGAATGTCTGGAATGAAGAGACATTGCACTGAGTCTACTTATCTTTGGCACAAGAGACTTGGTTACATTAATCTTGATAGGATCAAGAGGTTAGTAATAGATGGTCCCCTTGACTTCCTCAAGGTAGAACCACTCCCTACATGCGAGTCTTGTCTCGAAGGGAAGATGACTAAGAAGCCTTACCCTAAAAAGGTGGGAAGAGCCGAAGAAAAGTTAAAACTAATACATAGTGATGTATGTGGTCTATTTAACATTGTTGCATGAGGTCAATACTAGTATTTTGTCACATTTACTGATGACTATTCTAGATATGGATATGTCTATTTGATGCAACACAAATTTGACACCTTTGAAAAGTTCAAAGAATTCAGATTAGAAGTTGAGAATCAAACTGAAAAAACCATAAAGACACTTCGATCAGATCGAGGTGGTGAATACCTCACCAACAAGTTTATGGATTACTTAAGGGATAATGGGACTGGGATAATGGGATTATCTCGCAATGGACAAGTCCTGCCTCTCCTCAACAAAATGGAGATTCTGAAAGAAGAAACCGGACCTTATTAGATATGGTTCGCTCTATGATGAGTCATGCCGATGTTCCTTCATATCTTTGGGGGATATGCTATACAAACTGCCAATTATATTCTAAACCGGGTTCCATCTAAGTCTATTCTGTTTACATCCCATGAATTGTGGACTGGGCGAAAACCTAGTTTACAACATCTAAGGGTATGGGGTTGTCCTGCGCATGTTCGCAAACTCGAACCCACTAAATTGGAATCTAGGACAGAGAAATGGAATTTTGTATGATATCCAAAAGAAACTAAGGGTTTCTATTTCTACTCCAAGGCAGACCAAACAATAGTTGTTAGGCTTCATGCCACTTTCTTGGAGGAAGAAATGGATCTCCTTAAGAAAGTTGAATTTCATGAGATGAAAGACGACATAACCAGTATCCAAACTGAACCTAATCCTTCCACTTTAATTTCTCCTAATTATGTTCCACTGAGAATGTCTGAAAGAGTTTCTAGACCACCAGATAGACTTCAGTATTACAATAATGAAGTTTATCTAGTTACCCCTGATGACGAGGATAAAGATCCTAATACTTATCAGGAAGCTACATTGCATGTAGATGCATCTCAATGGAATAAAGCCATGAATGCTGAAATAGATTCCATGTATGACAACGGTGTCTGGACTTTAGTAGATCCACCAGATGGTATAAGTCCAATTGAATGCAAATGGATTTACAAAAGGAAGAAGGGTGCCGATGGTAACGTGGAGACCCAAAAAGCTAGACTTGTTGCAAAAGGTTATACTCAAATTCAAGGAGTTGATTATGAGGATACCTTTTCACCTGTAGCTATACTTAAATCCATCAGGATATTGCTAGCTATAGCTACACACCATAACTATGAGATATGGCAAATGGATGTCAAAACTGCTTTCCTTAATGGAATGTTAAATGAAAACATCTATGTGAAGCAACCAGAGGGCTTCATTGCTCCTAACTAGGAGAACATGGTATGCAAGCTCAACAAGTCGATATATGGTTTTAAACAAGCTTCAAGAAGCTGGAACCAAAGATTTGATCTTTCGATCAAAGAATTTGGAAGAATCTTATATATATAAGAAGGACAGTGGGAGAGCGGTAGTATAACTAATTCTTTATGTAGATGACATCTTACTCATTGGGAATGATGTAGGGATGCTGTCATCAGTCAAGATATGGCTTTCTCAGCATTTCTCAATGAAAGACTTAGGAGAGGCATCATATATTCTTGGAATAAAAATTCTAAGAGATAGAAAATGCCGAATGTTGGGATTGAGCCAAACTTCCTATATAGACAAGATATTGTCTAGGTACAGTATGAGTGATTGTAAGACAACACTCATTCCTTTTAGACATGATGTCACTTTGTCTAAAAAGATGGCCCCTACATCAGCTGATGAGATCGAGCAGATGAAGAGGTGCCCTTATGTGTTTACACTAGGTGGTGCTGCTATCAGTTGGCGCAGCATAAAACAGAAGAGTATTGCTGACTCCACCACAGAAGCAGAATATATTGCAGCTTCAGAAGCAGCAAAAGAAGCAGTCTGCTTCAGAAGGTTTTTGCAAGAGCTAGAAAATGTTCCTTCAGCACTCAGACCTATCATTCTCTTCTGTGATAGTAACGGTGCAGTAGCCTATAGCAAAGAACCTAGGAACCATAAAAGGATGAAACATGTGGAGCGGAAGTACCATCTCATTCGTGAGATCATTGACAGGTAAGATGTAGTTGTTACAAAGATTAGGTCTCAACTTAATATTGCAGACCCGATGACTAAGTCTTTATCAGATAAAGTTATTGTAATACACTTAGACAGTATGAGATTGAAATCTATGGCACATTGAATTTTAGGGCAAGTGGGAGATTGTTGGACACGATGCCCAGAAAAGTCATTTAGATTGTTAGAACCTTATTAATTTGATTAATAAATGTTTTGTCTTAATCTATTGTATATTCATTATGGGTAATTGACCATGATCATGAGATGATCTATACGATATGAGATATCGATAAAGGTCCATAGGATATATTATAGGAAAGTTATGTGATTTGATTATCACAGGCAGATATAACTTTCCGATTCCTTATACCTTATATAGTCACAGCTGTGGGTGAAGCTGGGCACTTCACTTTTATGGCTGCCAGAATGCTAAGATGTTCTCAATAGTTGAGATGTAGTTCTATCTCGAACTATTGTAGTGGAGACTACACATTAGCATATAGGTGCTTAAATGTACACTGATTGATTGCATTCAATTAGAGACTTCTTGCATAAACATACTATTAGATAGTTGGTCTCTCATTCACATTGAATGGTTTCGATGATCCTTAGATCTGATGAGTTCATCTATGACTGGGTAGTGATCTGACTGTTTTGATTCCACCAACGTATTTTCTAACTTAGGGAATACAATACAGTGACAGTTGGATAGTTATAAAGTTGTTCGAGTCATGATGAATTTCAAACAAGAAATCCATGCTCATTAATTTGAGAGATTATCCAAGTTACGGGTAAGACAGTTGATTAAGTTCAAATCCTGCGCAGGTGATTTTGAAAACAAAATAAGTTTTGAAATATACTTTTATTAAAAGTTATTATACTTATAAAATGATTTTTTCAAAATATTTTTCATGAGAAATTGTTACTCATGGCTTAATCATAAGTCTTGAAAACCCGGATGATTTGCAATAGGCTATGGGTTAGATAATATGTCAATCTTGAAGGCCCATTAGGGATAATGTATTTGGAATGATAAATCGAATTTAAAAGTTCATGTGGCGGGATTCCTAATGGTTAATGTTCATACACTGGGATTCAATTGTAACATGGATATCTCATGTCACTTGTAATTCCGATGTAATTCCCATTTAGGGTCAATGAGATAACATTGGATAAGCCAGGGTAAGAATGTCTCAGAACAATCTGTGGAGATGCTCACATAAGAAATACAAGCTCAATAATTGATTAAAAGTTAATCAATTATTTTAAATGATTAAAAGTTAATCATTTAATTAAATAGATTAATAGTTAATCTATTGTTGAAATTAATTGTTAATTTAAACTAGGGATTATTTTAGTAATTATTTAATTAACATAATTAAAGGGGAAATGAGTTTGACTCATATCCATAAACCCATTAAAATGGACCTTTAATATGGGCCAAAGCCCATGGGTTTAAACCCTAGGGTGGGGCGCCCACTTGAGGAATCCTAATTGGATTAGGATTTGTTTAATTGAATAATTATTGAAATATAATTCCTTTAATTATGGAATTAAAATTCAACTGTTGGATTGCGATTAGGATTAAGATGTTATTGTAATTAGATTACAATAAGGATTTTTAACTCCTCAAATCCCACGCCCCATAGAAGCTCACGCCCCCCTTTGTGGATTCCTAGTTGGACTAGGTTTTCTACTTTGGTGTAGGATGTTGAATTATCCCTTCTAATTAAGGAATCCTCTTATAATAGGGACTCTTTAATTAATAGGATTACTATAACTAAAGTAGTTATAGATTAAGTTGGAGTTTATTTAATTAATAATAAGAGTTATTGTTAATTAATAAATCCTACTAGATAAGATCAAGTTAGAGTAGGATTAGGATAAGATCTTAGTCTATAAATACCCCAACACCCTAGACCATTGAGTAGAATTCCCCAGAATTTTTTCTCTCCTCTCCTCTCTCTCTCCAAACCGTAAGCCTTAGGGGAGACCGCTAGGGATTTTCGTGAGCTATATTGGTGGTCCTAGTTGGGTTTTGCAAATCTTGGGTTTTGATCCTTAGTATTATTGTTGATAGAAGGTCTACACCATTGATCTATCTTCTTCCTCTTGCTTCTATAATTCCAAAGGAGATTCTAAAGCTTCATGAGGATAGCGAAGAGCAAGGATCGAGCTTCTAATATTTTTCGGAGAAATCTCTACAAAGAGTTCTGACAGTTCGAGTGGATTAATCTTCACCGATGAAAAGCATTCACCGAGGTAATATGACTAAAACTCTTTGATAATTTTGATGCTTTCTATGGTATTAAGATCTAGGGGATCCAGTTTCTACATGAATTTTTATTCGGATCCCCCTTCAGATACCGATTCTACTCACTCCATCGTTACACCTAGTTTTGCACAAGCATTTTCGATGGACCCAAGTTTGTTAGACTGTAAACTGTCTATCACCACTCCTGTTGGTAGTTCGGTCATCGCTGATAAGGCCTATCAAGCTTGTGATATTCGGGTGGGTCAGAGAGAAATGCCAGCCAATCTGATTGTCCTTGAATTCTAGGACTTTGACTTCATACTAGGCATGGATTGGCTTTCCACATACCATGGGTATGTTAACTGTTTTCGGAAAGTGGTCAACTTTAGGTTAGTCAATGAGCCACATTTTCGTTTCCAAGGAATAAAGAAGAAAGATTTAGCTTGATTCACGGCATTGAGTCTTGCTACCTCGGAGAGACACTGGATTCGTTAAGTATCCCCATTGTAGAGGAGTTCATGGATGTTTTTGCCAAAGACTTACCAGGCTTGCTACTTGTTAGAGAGGTAGAGTTTGCTATTGACTTAGCTCCGGACATGGCACCCATCTCCAAGGCGCCGTATAGGATGGTTCCTACAGAGTTGAAAGAATTAAAGGAGCAGATTGAAGAGTTGCTCAATCTTGGATTTATTCGCCCAAGTATGTCACCTTGGGGAGCTCCAATGTTATTTGTGAAGAAGAAGGATGATGAGATGAGGATGTGCATCGACTATTGGCAACTGAACAAGGTTACTATTGAAATTCCTTAGTTCGATGAATCCTTTGACCTAGAGGGGTGGTGAATAGGTCTACTTAACAAATTCTACCGATTTTGGTTTTAAACATTCACAATCATTTTTTTTTAAAAAAAAACCACTCAGAGGGAGTGGGGGGTTTGGCAGACCCCTACCTGTTTATTAATAATAAAAGAAAAAGGGGGGGACATAAAACCTTACCCCTATAGGACGAACCAAAAGAAAGAAAAAGAGAGGTGGACATAAACCTTACCCCTACAAACAAAAAAACTGACTCAACTAAAAACAATTATCTATGAGAAACTCGAATATTACCTAAACCAACCTTATCCAAAAAAATTTGAGCAGAACAAGGACAATCTTGATTGGAGAAGAAAACACCAGAGCTGAGAGTATCACACCCATGATTAGCAAGCGAATCAACAACCACATTAGCTTCTCTAAATATATGGCTAATAGAGGCACAAAAGGGACATAAAGCTGCAATTTGTTTGTTCCAATACCAAACATTCCAAGGATGAGATTTTTTACCATTCCAAGCTTCAACTAGAGATTTAGAGTCTGATTCCACATTCACAATAAGGCCTCCAAAGTTATGACAAAGCCTTAGACCATCAAGGAGGGCACGAGATTCAGCAGTATAGTTGGAGTAGACCCCATAAGATGAAAAGAAACAAGCAATCAAATTGCCTCTATGATCCCAGATAATGCCAAGCCCACTAGCAACACCCGGATTTCCACACGAAGCACCGTCAACATTGAGCTTTAATCTACCTTGAGGGGGTTAGAGCAATTTAACATGGATAACAGATATCTTTCTATGAAAAGGAATAAATTTATTCATAGCAAATGACAAGTCCAATTTATCCTTCGAAGTGAAACTACTAATCTCGATAAGCCAGCTTTTAATCTTACCAATAAGAACATTACTTGGAGCTTTACTATTGTCAAATCTGTGAGCGCATCTTTCTTTCCAAACTTCCCATAAAATGATAATTGGAAGAATCCTTAGAGTAGAGTTATTTGATCTATCTGAAGCACAGAACCATCTCATCAGATAACATTGAAGGCTATCACTAATAAGTGGGGTGTAGAAATATAATCTACCAAAGAATCTCCAAAGGAAACCTGCAATATCACTATCAAGAAAGAGATGATTAGAATTTTCAATATTTCCTTTGTTACAACAAGAGCAACAACTCACCAAAGGAATACCCAGATTTTGGATTTTATAATCAACAGGGATAACATCATCATACATTACCTTCCAACTAAAAACCTGGATTTTTTTTTGGGATCGCAGAGTGCCAAATATACTTACTCCAATCTTTAATACTTTCAGAATTGCGAATGTAATTCCAAGCTATTTTAATCGAGAATTTCCCTTTAGGATTTAATTTCTAGATAAATGTATCTAAATCTGCAGAAATAAGCAAACCTGCATCTATAATATCTGTTTTACTTTGGTTAGAAAGATTATCATTGATACTACTAAAATCCCAATTACCTTCAGAATTAAGCATATCTGCGATCAGGGGAAAAGAAGAAGGATTAGTAATAGCATTAACAATAAGAGGGTCATCTTCAATCCAGACATCTAACCAAAAATTAATTTTAGTATCATTGCCTATCAAAGAACAGAATTATAAATAACAGGCTTACAGAAATTACATATAGACTTCCAAGTTTTAGAAGAACTAGGTCAAAAGGAGGCATTCCAAATATGATCAAATTGGTATCTAGCTTTAAAACATCTAGTCCACAGGGACTTAGACTAACAGAGATTCCAAGCTTGTTTCATACGAAAAGCTATAGAGAAATCATGCATTTTTCTAATCCCCAATCCTCCTTCGGAATAGGGAAGAGAACATTTATCCCAATCCAATGTCTTCTTTTAGAATCCCCATAATTGTTCCAAAAAAATTTAGCCAAAATTTTATCAACAAGAGAAGAGGTTTTTTTTGGAACATCAATACCCGCAATAAGATGGGTAGGGATAGAAGATAAAACATGATTTATAAGTGTTAGTCTACCTCCTGCATTTAAGAGCTTACCTTGCCAACCTTCAATCCTAAGCTGAATTTTTTATACCATAGGAAGAAACAAGGAATGCTTTAACCAACCTTTATAAAGAGGAGCACCAAGATAGACAAAAGGAATTTGCTTACTAATTATACCCACGTTAGAACTGATATAATTAATTCTATTGCGGGAAAGATTAGAAGAATAATAAAAAGCACTTTTGGAGCTATTGAGGATCTGACCTGAAGATGCTTCATAAGAAGAAATCATATCAAAGATTTTCTTGGTACTTATTTTTTTTCGATTGCAAAAAATCAATATGTCATCCGTAAAGAGAAGGTGAGAAATCGGAAAACCATGCCTACCCAGCTTGTAGCAAATCGAAACATCTTCAAAGATCTTTTTAATACCACGACTCAACACTTCCTCCGCTATAATAAAAAGAGCTGGAGATAGGGGATCACCTTGCCTAAGCCCACGAGAACTTTGAAAGAAGCCATAAGATCCTCCATTAACAATGATAGAGAAATATTGGTTTAGAAGACACCCTCGAATCAAATTAGTAACTCTATCGCTAAACCCCAACTTTTTAAGAACCGCAATAATGAAGTTCCATTCCATTCTGTCATAAGCCTTGGCCATATGAAGTTTAAATATCACATTCCCTCCTTGAACCTTACGATCAATATCTTGAATCATCTCTTGGGCTAAGGTAACATTTTCAATAACATTTCTGCCTTTCCCAAATGTACTTTGCTCTTCGGAGATAATACGAGGTAGAATAAGCCCCAAACGATCCAAAATAAGAAGAGAATACATAGACTAATAGGTCTAAAATCTGCAAAGGTCAAAGGAGATCTGCATTTAGGAATCAAAGCAATAGTTGTAGCATTCACAGCCCTAGGAATATGTTAAAGGTAAAAAAGCAAATAACCACATCCAGAAGATCCTTTTTAATAATATCCCAGCCATTCAATCACACGTGAACACGCAAAACTTTTTACGTGAAAAACACTTTCAGGAAAAACCACGGGACCTAGTCTAGCACAAATTTCACTATGAGAAGATTTAAAAAGTACAAGACTCAAATCTTACCCAACTGGACACGACACACCATTTCTCAGTATCGATTCTTTAGCTTGCAAACCACGAACTCAGCTTGTTCGATCTCTGCGATAGCAGCTCCGGTTCTTTACTGTCCACTTCTTCTCAAAGTGATTCAACCACGATCTCCAAAGATTGATTCTCGTCCTTGACAGCTTTGTCTTAAGCCAACCAACACTCACAACGGAGCACAAATAGTGTTTTAGGGTTTTGGACAACTCTACAGTGATCCCATCAATAGTTTGAGGATCAATCAATGCAAGTTTTCAAAGATTAGAATGATGAAATGTGCATTTCTAGAGCAACTAACAAAAGGAGAAGGAGAGAAATAAATCCCAGGGTTTACGAGAACTCTAGAGGTAGCCCAATGCACTCTCAACACTCTCCACAAGTTCACATTCAAGGACTAGAAGGGTTCTATTAAATAGATAAGCCAAACCAAGATTTTAGAAGGTGCAAAAACGGTTTTAGACACTTCCGTAAGGCATTGGGTTGAACCAACTGGGATTGGGTCGACCTAACTGTCCCTTTGGGTCGACCCAATTTATGGTTGCTCTGTGGATTTTTTCCCTATACAAAATCTGAACAGACTGGGTCAACCCAAAATGGTCTTGGTCATCCCAATGGTGAAAAACACTGATTTTCAACCTTTGAATTCCTTAAACTTTGATTCATTTTATTCCAGGCATTTTGGAACCAAAATCCATGATTATGAGCACTTCCATTTGGGTAATGTTTGGTCTCTAAGTCTTACTTACCATCCTAATGCATGAGCCAATCTTGAATGTTTTTTCTTCAAACTTTGTCATGGCTTCTTTTTCACTTTTTGTAAAAGTTAAAGTTTTGTTGGCAAAATCCCGAGCCCAAAAAGTTATAATAGGTCTCTATTTGGTCTACATCCGGTTGAAGACAAAGTGAAGAAGAAGCCGTGAAGAATCTTGAAGCTACATCACTTACATTGGCTCAAAAGTAAGGATTGAAAGAGAGAGCTAGATGACCTTAGGTTACCTCATGGAAATGCACATTCATCATAAAAATTAAGTCAAAAATTACTAGGGTTGATAAAGGAATGCATCAAATGATTAAAAGGCTGAAAAAGAGAAAAAATGCACTTGGGGGTCAACCCTGACCATTGGGGGGGTCGACCCTGAATAGAAGGGTTTTTGTATGGGAAAAACGGACAGAGTGTTAAAATAATGGAGGTCAACCCTGAAGGATAGTTGGGTCGACCAAAGTGTACATTTGGATCGACCGAACTATCCCCCAGGGTCGACCCTGATATGGGGTTTCGATTTTAAGCTTTGGTTGCTACAGTGGGTTGACCCAGGGATCCTCCAGGGTCGACCCTGATATGCAAAAACCTACTAATTTAGTTTTTTATCAACTTCTAAACCCTTAAAGCTTTCCTATATATATGAGACCTCTCCCAATCTGTGAAAGTATATTCCTTGGAGACTTTTTAGAGCACTTTGAGATCCTTTTAGATTTATAAAAACTCTCATTACTTCTCTATTAGTTGACCTCTAGGTTGTGCAAAGTTTTCATTCATATTTTCTCAAACGTGCATCTGATAATTCTTAATCATTAAGAGATCACCCTAGGGCTTCCACAAACCCTAATACACATTGTATGTTCTGTGAGCGTTGGTTGGCTTGAGGCAAAGCCGTCAAGGATGGAGATTGGTCTTTGAAGACCGTGGTTGATCACTTTGAGTAAGATTGGCCGGTGAGGAACCGGAGCTGCTGTTGTGGAGATCGAACGTGCTGTGTTAGTGGTTTGCAAGCTGAGGAATCGATACCGAGGAACGTTGTGTCATGTCCGGTTGGGTAAGATTCGAGTCTTGTATTGTTCAACTCTTCTCATAGTGAATTTTGTGCTGGACTAGGTCCCATGGTTTTTCCCGGAAGGGTTTTCCACGTAAAAAATCTTGTGTGTTCAAGTGAGATTTGTTGCATGTGATTGACTAAAATTAAAATTGGTAGAGAAAATTGTAGACCTATTCACCCCCCTCTAGGTCTAAGAGTACATTGAAATAAGGAATTTCAATTGGTATCAGAGTAGGTACACTCATAAGGTTAAATTCCTTAAGTGTGATCTTGTGTCTATCCTTAAGTCAATGACTACTGTAAGAGAGGGTGGATCCATCTCTCGTCCCCCACTGTTTGATGGGAACAATTATGTGTATTGGAAAGCTCGAATGAGAGCGTTTCTCAAATCCATCGACAAGAGAATTTGGATGTCCATTCAAGATGGATGAACTCCACCGATGAATATTCTAGGTGAGGTAATTCTCACTAAAAGCACCAAGGATTGGAGCAAAGATGAACTCGAAATAAGTGGTTGGAACACGAAAGGTCTCAGTGCAATCTTCACTGTAGTCACTATTGAAGAATTCAGACGAATCTCTTCATGTGAAATAGCGAAGGAGGCTTGGGATATTCTAGAAATGACTCATGAAGGTACAACCACTATTAAGATCTCAAAGCTCCAAATTCTCACCACAAAATTTGAAAATTTGAAAATAGAGGACAATGACACATTTGATGAATTCTATGCTAAACTAAGTGACATTGTCAACTCTAGTTTCAACCTTTGTGAGAAAATCAGTGAGTCCAAAATGGTTTAAAAAATCTTTAGATCTCTATCGGAAAGATTTCAATATAAGGTCACTGCCATCGAGGAGAGCAAGAATGTCGACGCTCTCAAGATTGAAGAATTGGTCGGATCACTCCAAACCTACGAACTCAATCTTTGACCATCCAAGAAAAACAAATCTGTAGCCTTGAAAACTATCAAGGAGACCTTGGATGAGGATGACAGTGATGCTGAGTTGGGAGAGAAGGAGTTGGCTCTATTTGTTAAGAAATTTCAAAAATACTGAAAACAAATAGAAGGTTCAAGCCTAAGCCAAGAGGAAAACCTCTTGAAAAGCCAAAGTCAAAACCTTGGGATAACAAGAAAGTCCCCAAAGGAACTGACAAGAAATCTCGTGGCATTCAATGCTATGAATGCAAAGGCTACGACCACATTTCACCTGATTGCCCTAACAAGAAGAAGACTAAGGGAAAGGTGATGAATGCCACATGGGATGACAATGATTCTAAGGATGAACAATCTGAAAGCTCTACCTCAAGTGAGAAATTCAAAAATCATATGGCTTTCACTGTCACCATATCAGAGATAGACAATCCTCCCACTACTCATGAAGAGAAGAGTAATGAAGATCAAGTGAGTGAGTCTAGTGAAGATCATGATCAGAGTCACACTGTCTCTGAGTCTGATGAAGATATGGATAAAGCCTACGAAAGGTTTTTTTTCGAAAGCCTTAAGCTAAAGAAAGCTAAGATCTCTTTGGACAAATAACTTAAATTTATCCAACAAGAAAGAGACTCTTGTAAACTAGAAGTAGAAGGGAAGAATGCTCTAGTATCTCAGCTTGAAAGTGAAAAGCCTGATTTGGTATCCAAACTAGAATACCTTGAGGAAGAAAATGTCTCTTTGTCCAAATGGATCAAGGTTCTAGAAACTGAGGAAGACAACTCCATGAGTGTTTCTGAAGAGTCAAAGACTTGCATTTCAGAATTGGAATCTGAAAGAAATAACCTTATTGAAAAAGTTAGATTTTTAGAAAAGGAATTTCTTGATATTCTAAAAGTTAAGGATGGGCTAGCTAAGAAAGTAACAGAACTCGAAAAGGAAGCTAGACTCCTTAGCAACACTCAAATCATGGATAAACTGGCTAGTATGCAGCGCTCAACAGTAAACATGCCTGGCATAGGACATCTAGACAGACCATTCGGGCCTAATCTCTGCCTATCGGGCCCAAGCCCTAGCCTCCGGGCTTACACCCTTGGCCTACCGGGTCCAGTCTTGCCCTATCGGGCCCAACCCCTAGTCTACCGGACTAACCTTTTAGCCTACCGGACCCAATACCATGCACTTGATCAACCCCAGTCAACTCAACCTTAGTTCATCGGACTAGACCCTAAGCCACCCTTGGTGTACACACAACACTTCCCTAGCCTTGGCATAGGCTCATGTGTCAGAACTACGTTTGGTCTGATCTCACCCCAATGTGAGTACATAAGCAACCCAACCCTGGTTCGACCCTAGTTTAGCTTTTCCCTTCTTGGATTAATATAAACTAAACCTAAGGCATTTAGTTAATAACTTGACATTAATTTATCTTAAACCTGATAAGTAGGGAATGTAAGCACCCAATTTTTACATCCCTAGCTAACCATGGTTGAGTCCCTTAACCATAACAATCCCCAGTCAAGTCCCCTTAACCGTAGATAAAATCCTAGCAAGCCCTAGGTGTCACCTTATCCAAATCATAGGATTTAACCCTAGCCCTAACCCTAGGTAAACCCTAGCCTAACCCTAGAACGAGAACACTAGTTAACCCTAATTTAACACTAGGACCAAACCCTAGTCCAAAACTTAGAAAAAACTATGCCCTAAAAAAGCCCTAAAACCAAGCCCTAGGCCCTTAGGGCTAAAACCTAGGTCCTTAAAGCCCTAGAAGACCAAGCTTTCGGCCTGGACCCAAGCCCAGAGCCCAAGAATTCAAAAAATTAGAGCCCCGTACCACGTGCCTACATGGGCCAACAGCTTGTTGGGCAAAACCCAGGGTGGTCGGTGAAGTGTTTACTGACAACCCCAATTTACACTAGTTTGGGGATGTCAGTAATCACATTACCGACACACCTGGTTTCCTCTTCCTGCTGCACACCCACCCCCTACGGGTTCAATGCACGCCTGCACCACTCCTCTCTGGCTTCAGTAAGCCTCTCCATCTCATGAGAACCCCTATCCACCCTGGTACTAATACCAGGGGTGTCCCCTTTGAGCTGCCGTATAAATGGCAGCATCTCCCATCTCCAAGAACCCACTGCAAACTCCCCACTCCGAATCTCTGGTGTTTTGCCAAAACCCTAGCCCTCTCCTCAGACTCCTAGGCACTCAGTAACCTCCTTGAAGCCCCAGCAGCTTCTCCCAGCTCCAGCAGCATCGCTACCAAGCTCCTCCAGCTCTTGCAGCACTGCCACCAGGCCACCAGGACTCCGACTTATAACAGAAGGGTAGGGCCTCCCCCTACCCCATTTATTCCCATTTAAGCACCTCAATGTGAGCCCCTGGTCCATTCCAGGGGATTTCTTCTCCTTTTCTGCAGGTAAGCCCACTATGGGTGGAGTATCTCCGACCTCTATAGGTGTAGGGAACCTCCCCCAAGGGTACAACACTTTTCTATTGGCTTCAGTAGCTTTTGGGGGTCCCTCACACCATAAGGGAACCCCTGGATAAGTCCCCATCGCAGCCCCAGTGGCACATTTTAATTTCTGAGAAAAAATACCAGCGTGTCGGTAATCATAGTATCGACACCCATAAACCATGCTATTCCAGGGCCTGTCGGCCCCACTTGAGCATTCTCAGGGCCCACCAAAGGCTTGGGTTGGACCCCTTGGTCTCTCCTACATCTTACCTGAACACTTCGAGAATCATGGTTAAGCCAAACCATGGTTAAAATTCAAAAAAACCAAAATAGTCTAAGTGTCGACAATCCTATTGCCAACATTTATTATTTTATGTAGTAGTGACTTTGGGCCCACACCAGGCCCAAATACGGCATCCCCTGGGGCCCACAATAGGCCTATGGCCTTCCCCTAATCCTGGGCTTCAAATCCCTGGGTCACACACCCCCTAACTCTCCTCCTAACTAGAGTTATGACCTTCTAAAGTTGGGTAAAAATGCCCCTAAACTATCGGCACTCCTTCTGTCGACAGTCTTGATTTTTGGATTTTATGGGCTTTACAGTGAGCGCACAACCTATGGGGGCCTTCCTACTGACCTGACTAGACCCCTAGGGTCCACTCCAAGCTTTCCTTAGCCTTGCCTTTGTCTTAACTAGGGTTAGTTAGCCCAACCAATTTGGGAAAATCTGAGAAAATCATGGAAAATCCAAAATATTCTAAAAACTTGGAAAATGGTATCACTTTTGGGTTGCATGCTCATGCCTAACCATGGTTAGATGAGCTTAACCATGGTTAACACTTGGTTTAACCATGGTGAATCCCATTTAAGCCATGAAAAATTCCAAAAGTCATGAAAACTTCCAAATGGCCCTCTAACCCCAAATTTAACTTTGTAGAGTGCCTAACCTTGTTTATCCGGACTAACCATGGTTAAACCCATGTTTTAACCATGGTTAGCCCCATTTAACTTGGGAAGGATTTGGGTGAAATTCCTAAAAATGTTTGCATCGTATGTGCCAACCACTAGTATATATATATATGGGCTAAGTTTGGATCTTTGATTTTCTTATCAGTAACTAATTGTCAGTAAACATTTAACAAACAACTGACATTCAAGAAATCTATGGATTAGGCACGAAAAATTAGTGATAGAAGTAATACCCTTCACTAAAATATTAATCTAGCACAGGCAATGTCGTGCGCCAAATTCCCATCTAGACTAAATGAGACCTTGGCACATGGCTTACTTGTCTTACAATACTGTTAGAATCATATAAGACATACAAAAATATAAACCTGAAAATTTCTTCAATAAATATGTCAATAAACTCTAAAATCCACAACTAAACTGAATATAAATATCTAAATCATCGATCCCAGCTAATTCTCCAACTATCACCTTAACATAAACATCATCCATAATGAAATTTGATTATAAATCCCTTTATCATTAAAATAAAGGCTAACAATTGAAATCAATAGTAGGGATATTGATCCAAATCTTTCTCCTCCTCCGGATGATCACCTTCTGGTTCATCTATGTATTCCTCCTCGATCTCCGACTCATCACAAATACCGAATCCTGAACCTTCCGACACAGAAACATATCCGTTGAGCACAAGCAGCTCGGTAGACATACAATCCTAGCTAACAATATCATAAGAATTAATATAAAAAATTTATTATGGCTTAAAAAGGCATGCATACATACATCAATCAAAGTGCAAAAACATCTTTTCTTTTAATATCCTTACGTGTGTTCATTTGTGTTTACTTTTCTTTCGATACACTTGAGATCTTTCTTGAAGCCAGATAACTAGTACGTTTGGAAACTTAACTTGAAGCCAGACATTAGCATCCTTGAACAACTTAGACTTGAAACCAATACTAGCATCCTTGAACAACTTAAACCTGAAACCAGACATGATATACCTTTAGTAACTTAGACTTGAAGCCAGGAATGATATTCCATAGAGAATCTTAGAATTGAAGCCAGGTGTGACATACCTTGAGTCACTTAGACTTGAAACCAGGTACTGTAGAGACCTGAATCTTTTTCATACCTTTAATGCAATTAATATGAGTATAATAGTTTTTGTGATATTTTAATTCTTATGTAATTATATCTAAATGGTGTGGTATGATCTAGGCGTAATCAAAGTTGTAAACGAAATGGATGCTTTAACATACTCTCAACTTTAGGAAGCTCTATTTTTCTCACCACTGATTGAAATTGAGTGATTCTTGAGCCATTAGAAAGATATCGAAACCCTCTTCAATGTTCTTGTTTATCGTTTTTCTATATTTTGAGTCACGATTAAGTTAAATGTTAGATTTCTAAAGTCGGGTATGCTGAAATTTTGGTCTGTCGTGATCCATCCCAGACCAATCATCTTTAGAGCCCATTTAGGTAATGAAAAACTCAGAATTAGGATTTATCCATTATAAAAAAAAAAATTCCTCTTTGAATGACGAGTCCAACGCAAGTTGAATCATCAAAATCCGATGTCTAAGTCAAAATTTACAGACCAATTACCAGATTGGGTTCCGGATGGAAATTCCCAGTCTTGACTGTTAAGGTCCGATCGATCGGTCTGAAACCCGAAAGTTGCCCTGTTGAGTCTGATCGATCGGCCCAGGTAGTCCGATCGATTGGTGCGCGCAATTTTTGTTTTAAAAAAATCTACAAATCACGGATTTTAGGGTTTTTAACCCTTGAGATTATAAATAGGGGTCCTATTTTGAGGTTTTAGAGTATCCTAACCATTTCTAACCTAATTTCATTAAGGAAGAGATTAAACTTAGAGTTCTAAGAGAGTTTTAGCTTGGAGAAGAAGCATCTTGCTTGGAGAAGGAGGATTTAGCTTGGAGATCTTCCCCAAAGCCTTCTTAAGCAATTTGGATCAAAGGGAAGGATCCTAAAGGTCAATATCCTTTTTAATCTAATCTTAGTAAATATTTTGCATGCTTTAAATAGGAATGTTTATGGATTATCAAGGGTATTACATGATTATGTAAAGATGAGTAGGTAATAAATATGAATGATGGATTTTACTCTTGAAATGAGGGTTTTGCATGTGCTACAAGCTCCATTATGTCTGAATGGTCGATATCTTCTCTAATCTAAACCTTGTATTATTATGTTTATTGATTAAGTATGATAAACGATGAATTTGTATGGGATATTGCATGTTTACGTAAGGATATAGATGAATTTGTATGTTAGAAGCTTGAATTGGATTATGGATTATGCTTTATAGGTTATGGATGTAAGGAAATGATGGTGGATGAGCCAAAATGGTAAATAGATGGATTATGGATACATGGAGTGGGGTTGAGCTTGAATTGAATACTCATGGATTATGTGAATGATTATTATATGATGGAAAAATGAGGAAAGACAATATACACATAATAAATACATTTAAAGTGTTTGTTTAAATGCTTGAGAGTGTTTTCAATATTAATATGATATTATTGAGAGAGAAACTAAGCTACGGAGACATTATGGTTTATCATGCTAAATTATGTGCTATTTATATAACATGGAGGTTTTGCATGTGTTATAAATTCTATGAAAATGAATATGAGATTTTATCTATAACATGGGGGTTTTGCATGTGCTATGAATTCTATGGAACATGAAGAGGGGGATTATATCCATGACATAAGGATTTCACTTGTGATGCAAATTCTATTAAGTATGATTCTACTATTATAATGTTCTATGAATGAGGGAATGAGATGGAGTTTACTATTTATGAAGTTAGTTAAGAGAATTATAAAATCATGATAATGTATTTTTTACTATGACTATATAAATTATGCCCTAAACACTCGTATGTTAAATTATGTTATATTTATACTTGTATGGTGAACGACATTCGTATAGGCCAAAGTCTAGAGGAAGTCCTCCAGGCCGGGAATTCTCTAACTAGGGAGATGTAACCTAGCGGAGTTTCTTGGTGGAAGACTGAAGTCTAGGCGATGAACGAGTTCAAATATTAATCACGAATGTTAAATTATGCCTATTTATATTGCATGATGATTGATATTCGGGTAGGCCAAAGTTTAGAGGAAGGTCTTCCAAACCAAGAATTCTTTAACCATATGGTATGGGACAGTATGGTGGAGTTTCATGGTGGGAGATTGGAATCTAAGTGATGACCGAGCTCGGATGCTAATCACAATACTTAAGCACAAGTTCACATGTGTGGTAGATTACAAGTCTCACGTGTACACAATCATGAACACAAACATTGCATAGACACAGGATACTGAAATACAAGGACAAATACAAATACAAGTACAAGGACTCTGAATATTGAAACACAAGTACAAGGACTCTAAATACTGAAATACAGGTACAAGGACTCTGAACACTAAAATACAAGTACAAGGACTCTGAACACTGAAATAAAAGTACAAGGACTCTGAACACTGAAATATAAGTACAAGGATAAATACACTGCATGATTTTACAAGGACCCTGAAATTCAAGTAGCTCCGGTGTAATGACCCCAAAATCCCATCTAAACTATAATGGAACATTGGGCTCATTACACTGCTTATATTGAATTAACCTGTGAGCAAGTAAGGCAATACTGAAAGAGGACCTAAAAATTTCTTCTAAAATATATATATATATAAATCAAGTATTTATTATGACAAGTCTATCTCAAAATCTAACTCTAGCATAACCGGATCATTTCACATGATCCCAAAATCAACAAGTCAACATATGTACCGTCAAAGTAAAACTATAAGTCAAATCAAGTCTCTATTACAACTTTTGATCACCAAAAGTATAACAACCTAATGATAAGGAAAGCGGTCGAGGTCTCAAGTTCCCTCCTTGGGAATGTCACCTTCTTCCTCCGCTTCGTAATCTTCTTCTAGCCAAGGCTCCACTGGTATCTTAGAACCTGAGCCTGCCGATATGAAAACATATCGGTTGAGTAACAAAACTCAATGAATATGAACTCCTAACTAACAATGTCAGAAGCATCAAATAGCATAATCATTTAAGGATATACAATTGTCAATGTGAACAAGTTTATGATAGCAATTCATATGAGCACGTTAATCAAGGTAATTGAACAATATAAAATGTACATAATTCAGAGTGGGGAAGCTTCATAATCTTCTCATCCTTTCTCGTTTCTTATCTTATCGTATTCTTGTCTTACTTGCTTTACCTTCTTTCTTTTCATGAGTCTTCATTAAATTCTCATTTCTTATATAAGCATCATAACATGCATAATCATTATTAGTAACTTAAAATAATTCTTCACTATATAAGTGAAAGAGATTACTATACTCTACTTCTCGTATATCAATCTTCGCACTTTCTCCAGTGCTCTCGGATTCACTTATGATTACTTGACTTGACATACATGCCTTGATCTTAGACTTGTTGGTTTCGATCAAGTGCAAAACTCATATGCAATTTCACATACATTATTCTTATTTTCGTGTTCATGCTTTCATCCTAGTTGTGCATTCGTCATAATAGCGTGTAAAGGGTGATACGCTTGTCGGTTAAATCATGCTTTAGATCACTAATCTAGATACCTTCGGGGATCCATTATGCGCCCCATATCATCATGATAGAAGACTAAGACTCGCTATATTTAGATCCAAAGGCTTATTCACCCTACAATGCATTACTTCATGCAATCCCAACAACATTCAACATTCATAATGACTTATAAAGTCACAAGTTTCGACAATTAATCATGCATATTCATGGTACTTTAATATTAGATTTGCAATGTCAATATCATGCTAAACTCACAATTTCATCATTTGATAAAGATAATTGTGATAATTCAACATGGAGATCTTAACATATCTAGCATGCAATCCTACGTCATTTTCACATATTGTAACATGGAAGAATCCAAGGTTTAACTCACTATTTGCACACAACATCGTAACACCATTCATTCATAGTCTACAACACAACTCATTCATCATTTCAATCGTTTATACATCCCTTCCATCATTTCAAATCCAAACATGCATCCCATCCTCCTATTTCCTCACCAATATTTTCATTCACCCATTTCATCAAACACCTTCCCTTCACCATTTCACAACAATGAACACAACAATATTAGAGAGGTATTTCTATTATAATCCATACTTAATCTCATTCTAACATAGTAATTTAGTACTTAAACTTTAAAACTTTAATGGTTTATAGCATTGATAGTGAGGAGAGCATATTTACCTTGCTAGAGCTTTTCCTTTTTGGCCCAAATGCTTGAAATCCCTCCTTAGAGAAATCTTCAAGTTCAAATTTCCTTTCTCTAAGCAAATCCTTCTTCTCCTAGCAAGAATCCACTTAGAACCCCAAGTTTTCATTTCTTTCTCTCTAAAATTATTTTTAGAAACTCAAAACCCTCGAATTTGGGGGTCCAATTTATAGGAGAGGGGGTTTAAAACCCTAAAAATGCAACATTTTAAAATGTTGTCAGCGTGAGGGGGATCGATTGGCCAAATAGGCGATCGATCGTCCAACACTGTTTTTCCATTCTTTTGCCTTTTTTGAATTGTAAACACACTACATTCTTAGTTAAGCTTAAGAGCACTAAAAGTAATTATTATGTACTATTTAAACTCAGTTAAACAAGGTATTAAGAGAAAAATAAATCCAGGTCTCTACATTCGGTATTCGTTGATGTTCTCCATGGATAAGATTTCAAGTCCTGGATAACTATCATAAACATTTGGGATCTAAGAGCTCTACAAGCTTACGCTTCTATTAATGCACCTCCATGGATCTAAATACAATGATCTCGATGACTATTTTTATGGGAAAACCATCATACATGACATTCATGATAATAAGTCTTATGGGTATATAGGTATGACATCAAGGACACTGTATGATTTTACAAGAACCCTGAAATTCAAGTAATTCCGGTATTCGTTGATGCTTTCCATGGATTAGATTTCAAGTCCTGGATAATTATCATGGACATTTGGGATCTAAGAGCTCTAGGGGCTTACGCTTCTGTTAATGCACCTCCATGGATTTAAATACTATGACCTCAATGACTATTTTTATGGGAAAACCAGCATGCATGACATTCATGATAACAAGTCTCATGGGTATATAGTTATGACATCGAGGACACTGCATGATTTTACAAGAACTCTGAAATTCAAGTAGTTTCGGTATTCATTGATGCTTTCCATTGATAAGATTTCAAGTCCTGGATAATTATCATCAACATTTGGGATCTAAGAGCTCTAGGGGCTTATGCTTTTGTTGATGCACCTCCATGGATCTAAATACACTACCACAATAACTATTTTATGGGAAAGCAAACATGCATAGTATTCATGATAACAAGTCTCATGGGTATATAAGCATGAACTGGGTATTGCATGGGTATGGTGTATGTATGGCAAAAACAAGAACATGGTACATGAATTACAAGTTCAAGAATACTATGCATGGGTTACATGAATATTGAATTTATCATGCGTTGTCAATCTTATCATGCGTTGCTGGAAATTATCATGCGTTGTCGATCTTATTATGTGTTATCGATCTTATCATGCGTTGTTGGACTTATCATGTGTTGTCGATTTATCATGCGTTTTCGATCTTATCATGTTTTGTTGGAACTTATCATGCGTTGTCGAACATTGAAATTGAGTTACAAGTATTGAAACATGAATATAAACTTATCATGCGTTGACTGACATTCACAATGAATTGCAAGTACTGAATCATGAACACGGAATTATAAGGACAATGTATATTTTCCGCACTCTGATTATATAAATATCATATGAACCCATTATTGATTATGCTATATAAACTTGTCATGAATTATGCAAATGTCCTATGAATCTGTTATTGATTATGCTATATGAAACTGTCATAGATTATGCAATGTCCTATGAATCTGTTATTGATTATGGTATATGGATCTGTCATTGGTTATGCAAATGTCATTTGAACATGTTATTGATTTTGTAACTGTTGCATGAATTTGATATCCGCTGAGTATTGTTAATGCTCAGTCAACCTGTTATTGTCAGTAGGTTTGGAGCCGGAGCGAGCCGCCAAGTCATAGGTTAAAGAAGTGGTGTGAGAAAGAGAGAGTAGGTGATCTCCAAGAGGAGGAGTGGACTTAGACAGTTTCTTTTGTTAGATTTCTATTGTATTACAAGGATTGTATTTAATTATTTGATATTTTTGGTTTTATGATGTTGCTTAGGTTTAAATCACTTGTGGGGATCATTATGATCTAATTGTGCGTAAAGTTAATATTGGTCGCAGGTTGTATAGGAAGGTTGCTTCATTTTATACATGGAAGTTTTTATTACTATTGTAGTTATATTAAAAAAAATTTGTACTCATATTTTTAGAACTGCTTTTATGGTGTTGAGTAGGTTCAAGCAGTGTAACGGGCCCAATGTCCCATTAAGTCTAAGGTGGGGTTTTGGGGCATTACAGGTACGATGTATCCTTGAATCACTCTTACTTGAAGCTAGGTATGATGTATACTTGAGTCACTTATTTGTTGGTATCTATTAATTATGAAAAAACCCGCTCATACAATTCATACTTGTGTGACACTTACTTGTATTCATGAGTTTTATCATACTTATGCATGCATCATTATCGTGAGTAAAGTAAGAGAACAAGTGATAAACCCTAAGTCATACCCACATTATTAGTTAAGGACTATCAAAAATCCATCTTGGCAGTTCACAATACAATGATAAAAAAAATCATAAGGAACTAAGACCATAATTCAAGGCTCATTTACCTGAACATATATCACACATGCAATAATCAACCTCATACATCATTTATGAACATCATGACATATATTCTCAATGTTAGTACAATTAAACATACATGATTATGGTTCTTCAAAGATCAAATAGTAATAGGTCATTCAACTTGCTTTGATTTCAAGTGTTTCATACATAAAAACAGTAACTCTAAAATCTTTATTTTCATAAATTTGAAAATTCACTCATTTAACATACCATCATTCAAACAATCTCCAACATACATCCCTTCCTCCACATTTAATCATACATACATACTCTAGAAAATTATTCCCTTTCCCTTTGTTAGATCATACATACTAGAATCACAATAATCTCCTTAACAATCATGGTAATCTTACATAAAAGAGGATCTTACGATGAAAACATACTTTTAACATGTTCTTACTTTGAAACTTCATTTTTTTTCTTCTTATTATCATTAATGATTATGATAAAATCAACATAGGAGAGCATATTTTCTTTTAATCTAATTCTTCTTGTTTTTCATTAAAAATCATGATATCAAATTCCTATTCTTATCAAAGAAAAGGAACGAATCAACTAGGGACAATATATATACCTCTCTTGATCATTTCCCTATGTTCACAAGCTTATGAATGACCTTCAATTTTGATTTTCAAGCATTTTCTTCTTTTTCGAGTGAAAGCCCTTTCAAAACCCTAGGTTTTTCTCTCCTTGGATCTTTAAAACGTTTAGAATGTTTTTAAAACCCAAAACCCACGAGTTAAAGACTATATATAAGGCTCGGGCCCGGGCTTGGGCTCAGGCTCAGGCCTAGACAAAAATACAAGCCAAACCTGCCTTACTGACACCCATATATATATGAGGGCCTAGATATAGTGATGCATTAAGATTTGAAGAAGTGAGAATTATAGTAGATGTTTAGATTTGAGACAAGTGCATTTTATAATAGTGGCTTTAGATTCCATCTGACACCCTATACATATGTAAGAGAAATATTAGTAGATTTCAATGTTGCATGAAAAATGTAGAGAGGTTATTGCTAAGAGAACGTATCTAGCTTAATGCTAATTTCAAATGTGGATGAGCTAAATATGACATCGATGGAGATAACAAAGAAGCTTTAATAGTACACACGATATAACACAAGTTATAGCCTTTAATAGAGTGGAATTATAAATCAAGATTCGTGTTGCCAACTGCAAGTATTTTAGGATAAGGCATTGAAAGATGATGATGTTTATACCATCTCCCACTAGTTCTAAGTAGACAAAAATATAATTGTTATTGTTTATTGTTCATACTGGTCCACAACTTTGTACATTTTATTACCATTTTCCAAGGATTATACCTTTGGAGGTATTTAAATTATTACAATTTTTCTTTCGTATAACCTTCTTTACACTTTGCTATGTTTGGTTTATGAGAAAATAGGTGAAAACATGGAAAAGAAAAGAAGATTTGAATTTTCTAATAGAATTTTAATTGTTTTTTGTCCAATTTTTTTTCCATGTTTTTACTTATTTTCTCGGCAACCAAACATAGGTTATGGAAATGTACTAAGCAATTGTGTATTTTTTGTCTGAAAATTGTGACACTTCTATTCTTCTTGCGCTTCAATGTTATATTGCTTGATGCTTTCCAAGTTGAAGACTATAGATGGTAAATGGGAATGGCCAAGAATGACTTGAATGGAGATAATATGGAAGCTTTTAATAATAGCGTTGAATTACCAAACAAGATTTGTGTTGCCAACTGCAAATATTTTTAGATAAGGCACTAAAGATGATGATAATGATTAAATCATCTCCCACTAGTTCCCAGGAGATGAACATATTATTGTTATTGCTTATGTTACGATTTGTGTTCATATTGGCCCACAACTGAAAACATTCTATTACCATTTCCAAGGATTTTGCCGCTAGAGGTTTTAAAATTATTACAGAAAAATGTTGTATAACCTTATTTACAATTATGGAAATGTACTTAACAATTGTGCCTATTTTATAATGAAGTTGTGGGTGTAAGATTTTAATGCTCGAAAGCTGATATTATAGAGCATGGACTGGGCATAGTAACTATATCATGCAAAATGACATAATTATATAAAGGGTTTTTTGCATATCGGCTGCTAGGTTTATCCTACTACATGGTTATGTATTATGGATTTGCAAATTAAGTAATAATTTTTGAAAAATTTATACAAAGTGTGGTGATTGGCTCGAATCTGTGTCTCGCCACTCATGCAGAGCTGGAGGTCACTCTAGCGGTGGATGGGGTTTTGGATGCATGAGCTACTGTGTAATTTCGTTTGAGTGGTGCTTTCCATTTTGAGAATCGGATTTTTCTTAGGAAACTCCTTTTTTTGATAGGAGTTGTTTCCTTTTGGTTTTAGGACTCTTTTGGGGCTATAAAAGAGTGATTTCGAGATTAAGGTTTGTATGATAGGGTAAGGGGTGAGAAAACAAGAAGATTTGTTAAAGAGAGCATTTAAACTTTCCTTGGGTTTTTAATCATCCTCTATGGGTTCTTCTCATATGTTGTATTTTCTTCTCTTGGATTAGTGAAGTTTACTTGGATTGCTTCAACCGTGTACGTAAGCTTTTAGGCCGAGCCACATATATCTTTCTTTGTTGTGTGTGTTCTTGTTTGCTATTATTGTTTTATCATTGTCGTTGATTCTACTCTTAGTTGTTTGCACACAATACTTGGTACCAGAGCTATTAGTTTTTTAGAATAACGATAAGGGTTGCAAGTTCCAGATTCAAAATGGATGGAGGGAATAATTTTGGGTTATAGCAAATTAAGGTTCGTGACTTGTTGATTCAACAGGGCTTGCACAAAGCATTAGAGGGAAAAGATAAGAACCCAAAAATTTGAAGGATGAAGATTGAGAAGACTTCGATTTGATGGCGATGAGTATGATCTGTCTATGCTTAGCGGATGAGGTAGTATACATTCTCAATAAGGAGATTGTTTCAGGACTTTGGTTGAAGTTAGAAAGCCTCTAGATGATGAAATTGTTTACTAATCAGTTATACCTGAAGCAAAAGTTATACACACTCAAGATGGTAGAAGGTATAAAAATTTCTGACCATCTAAGTGAATTTAATAAGATTGTTGCTCAATTAACGAGCATTGGTGTGAAGCTTGATGATGAGGACAAAGCCCTACTACTTGTAACTTCCTTACCTCTTTCGTTTGAGCATCTTGCTACTGCGTTGCTCTACGGAAAGGAGAACATTAGCTTGGAGGATGTTACCACGGCTCTCATCTCTAATGAGTTGAGAAAGAGTGTGCAAATTAGTAAAAACTAAGAGTTGACTTTACTATTGGATGGGAAGACTAATGGTAAAGGCTCTAGAAGAGGGTCCAAATTACTCATGAATTCTGAGTGCTATCACTGCCATAAAAAGGGCATATAGCACGATATTGCCTCATAAATAAAGTCGAGGAGGAAAGAAAATCCTCTAGTACAACCAATGTGGTTGATGAAAATTCTGATGATTTGGACAGTGATCCCATGGTCCTTTCAGTTACTACAACTAAGGGTTGGTCTAAAGACAAGTGGATTTTTTATTCTAGTTTCTCCCATCATTTATGTCCAAATAGGGATTGGTTTGCTACCTACAACAAGGTTAAAGGAGACATTGTCTTAATATATGGGTAATAACACACCCTGCAAGATTCTTGAGATAGGGACAATCAAAATCAGAATGCACAATGATGTAATGAGGACATTGACGGGAGTAAGGCATATTCCAGACCTGAAGAAAAATTTGACCTCTTTGAGAATTTTGACTCCCAGTGGTGAATATTTGATGCATAAGGTGGATTATTAAAGGTTCGAAAGGGGGATTCGATTGTGATGATAGGCAAAAGAAGAAAGAACTTGTATGTGCTGCGAGGTAACACAGTTTTTGGTGGAGCATTCAATGCGTAGAAAACTCTTTCTATTCCTAATTCTTGTACGACAAAGGAGGTGACAGTTTTGGCAACCAATTAGGGTTTGCATTCAGATACAAAGGGTTCCGAATATATGACATTTAGTTTTGATGAAGCTTTGCGCAGGTGGAGTCGAGAACTCCACATCTTTCACAATAAGAGGTGAAAGAGTTTGGGTGGAGAAGTCTAAGAGTTGCTTAAACTTACTCAAATTTTGTCAAGGTGGAGTCTTGCATTCAGTTGGATTATGTTGGTGAAAGCGAGATGGTACATCAAAGGATATTCATGAGATTCTCACCAAGGTGGAGATTTGTGGTGATTGGCTCGAATGTGAGTCTCACCTCTTGGGCGGAGCTAGAGGTTGTTCGAGTGGTGGACGAGGTTTTAGATGCGCGAGCTACTGTGTAATTCCGCATGAGCAGAGATTGGGTCCCCCTCGATGGCTGCATGGTTGCTGTTTGTGGAATCCAATTTTTCTTTATAAACTCCTTTTTTTGTAGGAATTGTTTCCTTTTGGTTTTAGGACTCTATTGGAGCTATAAAGAGTTATTTTGGGATTTGGGTTTGTAAGCTAAGGTAAGGGTTGAGAGAACAAGAAGATTTGTGGGAGAGAGCATTGTGGGCTTGCCATGAGTTTTTAATCTTCCTTTGTTGGTTCTTCTCATCTGTTGTATTCTTCTCTTGGAATAGTGAAGTTTACTTGGATTACTTCGACCGTGGACGTAGGCTTTTAGGCTGAACCACGTATATCTTGGTTTGTGGTGTGTGTTCTTGTTTGCTATTATTATTTTACCATTGTCGTTGATTCTATCCTTAGGTGTTTCCACACAACATAAAGAACCTCAATTTTTAATTCAGTTGGACTTGGGTTTATAATTGTTAATAAAGTGACTATTATGCCCTTAAGATATATCATGGACCTAAATACCCTACCAAACATAACCCTTCAATGAGACTCGTGGATTCCTTTTATAACCAGGGTGACATTTCCTATAAGGCACTTGAAGACTAAGACCAATATGGATGATTATATATACATTCAATTTTTACCACCATTTAAAAATACAATTTATATTCTTAGAATTCACATGAAAGATTTTATTATTAAAAATAATAAGGTCAAGGCAATGATTGTGCCGGTTAGAAATTCTCAATTGTGTCTTTGCCGTTAGATAGGTATTTTAGCAATCAAATTGTCCAATGAAATAAAGATGGGGTGCGATTATTTATGTGTACATACCTTGCCCAACGAAACCCGTATGCCCCTC
This sequence comes from Tetracentron sinense, assembly GCA_015143295.1. Classification (NCBI taxonomy): domain Eukaryota; kingdom Viridiplantae; phylum Streptophyta; class Magnoliopsida; order Trochodendrales; family Trochodendraceae; genus Tetracentron; species Tetracentron sinense. Next base: position 20,448,691 of record CM026566.1, read on the forward strand.
CAGGCCGCCATGTATCCCTTTACATCCCTTTACATCTCCATTAATCATAGCTAAGCTTCATTAATTTAGGATTAATATTACTTTTCTTCTAAAAACCAATGTTAAAGGGTGAGTGAGTCTTAACTATAGTTGATGGTGGTTAATGGAACGCGTGGCAGCCTAGAGGCAGCAGAATGCACATTCCCCATTAAGTTTTATTAAAAAGGTTTATTTTGGTAAAGTAATAGAATACATTTAGTTCTATCAAATGTAGGGTAGTATATACACTTCACCAAAAAATTTGAATTTATGCCAAACGAAATTAGAGGAAAAAGGGAGAAATCCACGAACCTCATTGCAAGGACAATTCTAGTAGTAAAATAGGAGTTATTTGGTCTACTAAATTTCACAAGGGTATTACAATCACTTTTTAAACATTTTTGAATGTAATTCAACGGAAGTAGAAGAACGAGGTTCTTTGTCTAATGGCTGAAAAATTATGAGTTAGTTTGCAAATTTGTTATCCATAATAGTTTATTTGTAAAGTATAATAAACCTAACAACTAACACTACAAGAAAAGACGGTTTTACTGATAGAAATTTACCAACGGCTATAGAACCGTCACTACATAACGGTTATACTGACGGTTTTATAGTCGTCGGTGGTATCCTGTCACTACTAATTATAAGAACTAAATAATTGCGTTTATAGTTATGTTTATTCTATCATCAACGGAAATATAGACTAGTGATGGTAAATAAACCGTCGGTATTATATTATTAATTACCAACGGTCATTTTTCCATTGGTGATATTATTTAGTGTTGGAAATGTTACCGTCAGTAAAAATGTTCTAAATTAAATCCCCAAATGTTATGTGATTTCCTCCCGCCCTGACATCCTCTCCCGCCCTAAAACCTTTCCTCTCTCTCCCTCTCTCTCTCTCTCTCTCTCTCTCTCTCTCTGTTTCCATCTGCTCCGTGGACATTGCCGTTGCCGTGGTCATCGCCGGTGCTGTTTGCTCCTCCGGTAAGCCCCCCCTCTCTCTCTCTCTCCATATATCCCTCTGTCTTTCTCTTTCTCTCTCACTGTCTCTCTCTCTCTCTCTCTCTGTATGTCTGTCTCTCTCTCTCTCTGCATGTCTGTCTTTCTCTCTCTCTATATTTTTTGCATCTTTGTTTACTATTTTATTATAATTTTTTTTTGGTATAATTATCTATTTGAATTTCTTGTCTGATCTCTTATTTTTAGTTCGATACAAGTTAATCTTGTCTGATTCTAGAGTGGTATTTGTTTGATTTTCTTCTTGTGTTCTCTCCATTTTTACTTTAATTTGTTTGGATAAATTAAAACAAATTTTTAAATGTAGAAGGAAGAAAAGTAGAAAACCCAATGTTCTCAAGATGGGCTCACCCTTCTTGAGAATCAAAAACATCCAGAAGGGGAGGCCATTCTCCTTGTTCCATCATGTTCTTGCACAGGTTTAAGGTTTCAATATCTTCTCTTGATAAAACCTGAAAGGTAGTCATCCCAAAATTTTACTCAAAACACTAACTGAGAAGAAAATACAAGGAGACTCCTTAAACCTGAATTGTGAACTGTTTAGCTCATAGATGATTTTCTTCTATGATCCCATCTTTTATTTCTTTGATTTCCTTTAAGTGGATTAATCAGCATTTGCATCTGAATTTTTAAATTTCTGCCAAATTTAGTTGCTGATTGTCTTGGTGGTCTTTTCTATATTTCTCTGATTTGTGTTTGAAATTTTGGAATTAACGGTGGTACAGAGCTAGAACATGTGATATTATGGGAGTTTTTAATTACCTATTATTTTGATTCTCAAACATCTCCAAGAAAGGGTCTTAAAAGAGTGAAAACATTTGATAATATTGGACTTCAATCTCCCATTACCTATTTTTTTTCTTGACTTAAGGGTGTTATCTTCAATCTTGAGTTATGTTTTTTTTTTTTTTTTTGAAAGGGTCTTATCTTCAATCTTGAAATTGTTTTTTTTTTAAAGGATCTTATCTTCAATCTTGAGTTTTCTTCTTCTCTCTCCCTCTTTATGATTTTTGCTGATATTAGGTGGCATTTAAACGCTGCATTTATTCTTTTTCTTTTGCTTAGCCATGATATTTGTTAATTTATTATTATTTATGATGGGTTGCGTAGTCATGATTATATTATGAATGAATTTGAGGTCATTTAGCCAAGATGAAGAAAAATCTTCATTCATACTACCAATCTCTTCATCTTCCGCTCCACAATTCACCATCTCTCTCTCTCTCAGTTCGATTTTTGTTTTTGGGTTCAAGTTTCTCATTTTTTTTCTTTTTAATTAGAGCAATTACTATTGTATTCAATTTAGATTTAGGGTTCAAGTTTTGGATTAAAAGTCTATACTATCATGTTTTGTATATATATCTATGTTTTGATCCAAGGCTCATGTCCAATTCAATCTAAATCTAGTTCTTATGGGAATATTAAGAGTCCTCAATAGTCGTTAATTGGACCATCCAATTCCATGGGACAGTTTGGTCGACATAGATACTGACCTTTCTCAATTCAAGAAAAAAATAATATACAAAATGAGAGTTCTTGTATTCTTCTCATACGACAAGTTTTAAGGCATAGACAAGAAGTAGAAGCAACAATGACAATCAAGCAACAATAAATATATGCAATTTTAGAGAACTCTATCTCTTTGTGTGTCTCTGACTATTTTTTCTTTGTTTTTTCCAGATTGAAGAAAGTCTCTTCAGCTTGTGATCCCACTCGAGTCAGATTACCCTCCTGGCATCCCAAGGTCTCTCTCTCTTTCTCTGTTGCATGCCTATATCTTATATTATTTTGGAGCTTTAAGGGCCTAGATCTTCAATTTAAACATTGTGCCTAGATCTTCAATTATTGGTCATAATTTAGGTGTGTATTTCATTAAATTTATTTTGAATTTTGAGAAATATTATATATGTTGATCTAATATTATGTAGGAGAAATATCATCTGTAGTTTGTTTATAAAGGTTAAATTGTAGCTTGCTTGATGGTTTTTTTTTACATGGGTGCTGAGAAATGAGAAAAAGGAAGTTTGTGACAAGCAAACCTTACTCTAAGGAGGGGCAAACACAATAAGAATACTCTTCAAATCCTTGACCATTGTTTAAATTACCTTACTCTATATGTATTAATGTATGTTCTCTACTCTAAATGCTTAATTAAAATTAAAGTGCTATAATAAATACACAGTCAGAGTTATGCATGGTCTGACGTATTTTTCTCATACTAAAGCTTGAAGTTACTGTTAATATTTCTCCTCTCCAATTTAGTTGCACCAAATACTTGAGCTGAATTCACTCATGTCATTAATGGTTTGAGTCTAATTCTACATTAGCATCCTATATGGTACCATTGAAAGGTATTGTTTTTTTTTTCCTTAATAGGAAGTACCGACGGTAATCAGACCGTCAGTAATTATTTTTAAAAAATTAAATTGAAATTTACCAACGACGGTTCTGTTCTGTCGGTAATAGACATGGTAAGCAAATTGTCGGTATATATCACATTATACCGACGGCAACACTATTCGTCGGTTTTGTCAAAATTTTACCAACAGAACCATAAACGTCAGTATATATTCTATACTGACGGTAAGTCAACTGTCGGTATATATAACGTTATAACGACGGGACTTTAGTTGTTGGTATTTTTGGAATTGTACCGACGAAAACATAAGCGTCAGTATCTATTATATACTGACAGGTTTATACCATTGGTATTACATAATAAACCGTCTAAAATATTACAAACCGTTGGAAGAGGTCCCTTATGATCAAGCCAGCAATTTGAGGTATACCGACGGTTCGGTGATTTTTATACCGACGGAAAATATTGTATTACCGATGGTAAAAATCTTTTTTCTTGAAGTGTAAGGTGCAAAACCCCACCCTTATATAAACTGCAGTACCAAGTGCGACTAAATTAGCAAAGCTAAGATAGAGATTTGAAGATGAGTACTTAAATATTAGTTGAATACCTAGCCTTTCTGAATGCGACCGTTGCAAGGTGATGTACATGTCTTAGCACCAAATTTTCATCCTTCTTTTTTTTGTTTAATGGTATAATGATAGAAACATTATAATGTTTTTTTTTTTTTTTCTACTTAGTACAAATACTATATAATTTTTAACAAGCTCCTTATCATTTATGTATGGCAGTCCTTTTATTTAATTGTTGATGTTTTGCTTGTTGTTTCCAGTTTTCAATATGATACAAAGTTGATTGTTAACACTGCCTTCATGGTTGATTGTTGATGAATGGAATTAGGTGAACTATATAGTATTCTCTACATTAATGTCAATGTACAAATTTATTTATTTCCTTTACCTTTTCCTTCTCCTTCGGTGAACAAAACAGGAAAAAAGTTGCTTCATTAGCTAAATGCAGATGTGATACAATTATTCTTAAAAAATGGGATGTTTAATTGAAGGCGACTGGAAATCCATATAAGTTATTGAACAAAGTAAGTTGTTTTAGGACCCAATTAAATTTGATTGAAGTAAGTTTTATTTATTTATTTTCATTTTTGTATTCTCCATAGAAGCTAACACAAGCAAATTTTATGGAGCTCCAAGTAATTGTATTTGAAGGTGGTTACATACCTCAATTCCTATAGTTTAACCCAAGCAGTTTCACAAAGCAACTGCAGTACCAAGTTCTAGTGGGTTGGTGTTGGTAGAATGAGGTATACAATGACTTGATGAATAAAGGTCATTGTTAGCTCGATTGGTATTTGTCATTTTGTCAAGAATGGGATGCTTAAGGTATATCTCTTATCGATAGCATGAATGATACTTGGTAATAATGGAAAATGCTAGTGAGACTGCAAAGGGCCGAGATCGTGCATGTGATGTACGGATCTCAAAATTTTAAAAACGGATTTAATGAAATTTTGAGATCCGTGCATCACAAGCATGGTCTCAGTGCGGTCTCGGCCCTCTGTGGTCTCAGTAGCAAAGTCCGGTAATAATATTAGTCATTGAAGCTCGAACTAAAAGTGCAGAGTATCAATACCATGCTAACACATTAGGAAAAATATGAGAGATCAACAACATAACATCTATTTTTTATTACTAAACTACTACAACAACAACTTGCATGGTATCATCCTAGGATGGGTCGATTCTTACTGACTCTTTATCATCCTATAAACGAACCAGGCGACAAGTAAAAAGTAGAAAATATAATTTATGGAACTTAACACACATAACATCCAATAATAATTATCTAGACGACTCTTATTTAGGGTGTCTTGGAACCAACTTAGCCGCCCTCCCATTTTGCTAACCTTGTCTACTATATAGACGGAAAGGACGCTACCAATGGTTCCTGCTCCAAGGACAGCTTCAGTCAAAAATGGCAGATACCTCTTCATTGAGTTAGGAACTTCTTGAGAGCAAAAAACTGTAAGTATTTCTCCAGCATTGTTCTCAATGGCACCTAAGAAGGATAGCTGTGGAAGTAGCCAGAACATACTCATCGGAATTGTGGCCTCGGGCTTATCGATTAAACCATATTTCTGAACCACATGTAGCCTTTTGGACTCCACCAGTGCAGCAATGATACAGCATAATATACAATTGAATAGTGGGACTGAAGCTAGAAGGGCGGCAGGAACTTTTGTTTTGGCTTTTTCATAAGCCCGGTCTTTGGTCCACTTTGCCATCCTATAGTACCAAAGAAGGAACTCAACAGGGATATGTAAGGATCCAAGCTTGCGGTTCATGTGGTTCGCTTGCGCAAGAAAATAAGTGTTCCCAACAGATATTACTATCCCACAAACAATGAAGGTGATCCACATGGGAATAATGCGTAGAATAATACTTGTTTCGTCTACTCCTGAAGTTGTTAAAAGGCTCAATCCTCGTTCATCTACAGTTTGAGATGACAATAATGAGATAGTTGTGTCTTCACACCTGCATTAAATCAAATATAAATCACTTTTTGTAAGAGGGTATTAAAGGCCAATCAAGTTAGAAAGCTATTTTTAGCAAGGATTAAACATAGAGTAGTGATTAGTGTACCCATGGTGGCCAATTGCTAACCTAAGGCATCCACCAATGGGTGGATGCCTTAGGTTAGCAATTGGCCACCATGGGTCCGTTAACTATTTTTCTTAAACATATGGTTTCGGGGATGTATCGGTCCCAACCGAAACCTATACGTATCGATCTTGGTATTGGTTTCGGGGGATACATATAAAAATTTTTCTTTAAAAAAAAAATTAAAAAAAATAAATATCAAATGACTTATAAAAATCAAATATAAAATCACGGGAAGTGAGTAAAAAACAAAGTAGCAAACAAAATTACAAGTTCACAATCAATTAAAACATGAATAACTAATAAACAATATGTATCGCCTGTTTCGATCGATTTCGACAATTTTTATTTCCATGGTTTTTAGAGAAACATTACATTAGAAAAATAATAATGTAATATATAGAAGATACATTGGATCTCAAAGACAATCTTAGATTAATGTCATACTTATGAGGGCATGGTATCAAGAGTTAAATCATGAAGTGTGAGAGAGAGACCTGCTGGCACTCGTTTGAGGTGGTTTGATGTAAGGGCGAAAACATGAAGTGCTCAAAAACACAAGAGTTGCCACCACTGTACATATTGCGGGAATCCCAAATCGAACTGACCAAGGCTTTATATAAGAAACTGAGATAATGGCAGCTACCATGACAAACATGACCGCATATTCCCGGAATCCCACATGGTTGCTGTAATTATCTTGGTTCTCTTTCCGGAAAGATATTTTAGAAACTGACTGACTGGACATGCCCACGGCTATTAGAGCCAATGCCGCATAGAAGAGGATGGATTGTGTGTTGCCAATGCATGCCGGCTCATATGCACTACAAGTGCCTGTGATCTTCGAAAGGACTGGTGGGGTTGACATGGTCAAGAAGCTCAAACCCTGTACAGAAAGTTCAGTTCATGTAAACTCTGATATGCACAACAATTACCCGTGTTTTAGGAGGAAGAAACTTACGATGCTATAAGTAATGCTAGAGAGCACCTGCATCCAATGGGTACTCAGACAATGATCAAGAAGGAAGGCCATGACTATTGGCATTATGCCCACCAACCCCGAATATATGTTCACAATCGCTGCAGCATGGGTGATACTAAGCTTCCACACATCTGTGAGATATGTCATCAACACCCACATGGTGTACACCGCTATGATGTCGGCGCAATGTAGAACTACCATGAAGACAAAAGGAAATGAAATTTTTTAGTTTGCTAATTAAACATTTCCCACTAGATGGTTTTCTGATATGTAGAATACGAAAATTACCACCGACTCTCCTGAAGGATCTCCCGCTTGCCATGTCTACGTATTTATCACTCTCTCTGCAAAGAGCTAATTATAGAGAATTAGAAGTACATTTGAGGGCATGGTAATAAGAGTCAATTGCTGTTAATATGAACTATTTGAAGAATCCTAAGAATACTCTCACAACCCCTTAGACTTTATTGTTGTGATATTGTACATGTACTTAGAGAAACTAAGTATATCCTTACAAGCAAAATTGTCATGGTAACCTAAGCCTACTCTTCAAAAAAAAAAAAAAAGAGGATAAAATTGTGGAGTGCTAATTTCACTCTCCCCTGAAGTACTCTTACCTTTTGGGGTCAAAAACCACGATTTTGTCTGAGGGCCTTGTGGGCCACCATAAAATCTGTCTTGTTTTTAAGAAAAATAAATAAATAAAAGAGGGGAAGGGGGCTAGAAGAATCCAAAAATCTTTGATGGTAACAAGTATATACTTATGAGAATAATTATACTCTTGATGCCAAAAATGAAAATTTGAAGAGTCCCTCTAGGAGATCTCACTATGGTTTGTAAATTTCAACAATGCAATAGTACGGAGGGACTGAAAATAAATCAAGCATAGAAAAGAAGAAGAAGAAGAAGAGAGAGGTCAATCTACTAACACCCTCAAAATAATATAATTAAAGAGGCGTACCTAAACAGTATGTAAGCTTTATGTTAGGCTTAGAAAGAAATAGAGTGAGAGATCCAAAAATGGGAGATATATATGAAGACTAAGATCGTGGTTTGTTTGTAAGGTTTCTCTAAGCTGGCTTAACTATAAGGGTACTTATAAGTGATTACAAATGAGCAAATTGCTAAGATTCTTTCTCCATTTTTTTTTTTTTTAATTATTTGAAAACACTAATCATGCATAAAAAACGATGCACAAAAATAACAGTTGACTTCAAAGTCTACAAAAATAACAGTTGACTTCAAAGTCTATCTAAACCAAACCAGAAACCTAAATCTCTTACACATAGTGAGGATGGGTAAATGTGCTCAACACATGCGTTTGTTAAAGAAAAAAAATTCTCAAACGAATCCCATGCGCGGCACATGGCCAATTTCATGTAGATGTTGGCTAGTGTGGGTGTTTTCAGTGAGCTATTTTTTTTTTTTTCTTTGGAGCCAAGTCATCTCCGGTGAAAACCGGATTTGGCAAATCCGGTTATTACCCCTAGAGGTCACCGAGTGTCTCCTTTGACACCCCTTAACCGTGGGTAAGATTTACCCACCCCTAGGGTTCACCCACCCATTTTTGTTTCTGTTTTTTTTTAAAAAATATTAATTCTTTTTTAAAATTAAAAAAACTATTTTTAATATTAAAAAAACTCCAAAAACAATTTTTTAATTAAAAAAAACAATTAATATTTTAAAAAAAAAACCAAAAATGGGTGGGTGAACCCTAGGGGTGGGTGAACCTTACCCACGGTTAAGGAGTGTCAAAGGAGACACGTGGCAACCTCTAGGGATGATAACCGGATTTGCCAAATCCGGTGATAAACTGTAGATTTGACTTTTTTTTTAAAAATTTTTGTAAGGATAAAGCTTTTGATACTGTCCAGGTCGGAGACAGCCCCGAGACCATAAGTAAGAGGACAAAAAAGAAAAAAAGTGCAAGGGATTCAAAAATTTTTAAATTCCCATCCAGTAATATGGAGTTCGAATGCGCAACAGTGGTCGATGTTACCCCTTGTATCTCAAAATATGGGCCCCACATCAATAAAGGTTGCCCCCACTTCAACAGTGAGTTGGGACCTCATTTTAATCAGACACAAGAGACAACAGCACTGGCTGTTGCCCATCCGAACACGGTAATATGTGGTCTCGGGGCAGTCTCCGCAGACTGCCCTCAACGGTCTCGGTAGCATTTTTATAATATTTTTTGTAATTGATTTCACTTGGGAAACATATTGTTCGCGGAAGTATATTGTCTGTGTTATTTGGTGTGGCCATCCCTGTGTTCTTAGCATTCAAAGGCCAAGATCTCTTGCCTTGTACGGATTTAACAGTAGTAACCACCTATATAAGAGATCTTGACCTTTAAATGCCAAGAACATAGGGATAGCCACACCAAATATCACAGACAATATGCTTCCATTGTTTGCGCTTAGACTGGTTACCCTAAAGCCAACCAAAGGATGAAAATTTGCCTTACTTCATGTAGACCTGTTATTGTCTTCCATTCATAGAAGAGGAATGCTAGCCTTATTCTCCATCAACTCTTACTCTGACTCAACTCTTACTCTCTCTCCACCAATTATTTTTCCATTTTTTGGTGAGTGTTATTTGATGTTGCAGAATGAATGAGTAAAGGTTGATTGAGAGTAGGTCTAGCATTCCTCAAAAGAGAGAGTAAGATGTGTATTAACAAGGTTGATTGTCTCTGGCGAAGCTAGAAAGGGCTTGTCTTGGGCAACCATAGAATAGGGACAAGTGGTGGAGAAGTCAAAATCATGCATGATTTTGACTTTTTCACCCACTATATGACACATGGTGATAAGGTGTTGAGATAAAGGGGAAGAAGGTGTTGAGATAAAGGGGAAGAGATATCAAGTGGAGAGAAGTCAAAATCATGGGGAGAAAATGAAATGACTTCTCCCCTTTTTAACGCCGCATGTCCCTTATTCTATGGTTGCCCGAGAGCCCTTTCCAGAGACAATCCGTGGCCATTGCAACTGCACATGGGGGTATTATTTACCAAATTGCAACTGCACATGGGGTACATTGCTCTCGTGGGTTCAAGAGGCAATTAACAAAAAAGGTAGTCTCATCTCTCCGTTAAGCTAATGCAAGAGGCAATTTAAAAAAATAAATAAATAAAGAAAAAAGACTTGCAAGTCAATGAATACTTATACCAAATGAATATAAAAAAGAGGGAACCAAATCCTCTATGGTTATAACTGGATTATGGTGAATATGGTTATCCCCGAGGTCGTGGCCCTTTTGACACCATTTAATTATGGTTAAGATTCACCTACCCCTAGGGTTCATGCACCCATCCTTGGCTTTTAGAAAAAATATTTAATAATAAAAAGTTTAAAACAGAATTAAAATTTTTTTTCTGAAAACCAAGAATGGGTGGGTGAACCCTAGGGTTGGGTGAATCTCAACCACAATAAAGGGGTGACAAAAGGGACTTGTGGGGATATCAGGAGCATAACTGGATTCCCAAAATCCGGTTATAGAGCATAAACATATAGTACTTTGTTGGGTCTTAGTCTTGAAACGACAAACAAACAAAGAAAAAAAAGACTTAGGAGTCAATGAATACAGTAATTGCACCAAAAAATATAAAAGAAAACTAGAGCAATTAAAATCATATAAACAGGGTTATCATCATCAATTTATAACAAGACTACAATTCCACAACTCTAATTCCATAATCATAAATTCATCACCACAATTCGTTATCATTATCAATTTATAACAAGACTACAACTCCACAACTCTAATTTCATGATCATAAATTCATCACCACAGTTCCATCATTATCGTCCCATCATCATATAATAGTTTCCATAATCATTATCATTTCAAAATCATAAAACAACAAGCATATCATAATATTCTCATCGTGAATCCCATACCCTTGTCAAACATAAAATAACATATTATTCCTTTAATAATCATTAAAGCCACATACAAGCATATTCACACCTTAATCATCAAGTTCTCTTATCATAACATCATTAAAAGTACAATATATAGTACATCTCTCGATCGCTTCCCTAGGATATTGTAGAGACCCAAATTTTCTTTCATGTCATTAATATGATTAATAAGGGTTTAAATGGTCAAAGATGCATTTTAATATATGTGATGCCTTGTTCCTTAATGATATTAAGTAAATATTTAAAATGGCTAAGTGCAGGAATATTAGAAATTCTAGAAGGGCTGTGGTTTTAATACAAACATAAATTATTGATTTTTGAGATGATTTTTCCCAGAAATGGATATTTATAGGTTAAATAAAAGTATGTGATTTTATTATTAGGTATAGAGTGGCTAACTCAACTATCGAAAATCTTACAAACAAGATTTTCAGTTTTCAACCTAAAACTGGAAAATTAGATTTTGATTTATAAGGACTTGAAATTTCTAGTATTTCTTATTGAATCCAAATTGGGGGTACTTTCTTATTTTAATTTAAAAATTAATTTAAATGAAATAAAAATTTAAAAAAAGTATGCTGATGGACTGATGCTGAAGAAGAAAGGGTTCTAGTGCAGTTGTTGTTGAAAAACAACAGGAACTGTGCTAGTTGCGATCGATCGCACTCAGTAAAAAATTTACAGAAAATTTTTGTGTGTTGTGCGACAGATCACCATTAGGTGCAATAGATCGCACTAGAGTTGATCGCAGTATATGTGTGATCGATCGCAATCGTACCTAAAAATTTTTAAAAGAGTTATAGAAATGAGAGTTTTAAACCCTTAGACTATAAATAACACTTCTAATTCGAATGTTTTAGACTCTAAAGAGTTTCTTACCTAATTTGGGAGAGATTTGGGGAAAAACTTAGGGTTTCAAGAGGATTGGTTTGGAGGAGAAGTAATTTGCTTGGAGAAGAAAAATATTAGCTTGGAGATCAATACCAAAGCTTGAAGGAGCTTTATTTAGGGATTTAGATCCAAGGGAAGGATCCCTAAGGTCGATATTCCTTCTAATTAACCCTATTAAGATGTTTTGCATGTTTAACTAAGAAAATGTATAGATTATCATGAGATTTACGTGAATATGTATGAATTAAGGAATTGAAATGTGAATTGAGGTGGATATCATTTCTAATCTAACTCTTGTATTATTATGTTTATGGATTAAGTATGAAAAATGATGAATTAGTAAAGAATTTGCATGTTTAAGTAAGGATATGGATAAATTTGCATGTTAGAGGTTAGATTGAATCTTGGATTATGTTATAGATTATGAATGCATGAAAATAATGATGGATGAGTTGAAATGGAGAAGAGATAGATAATGAATTTGTGAATGTGGTTATGAATGGATATGTTATGATTATGGAATGTGAAAATGGGAAGGGCATTGTATACATAAGTATCGCATGGTAAGTATTTGTTGAAATGTCTAAGAACATTAAGTATGAAAATGATGATATTGAAAGGTTTGTATGAGTACGATAAGATAGACTATGATGAATTATGCCTAATAATGATGTTAGAAATGTTAACATGAGCATGACAAGATATGAAGTATGTTATGATAAATTATGATCATTCATCTTGCATGGTGATTCTTATTCGGGTAGGTCAACGCTTAGAGGAAATTCTCCATATCGGAAATTCTCTAACTAGGGAGATGTAACCTAGTGGAGTTTCTTGGCGGAAGATGAAATCTAGGTGATGACCGAGCTCAAATACTACTCACGATACTATTGCACAAGTTCACGTATATGGTAAGTTATAAGTTCCATGTGTATACAAGCATGATACAGATATTGCATGAATACTAAACACTGAACACTGAAATACAAGTACAAGGACTCTGAACACTGAAATACATGTACAAGGACTTTGAACACTGAAATACAAGTATAAGGATTCTGAATACTGATACACAAGTACAAGAACAAGAACACTACATGATTTTACAAGGACCCTAAATTTCAAGTAGCTCCGATAATCATTGATGCTTTCCATGGATAAGATTTCAAGCCTAGATAATTATCATGGACATTTGGTATCTAAGAGCTTTAGGGCTTATGCTTCTGTTGATGCACCTCTATGGATCTAAATATAAAAATCTCGATGACTATTTTTATGGAAAACAAGCATGCATAACATTTATGGTATAAGTTTAAGAGTCACACAAGTACACGAATCAAGCTAAGTCATGATATGTTCACATGTTCCAGCACTCTAATTAAGTTCATGTTATATTAAACTGCTATTGACTTTACAATTGTTACATGATTTAGATTTTGGATATATGCATGTGCTATTATTGATATTAGTTAGACTAGATATCCGCTGGGTATTCAATGCTCAGTCGACCTGTTATTGTCGTTCAGGTCTAGCTCAGGATCAGTTAGCTACTCCTTGGGTGGAAGAGGAGTATATTGAAGAAGTGGAAGATGGTAATTTTCCGGTTGATGGAGCCCAAGATCCTGATCGGTTCCCGTATTATTAGTTTATTTTCAGTTTTAGTTTTATTGAGTGAAAACTTGTAATAAACTTGACAGAAGGCTTTAATTTATGTTTGTGGATTTTGTCAAGAATGGCGCACTTAACATGAGTGGTACTTCACGGTCTAGATAATGCTAGCAACACTCTCTTCCAAGACTCACTCTCTTTTTGACTTTTGACGTCTTTCTGTTAATGGAAGAAAATAACACATGATATTCCATTATAGAAAGTGAGTGTAAAAGAAAGTGGAGCTACATTGCCCGGTTGGTCTTTGGAGCACAGTACAAAGTATCAATATCATGCTAATACATTTAAAAAAAATTATGAGATATGCAAACTTTTCAATAACATAACATCTACTTTTTATTATTAAACAACTACTTGCATGCACTACAAGAAACAAAGGTATTACCAACGGTTTTAATTCCGTGGGTAAAAGTATATTTCCGTTGGAATAAGTAGTAGCAACGGAATATTGTCCGTTGGTGGTCCGTGGCTAATACGGGTGTGGGTAAAACCTATAGCCACGGTAATGTCTTCCGTGGGTAAGTGCCCATGGACTTATTTCCGTGACTATTACTCCGTTTTGAATTCCCGTTGGTATTTGAAAATTATTACCCACGGAAATTGTTCCGTGACTATACATTATTACCCACGGTAATTTTACCGTGCCTATATATTATTCCCACGGAAATTTGACCGTGACTGGTTAATTATTACCCACGGAAATAAAATCGCGTCTATAATTATTACCCACGGAAATAATACCGTGGGTATTTGTCTTACCCACGGAAATAATATTGTGGCTATACTTATTACCCACGGTAATTTTACCGTGACTAATACCATACATATAATTTTTTACATTACCCACGGTAATATTTCTGTGGGTAATTCCTGTGAAAAAAAAAAAAAAAAACAGGACCTATTTGCATTTGCAGAGAAGCTGTCACCTGTTTTGTTAATATCATATCTAAATAAACAAGTAGTACGCAAGCACCAATCTCTACAAGGGAAGATTGAAGCAAATGGTAAGCTCCTAAATCCATTGACTGATACTGTAACACTTTCTGGAAAAAACATTGCAAGGGGCATGATTATATGGAAATATAGTTCAAGATTCCTTATCAATGGAGTGGACGCATAGTGTGGAGCTTCGGTGAGGCAGAGGCAATCTCAATCTAAATGGACAAATGTTTTCTATATACATGATACAAGAGAGTGTACAAGTTGGTGGCAACAACAGTTGGTAGTAGAAATGGGAAAAAAGAGCCAGTTTAATCCAAAGGCCTGCTACTTTTTAGATATTTCACATGAAAATGATTATAAGGAATTCATATTTGGAATTATAGGTTTGGCTATTAAGAATACAATACAAGGGTTGAACACAAAATCCCTTTGGAGCAATAGTCAGCTTCAGTACCTGAGGTGCAGCATGTAGCTAATGTCCTACCATAGCCTCATTTTGTATACCAGAGGTCTAGAGCCAGTTTGGTGTGCTCTTACTTGACATCGTGGTCAAGGATGGAATGTCAGAAACCTTGGCCAAAGAAGGATACTGCAACTTGACACTCTCTGCATTGTCCAATGTCTTTACCACATACCTGCTAAACAGTTGGGATATCAAAGAGGAACCAATTATATTAACTACAGATCAGTTTCACAGAGAATTATGGGAAAGTCAAAGCATCCAATATCCAGAACAATGTATAAAAAGAGCAACATTAGGTGAGTCGATCCCACCATGATCTTAATGAGTTCATGTATGCATATGCTTTCCACAAAATAAAGTAGAGACTCGTTATGTGAGTAAATGCTAACCATGAATATCCAACATCAAAATCCATGGCCCAATAACATACAGGCCATCTAAACCAAATCAAAATTCCCCATTGAACAGAAGACCAAAAAGAAATCGATTGAACCACCAGCCCCTTAATCAAAACAGCATATCTCTCTTCCTCCTATCCGTTGAAATCAAAACAATGTACAAAAATAGGAATATAAGAAACTCCCTATCTATCTCTGTAATGATTACAACTAACACTCTCCTATACTTACTCAAGGAATAAAATTGAAAAAAAATGGGATTAAACAGGTGATTGATGGGGTTTTATATTATCTAATAAACAATAAGAATCCATCAAACATACGTAATTAGTTGTTCCTGTCAAGACACCACAACCTATTGTTTGTGGGCAGTTTCGAACTTGCAGAGTCCGATTATCAGCAAAATAAAGCCATATTAAGGATATTATCATAAGTAAAAATAATACTTTTTTTCTGAAGAGAAGAACTTCTTAAAGATCAGTCGGATTGCTTCGAAGACACCAAATTCCTCCAAAGTCTAGAATCCAATATCTTTTCTGAAGCTTTAAAAACCAACAGCAGAGACAACTGCAAGTGGAGAATAGAGTTAAGAATCGAAGCTTTAAAACCCAAAAAATCATTAAAAAAAAATGAAGAATAAAACCCTAGATGATCGTCACTTTCAAAATCCAGCGTATGTGTTCCCAACATCTAGCCTTGACGCTCACAAAATCGCAGTGGTTATGTTGGGAGCTAATCTAAAACTAACAAAGGATTAGAACTAAGAGAAATTCAGATTTATTTTAACATAAAAACTAATCTAAATTGTACATAAGAACAGATTTTAAAGTAGCAAGAGAAGCCTTAAAAAAAAACAGATTTGATCCTAAACTATCAAATATTATCCAACTAAAGTAGACCCAAAAAATCTAGTGTTACTCTAACTTAAACAAGAACCCAGATTTTATCAAAACTAATCTAGAGATTAATCTAAATAAAAAAAAATGAATTAACTTGAGAATAGAATTTTATCTAATCAAAACTAGCCTAGGAATTAAATAGGAGCAAATCTAAACTATACATTGTTAATTTCAGATTATTAAAGACAAAAACAAAGGAATGAGAAATGGATATACCTACTACAGCCGTGGAGGATGGGATAGGGTGCAGGACCAAGCTAGAGAAAAAGAGTTGATTCTACCACAGGTCCTTTAAAACCAGTTCTAGTTAATTCCATGATCAATGCCTACAAGCATGTGAGTAATTCTCTTTCAATTCTGTCTAAGCCTGGGCCGTTAAAAGGCGGTCCTAACCGGCAGCTCATGGGTTTTCCGAAATGGGTGTCCCGGAAAGATAGACGGATTTTGCAGAGCGAAGAGGAGTACGACCCAAGTGAGGTGCTTACAGTGGCTGCAGATGGGACAGGAAACTTCACAAGGATCACAGATGCCATTAATTTTGCTCCTAATAACAGTTACAGTAGGATAATTATCTATGTTAGAGAAGGGGTGTACAGCGAAAGGGGGCGTTGCTATTGTTTTGGGGACTAAACATGGGTACTCTCTTTGACATGGTCATTGAGAATGATCTTTTTTAAAGGCGATTTTCCATGATGCTGAATCTGCATGTGGGTTGGTTGGAGTTGTCACTTAGGAATAAAGACATGAGGAAATGCAGAGTTTCCGGGTAACATGGACTTACAAATTGAGAGTGAAAAGGAAAAAAATACATCAATGGCAACCTTCTCATCCAAGTCAAAACAAGCAAACGATACAATCAACCACTTTCAAAAGCTTGTAGATAAAGAAAAGAATCACCAGAAGAAACCAACATAGAGTAGAGAGTTTACATTTGTCTGCCAAGTCAGCGATCGGAAACATTGAATCTGTGGGCCATACCTTGATAAAAACTCTAATGAAACATTAAGAACAATGTCCATAGGTCACCTTGTAGCAGATAACATACTTGTCTTCATAAATTTAGAATTGATTACTTACTAAATATACTCCTCTACAGACCTGATAGTAAAAAACATGTCCTGATAGTAAGAAACTTGTCAATAAATAATAGAATATTTACTAAATTCAATCTAATGTACTTCTCAAATTTGACCATATCATCAAATAGGATAAGTTATACAGGGAATTTCTTTCAGAAGAAGTTAACCATTCAGCATAACAGATTAATGTTATACAAGTATGGTATTAGCAAGTAGTAAATAACGAAATTTGTTATTTCTAAGGTCCTATTTAGTATACTGTAAAATTATTGAGTTAAATTTTATGCTTTCTGGCTGCTTACACTTTTAGTTCTAAGTTTAGGAATGCAAATGAAAACTCAGTTGGACCATAACATTAGAGACTGCTCTCCTATTATATAGGTGCTTAAAATTTTTGAATATTCATATTAATAGGATGCCATCCATTGGAAAATGAAGGCAGCAGTAAGGATAATTTTATTGTAGTTTTGCACTAATTGTGAATAAATTTCAACACATCAAAATAAAAGGTGATGTACATATATTAAAGAGTCAAAGTTCATTTAGGATTAAAAGCCTTCATGGAGATAAAGAAAGATGCTTCTCTTCCACTTTCTAAGATTCGTTAAGCCTGCTTCTTCCATAAGATAAATAAATAATCAAACATTTTCAAGTATTCTGTAACAATGAGCATCAAAATTAACAGCTAGAAGCCTAGAACACAGTTCTAAGAAATCAAACATGAATCAATAGTAACCAAGAAGAAGCAAATGAAATAAAATTGCATCGGGTAAAATTAACATCAGTCTATGTTAGTCTAACAGGTGGCTCAATTGAGGTCAATACAAAGGGGACTGGGATTCTAATTGGTCTAGTTTAAGGCAGTCTGACCCAAACCCTGATCCAGCCGAACGAATTTTCATAAGATTTGGGAAGGCATCATATCACCTCCATATAAACACAATGATTTAAGGACGTCTATAATGAGTTCAATTTGTTTAGCTAGTTGAGAAATACAAATTCCCACCAGTACTGATTAATGAGACAACCAAGATTAAAAATGGTCTCCCTTGGCATAACAATTATCCTATAAATTCCTTGTACTATTAATTATTTAACATTAGTCTATGTTAATCTAGATCCAATAAACTATCTTTCTGTCCAAATGAACAATGTCCATAGGTCACCTTGCCAATCTATGCATGGCCACACCACCCCACGCTTTAATTCTCATGAAACATTAAGAACAATGTAGCCATTTGAAACCCCACCACAAATTCGGGCCTAGACATATGTGCATGCCCATGCAAAGAAACAAAAATCAGAATAACCTAAAACAAATTGTTTTTTCTATAAGGGTTTATTGGATAAATAGATCAATATTTCAGAAAAACCTAAAACAAACACATCAAGAGTTTCATGTGAAGAAACCCAAATCAGAGCTAAATAAAAACAAAAAACTACTCTACAGAGCTATAAATAATACATGAGAATAGCATGACAGGAAAAAAAAATGAAGGAAAAACCCAGAAACATTCACACAGGTAAACACACAGAGCTAGGCAAAAACCTAATAGAGACTTAGAGAGAGAGAGAGAGAGA
Source organism: Tetracentron sinense (assembly GCA_015143295.1). Classification (NCBI taxonomy): domain Eukaryota; kingdom Viridiplantae; phylum Streptophyta; class Magnoliopsida; order Trochodendrales; family Trochodendraceae; genus Tetracentron; species Tetracentron sinense. Next base: position 20,467,592 of record CM026566.1, read on the forward strand.
GAGAGAGAGAGAGAGAGACATAGAGAGAAGGAAAGAGAGACTTAGAGAGAGAGAGAGTGAGACAGAGAGAGAAAGATCGGGAGAGAGAGGACTTACGGCGTTGGCTTTGGCGTCGGCGACGGCGATGGCAATGAAAAGAACACGGCGATGGCACGAAGAGGCGAGGGCAAGGCAGAGGGAAAAATGAGGCGGGAGATTAGGGCGGGATGGGGATGACGGAGAGGGGGGAAAAATGGGGCGGGAGATTAGGGCGGGATGGTGATCATGCAGAGGAACGTGGTGGATATGAATACGAATACGAATATGAATATAATGATTTACCATGGTATTGATACCGTGGCTATTATAAGAACTTATACCAACGGAAAATTTTCCGCGAGTATCTATTAAAAATTAATAATAATGGTTAAGTATCCGTGGCTAATTATTTTTCCCAACGGTAATGATACCGTGGCTAATATAAAAACTTATACCAACGGAATATTTCCGTGAGTATCTATTAAAAATTAATAGTAATGGTTAAGTAACCGTGGCTAATTATTTTTCCCAATTACTAAAATTATTTTTTATAGATATATAGGCACGAAAAAAAAAACTGTGGGAAAAGGTTCCTTCACTTACGGAATCAAATACCGTGGCTATTTTTCTGTTGCTATTACCCTCATTTCTTGTAGTGATGGAATGATCCTAAGCGGATGGATTTTTACTAAAGCGGCCTTATCCTCCTAATCTTGAACCACGAGATCAAAAAGTAGACAACATAATTTATGGAACTCAATACAGTTAACACCCAATAATAATTATCTAGACGACTCCTATTCAGGGTGTCCTGGAACCAACTCAGTCGCCCTCCCCTTTTGCTAACCTTGTTTACTATATAGACTAGAAGGACGCTACCAATGGTTCCTGCTCCAAGGACACCTTCAGTCATATAAGGCACATACCTCTTCATTGAGTCAGGAACTTCTTGAACACAAAACTTCGCCAAATATTTTGTCCGCACTGTACTCCATGAGCGCTAAAAAGAAAAGTTGTGGAAGCAGCCAGAACATACTCATCGGAATTGTGTCCTCAGGCTTGTCGATTAAACCATATTTCTTAACTACATGTAGCCTTTTGGCCTCCACCAGTGCAGCAATAATACAGCATATTATAGAGTAGAATATTGGGGATGAAGCTAGAACGGCGGCAGAGGTTTTTGTCATGAGATTTTCGAAGGACTGGTCGTTGCCCCACTTTAACACGGAATAGTACAAGAAAGGAACACGACAGGGACATGTAAGGATCCAAGCTTGTTGTTCATGTGGCTCGCTTGCTCAAGAAAATAAGTGTTCCCGACAGATATCACTATCCCACAAACAATGAAGGTCGTCCAAATGGGAATAATGCGTAGAGTAACTCTAGTTTCGTCCACTCCTCGAGCTCCTACAAACCTCAATCTATTATTGTGGTGTTCCTCTATCAAATGAGATGGTACTGTTATGACAGCTGTGTCTTCACTACTGCATTTCATCCATATAAATAACTTTTCATACATCGAGTATAATAATGTAATAATCTATGAGATACATAGGATATAATAGACACTCTTAGATTAATGTTGTACTCAACCCTCTATTCGTCCACTCCTTGAACTATTACAAACCTTGTTATATTATTGTGTAGTGGCACTTGAACGTGAGCTTGTAAGGCCTGGAAATCTCCGCATACCATTCTGCATTTCATACATATAAATTACTTTTCATAAACAGAGTTAGGAGGAAATATTATGTTCGGAAAATAATAATGCAATATCTATGAGATACATAGGATCTCATATTTAAATACTCTTAGATTAATGTTATACTCAACCCTCTATTCGTCCACTCCTTAAGCTCCTACAAACCTCAATTCATTTTTGCGTTGTTCCTGATCTAGATCCAGATCTCGAATATAAGATTGTATTGTTGTGGCAACTCCGTCTTCACTACTGCATTTCATCCATATAAATAACTTTTCATAAATCGAGTTAGGAGTAAATATTATGTTAGGAAAATAATAATGTAGTATCTATGATATAGAGAGGATCTCACAGACACTCTTAGATTAGGAAAAAGATAAGCTCTTGTGGCTGCCCGAGCTGGGCGCTCGGGCATCCACAAACCATAAGACACCTGGCGATTTTAAAGGAAAAAAGTCTCTGTTGGGCAGAAGTCAAAATGATGGAGACAGGTGAAATGACTTCTGCACACTGACATCTACCACACGTCCTATGTTTTGTGGATGCCCGAGCGCCCAGCTCGTGCAGCCACCAGAGCTAATCTTTTTCCCTTAGATTAATGTTATACTCAACCCTCTATTGGTCCACATCCCCTGTTCAAAGCATACCATGTTCACGAAGCATTTCATATCATTACCAAGGGACATGACAGAGATTAATTTAGGGAGGGGCTGTATGTATAGAAAGCCTGTTCTATCAACCTAGGCCTATCGTACTTAGGGGTGGGCAATTTGGCCCTTCAATGAGGGTACCTAGCCAAGCCCAATCCTTCTAAGCCTGCAAATTTAAGGGTTTTTTCTCCCCCAGTCTCAAATCTTCCAAAGACGCAGCTTGGTAGCTACAAATGTCCAACATTTACAGATTTTTTATTTTTTTAATCAGTTAAAATATCAAACTTCTCCATGTGTTAGAACTAATCTTGGGTCTGTGCAAACATTTGGAGTAAATGCGACGGACTCCTCATTTTGGAAATCCCTTTAACTTGATGCCTGATTAGGGCCTCATCCTCCACTTACTCTACTACGCATAATATAAGTATGAGGAGTGCTAGCCCAAGGTGCACTTTGTCAATTTTTGTCCACAGACGCAGTGTGGGTGCAACACGTGGTGTTGCTACTCTATAACAGGGAAAATGGCTAACACTTGTTGCCAACATCTTACGTCTGAGAAATCATGCGACTGGGTGCGACTGGGGCTAGTATTTCTGTATAAGTATTATTGGTCAAATTATCTGATTATGGTATGTCTCCCAATAAAACATTGGATTAGAGTGCATTGGAGGGAGAGTAAAAACTAGCAATCCTTTAGAGGGTTTTGTATTATTCTCGTGTGCATATGTGTGAGAGAGAGAGAGGGTTTTGTATGATTCTCGTGTGTGTATGTGTGTGTGTTAATAGAGTAGATGTATGGTTATGATATGCATGAGATGCACCATATCATTACCATCATCACAATTGGAAAGAATTGGATTTAGAATGAGATTGAGAGATTAGGAATTGTTTGATTTAGTTTCTATTTTATCTATATACTATTATCTATATAAACCCTAGATTGGTCTCTTTGTAATCACTTTGAGAATTCAATAAAATCAGTTTCTCTTCATGGTATCAGAGTAGGCGGATTCTCTTCATGGTATCAGAGTAGGCGATCCACCGCTTATTTTGATTATTTTTTATTTTTTCCACTTTTCCGGCAGGTGGTGCCGCTTGCCATCCGTCGGGCCTAAACACCTATTTTGAGTTTCTACTTGATTACGCTTTTCCGGCGGGTGGCACTGCCGCCACCCGTCCGGGTTGAAGTTGTTATTTTATGTCGCCATCCTCTCATTCTCCCAAGAAAGCCAACCGTACAAGTTCCCATTAATCATATTTATTCTGATTGTCTTGTATGCAATACATGCAAGTGCAAACCAGTCGATTCTCATCATGATTCTATTTGCACTCCCAAGCTAACCCCTACTCGTCTGACCCCCACCACCTGCTCCTTCAGATAAGGGTGTCCATGCCTCACATTCAGAACTCGTCCCAACAATAGTGCCATCGGCACATACTCCTTCAGATAGGGATGTCTATGCCTCACGGTCAGATCTCGTCTCAGCAATAGTGCCATAGGCAGATGCTCCTTTAGATCAAGTCTCCGCAATAGTGCCATAGGCACATGCTCCTTTAGATAAGGACGTCCTTGCCTCATTGTCAGATCAAGTTGCACAAGGCTATGCCAACCCTGCTGTTTCCATTAAAATTAAGTTTCATGGTCATTCCAATGATATATCCAGAAAAAAAAAATGTTGTTGATTGTGAAAAAAAAAAAAGAGCGAAAGGCTCATTTTTGTTTTCAGGTCCAAAGATGCCATTTTGAAGACCCGCGACCCCTTTGGCAAGACCATAGGCATGATCATGGATGTCTTTTTGAATATGGTCCACGAGGCCCATTTCATTGCCCAAGAGGCTATTCGGCCCATTGAGGCCCTGACCCATTGAGGTCCAGACCTGTGACCTCTTTGGCAAGACCATAGGTACGATCAGGGATGTCTTTTTGAATATGGCCCACGAGGCCTATGTCATTGCCCAAGAGGCTATTGGCCCATTGAGGCCCCTATTATTCTCTCTTCATGCAACACATCAACAACGGTGGCGATCGACAACTATCAAGATCTGCAACGATTTGGAATGACTAGCAAGCTACCTTACCTGATTGCATATCAAACTCACACATATTTTTTCAAATCTACATGAGTTTGAAAGAGAGTAATAGAGTAGATGTATGTTTATGATATGCATGAGATGCACCATATCATTACCATCATCACAATTGGAAAGAATTGGATTTAGAATGAGATTGAGATTATTGGAAAGAATTGGATTTAGAATGAGATTGAGAGAATAGGAATTTTTTGATTTAATTTCTATTTTATCTATATACTATTATCTATATAAACCCTAGATTGGTCTATTTGTAATCACTTTGAGAATTCAATAAAATTAGTTTGTTTTCATGTGTGTGTGTGTGTCAGAGAGAGAGAGAGAGCGACCTGATGGCATTCGCTTGAGGTGGTTTGATGTAAGGTCGAAAACATGAAGTGCTCAAAAACATAAGAGTTGCCACCAAAGTACATATTTCGGGAATCGCAAATCGAACTGACCAAGGCTTTATAAAAGCAACACAGATAATGGCAGCTTGTCACGGTCATAAGTTGTCAAGGACGGCCATGACCGTGATACTGGGCCGGGATGGCCTAAGCATGGGCAAAGGATGCCAATACGGTGCCTAGGAGATAGGCGAGGCACTATGCAAGCGATAGTGTAGTGTGGTGCAAGGTTGGTGCCTTAGTGTTGGGTACCGAAGTGAAGGGACGCGGAGGTGTCTTGATGTTGGGTGAAGTGCACATGAACAGTTATGGAAGTGAAGCTTGAGTTTGGTGCTTAGTTAGACACATGTGGGCAAGTGTTGTGGGGCCCACATGGTATGTAGGAAGTAGGGCTGATAGTACCTTCATTCGAAGAGAAAGTTAATGGGAGTCCAATGGTACAGTTGGTTTGTGGATCTTCAATGTACTGTTTTGTAAAAGACCAGTATGACTCCATCGGCAATGGTGATGTTTCCTTCTGGTAGAGGGTGAAAGGTTTATCATCCACCTTGAGGAGAAGGGTGTAGCTCTACCTTCCCTTGTGGCACATCTGGGGCCACCTAATGAGCAACCCCAAAGGAGTTGGGGGCGGGCTCTGGGATCCTGAAGGGGATCTTGGAGTCTCCTTGGATGGTTGTTGGAGCATCCAAGGACGGTGCAAATGAGACGGACTTTCTAGTACTGCGCAAGAGCCTTCGGGCAAGAGGTTTCATCCTAGTATGGCTTTTAAGTGTGCGGTATGCATCATGGTCGTCTAGGAGGGACGCGAGGTATGGTTGGGATACTCGGTCAGAGGACCGAGGATTGTGTTGTGTGTGTTATGCCCTCAATACTCGGTAAATGGGGCAGTGATGCTCCTAAGCTATCCGCGATGTTTGGGGATGACCGATAGTCATGTTCGAGAGTATTGGGTCGTGTTGGATGTTCGGCTTGATCGGGGAACCTTAGCATCATGAGAGATGCGCGAGACGGAACCTCGGTGACGCGGGAACCTTATGTGTTGGACGAGTGTCGGGTGCGACACGATGAAGTGATGCGTAAGCCAGCTGAGAGTAGCTTAGCAGATAGGACTCGGTAGCGGGTCGTACCTTGTCGTAGCATTGTAGCACGAGACGTTAGGTCGGTTCAATGGATGGATAGTGTAAGGGTGTAAGGCTGACCAAGATCATGAGATGATTAAGGCGCCGCACGGTTGTTCCGCAAAATCAAAAAGTTGACCGTGACAAGCTGCCGTGACAAGCCCCACCGCATATTCCCGGAATCCCAAATGATGGTTGACATTTCCTCGGTTCTCTTCGAAGAAAGAGGATGTAGAAACTGAGTGACTGGACTTGCCCACGGCTATAAGAGCCAACGCCGCATAGAAGAGGATGGATTGTGTGTTGCCAATGCATGCCGGCTCATATGCACTACAAGTGCCTGTGACCTTCGAAAGGACTGGTGGAGTTGACATGGCCAGGAAGCTCAAACCCTGTACAGAAAGTTCACTTCATGTGAACTCTTTGATATGCACTACAATTATCCAAGTTTTCGAGGAGGACGAAACTTACGATGCTATAAGTAACACTGGAGAGCACCTGCATCCAATAGGTACCCAGACAATGATCAAGAAGGAAGGCCATGCCGACTGGCATTATGCCCACCAACCCCGAATACACGTTCACAATCGTTGCAGCATGGGTGATACTAAGCTTCCACACATCTGTGAGATATGTCATTAACACCCATATGGTGTACACCGCTACGAAGTTGGCGAAACTCAGAACTACCATGAAGACAAAAGAAAATGAAAGTTTTTAGTTTGTTAATTAGACATTCCCCACTGGCTGGTTTTCTGATATATAAAATACGAAAATTACCATAGATTCTCCTGAATGATCTCCCGCTTGCCATGGCTATGTATTTATCACTCTTTCTCTCGATCTGCAAAAAACTAATTATAGAGAATTAGAACTAGTTTTTGAGGGCATCACAACCCCTTAGACTATATTGTTGTGATATTGTACATCTATTCAGAGAAACTAAGTATCCCTATACCCTCCGAAGATTCTAGAAGCACTCACTAGCAAAATTTTCATGGTAACCTAAGCCTCCACTCAAAAAAAAAAAAGGTAGAAGATAAAATTAGGGAGTACTAGTTTCATTCTCCTTTCTCCACTCTGGCACTCTAATTACCTTGTGGGCCACAACAATTCGACTCCGTTTGGCTTGTGAAACTTGACTCACGGATCTTGTGTGCTCCCACTAAAGATATGGCATGTTAGTAAAAAATAGAAGTTTTGAATGAAAAATTTATTTTGAGTGTACTCGAATCAATGGGGTTAATTTTTTTTAACTGTGGTTAAGCATAATCAACCTAAGGTTAATAGTTTTTATATTTTTTTTCTAAAATCCAAGTTAGATTCATGAACCCTAGGGCTGAATGAAGATTAACCAATGTTAGTGAGTGTTAAAAAGGAGACGTGGTGGCTTGTAGAGCCTCCTTTACCTGTGATTAAGCATAATAAATCTAAGGTTAATAATTTTTTCTTCTAAATACCAAGGTTAGATGCATGAACCCAAGTAACCACAGTTAAGCTATGCAAGAAACAATTAATTAACAAGAAAAAAACAAGACTTAGAAGTCAATGAATACTTAGACCGAATGAAGAGAGAGAGAGTTAATCTTTAAAGCTAGTTTAAACCTTAAACATATAGTGCTTGTTGGTCTTATTGTATACCTTGGAAAAAAAAAAAAAACAAAAAGACTTAAGAATCAATGAAGACATGAACCGAAAATATATAAAGAAAACTATATTGAGTGAGTGAATGTGCAGTGAGGGAGGGACAGCAGTTAAAGTCTTATTCTTTGAACCTAGAAGAGGAAAACGTGGGCTGCAATGTCTAATCAATATGAGACCCTGTAGTTCCGTAACAACTTCCTTTAAAATATATATATTAAAAATAACTTGAAAGGAAAACTTTCGTGGAAAGTTTTCTTAAAATTTACCCATGGTTCAAAAACCCGAAAACTCGACTCGACTCAAAAGTTAGCTGGGTCGAGTAATTCGGAAAACTCAAAAAAAAAATTGACTCAGTCCAACTCGGAATATATATATAATAACTTAAAAATTTTGGGCTAAAAGAACTCAAAGTAAGCTAATTTTATAATATTAAATCTATAAACTAGGTTTAGCAGAACCTATAGTAAGTTGTCTTTATAAACCAAAAAAAATATGATACAAAAATAGTGTGACGTTCGAGTTTACGTTTAAAAAAATGATAAAAATACCCTTATGTGACTCAATCTAGTTTGGCGAGTCGAAAAACTCAGCTCGACTCGACCGAGTCACCAGAGTAACTCAGCAAATAGTGCTTCCTTCGAGTTTTGAGGTGACTTGACCCGAAATTCAGCTGAGTCGAGTAACTCGGCTAAGTTACTCGAGTGACTCGTCGAATTTTCGAACTATAAATTTACCCATGTTTTGGACTCAGAGAACGGCTAGGGGTATGCTTTTCTTTGTCTATTTAATGACTTTATAAAATGTCCATGTGTAAACCCAATTTCCAATGTTAGGCATCTAACAACAAATACATATATATATATATATGTATGGGAAATAGTTAACGGACCCATGAATTCCATTACCAAACCTAAGGAATCCACCTATTGGTGGATGCCCCTCCTCCTCTTAAATGCTCATATATATATTTATAAGAGCAGCGATTAGGTGATCCCGCATTCAATTATCTAGTCCACCACCCGTGTCCCTTTTAACTCTCTTTTAACTTCTCCATTTTTGTCACCAAGAGAACCAAATTTTAGTTGCGCATTAGAAGAAAAAAGAAGCGGTTAATCTAGTAAAACCTTCAAAATAAATCGTTATGATAGGTTTGGAAAGAAATACAGTGAGGGATGCAATATGCGAGATATGAAGACCAATATTATGGTTTGTTAATTTGTAAGGTTTCTCTAAGCTGGCTTAACCATAAGGGTATTTATAAGTGAATACAATTGAGCAAATTGCTAAAATTTCATCTCCATTTTTTTGTTTTCTTTATAAACACTCTAATCCATGTATGAGACGATGCACAAAAATAACGTTTGGCATCAAACTCTATTAAAACTAAACCAGAAACCTAAGGCACAGGATTCTCTCGAGTTCAACTCAAGAGAATCTCCCGAGTTGGTACCCCTAGAGGTCGCCATGTGTCTCCTTTGACAGCCCTTAACCATGGGTAAGGTTCACCCACCCCTTCTTAGTTTTTTTTTAAAATATTTATTATTATTTTTTAAATTAGAAAAACTGTTTTTAGAGTTTTTTTTAATATTAAAATAAGCTTTTAATTTTAAAAAAAGAATTAATATTTAAAAAAAAAAACCAAGGATGAATGGATGAACCCTAGGGGTGGGTGAACCTTACCCATGGTTAAGGGGTGTCAAAGGAGACACGTGGTGACCTCTAGGGGTTCCAACAAGAGAGATTCTCTCGAGTTGAACTCGAGAGGATCCTGAGCCGAAACGTAAATCTCTCATAGAGTCGAAGCGAATCATGTATGATATTGCCTGTAGCTTTGAGTGTTAATTGCCAGGATTTTTAGCTGTCATTAGTGCTTTTAATTCCGCACTAGAGAAGAAATCCTGGCATATTTACCCCCAAGGCAGCAGGGAGGGCCACAGGCAATATTAGCAAAGCACAAAGTGTTTAGACGAGAATGTATCCTTGAGGAGTGCTGGCCATACTCTCTTCCCTTTTGAGGGCAAAAAGACCACCATTTTTGCCACAGGCACAAAATCTGTCTTTTTTTCTGAAAAGAAGAGAGTGCAGTAAGGGGAATGGGGCTAGCAAAATCACAAAATCTTTAACGACATGAACCAGGCCAATTCTTGGAGAATAATTCTACTCTTGATGCCAAAAATGAAAATTTGAAGAGCCTCTACGAGATTCGACTCTGGTTTCATAAATTTCAACACTGCTATAATACAGAGGTGCTGAAAATTTTAAATCAAGCATAGAGAATTAAGAAGAAGAAGATAGGTTAATCTACAAAAACCCTCAAAATAATTTAATTAAAGAGGCGTACCTAAAGAGTCTGTTAGGCTTAGAAAGAAATACAGTGAGAGATCCAATTATGAGAGATATGAAGACAGATTGTAGTTTTTCGTAAGGTTTCTCTAAACTGACCTAACTATTAAGGGTATTTATAAGTGATTACAATTGAGCAAATTGTTAAACAAATGAGCAAATTGCTAAGATTCTCTCTCAAAATTGGGGTGCTTACATACCTTGTATAAACAAACGAACAGATGTGACTTAAGAGTCAATGAAGACTTGAAACCAAAATATGTAAAAGAAAACTCTCTGATTGGTTGAAAACATATTAAAAAAATGAATAGTGTGACGGTATGAATAGTAGGTCGGCAAAACTAAGCAAACAAAATTTGGCCATTTTAAATAGCGAGATTGGCAAATATTTTGTTTAAACAAATAAAAAAAGAGGTGGTGCACTGTAGGGGCACCCATCTCGCTCTTTTAAAGGGAGAGGGCCTTGTTTGTTATCAAAATTTTGGTTTTTTTAGGTGCTTTTTTGGTTTCTTTCGCCACGTATTGCGTTCCGATTAGTCAAAAACTCGACATTCCGTTTTAAAGCCTGTTTGGACTCTGAAAATAATTGAAATTGAACCAAAAATTTTGTAAAATTATTTTGGACAAAATGAAAACTTTTGTACACTTTTTAGGATTATTTTGATCATTTTTACTTTAAGGGCATTTTTGATCTTTTTTTCCCTCTAGGCCCGATTTGATCCCAAAAATTACCAAAATTGAACTGATAAAAAATAGAAAAATATTTTAGATAAAATGTGAGTTTTTCATAACTTTTTAGGGCACCATAGGGGCATTTTTGATCATTTTTCTACTTTTGGACCATTTTCCAAAAAAGAAAACATATGAAAATAGAGTTTTAGAGAGATGTTTAAAAGTTTTTTGAGAGATTTTTGAAAAGGTTTGAAGGTGGAACAGGGGCTAAAGGGTTGCAAAATTGGGGTACTTACCTACCTTGGATAAACAAACGAATAAATATGACTTTAGAGTCAATGAAGACTTGAACTGAAAGTATATAAAAGAGAACTCTCTGATTGGTTGAATGTGTCTCTGAGTGGGTGAATGTGCGTGAGGGAGAGAGCAGTTCAAGTGTTTTAAAGTTTAAGCAGCCCGGTCTTATTCTTTAAACCTAGGAGAGGAAAACATGGGCTGCCATGTCTATTCATTATGAGACCCTATAGTTCTGTAACTACTTAATTCCTTTACCACCAAAAAATAAGATAATATTAAAAACTACTTGGAAGGAGGACCTTTTGTGGAAAGTTTTCTTAAAGTTTACCCAAGTTTTGGACTCAGAGAATGGTCAGGGTGTTGGGAATAGTGCAACAAATCCACAACGCCATAACCGGAAGAATAAGAATTGAAAATTCACAAATAAGAACATATAACACAAGATTTACATGGTTTGACTAATGATGTTTACGTCCACGGATCCACACCACTTCACTATGCTCAAAGGCAAATACAAATAAGCAATCTCTCTCAAACAGCGAAATTCTTTGAAAATATATTTTTTTAAATGAATAGTCCGGCAATGTGAATAGTAGGGCGGCAAAACTACGAAAACAAAAAATTTCGCTGTTTTAAACTGCGGGATTTACATATATTTTGAATAAACAAATAAAAAAAGAGGCCGTGCATTGTAGGGGGGACCCACATGGGTTCTTGCCGTTTTAAAGGGCGAGGGCCCTGTTTGGCCTCAAAAAAATGGTTTTTTTGGTTTCTTTCACCACGTGTCACTCCGGTTAGCCGAAAACCTGACTTTCCGTTTTAAGTTTTCTTTGACTCATAAAATAACTAAGATTGAACCGAAAAATTAGTTTGGACAAAATGAGAAATTTTGAGCACTTTTTCAAGAGTATTTTGGTCATTTTCATCTTAAGGGCATTTTTGGTCATTTTTTCACTTCAGGGATTTGGTCCCAAAATAGCCAACATTGAACTGATAAAAAGCAGAAAAATATTTTAGATAAAATGTAAGTTTTTCATAACTTTTTAGGCTATTTTTGTCATTTTGCACCATAAGTGCATTTTTGGTTATTTTTTCGCTTTCAGACCATTTTCGAAAAAGAATACATGAAAATAGAGTTTTAGAGAGATTTAAAAAGGCTTTTGAGAGATTTTTGAACAGGTTTGAAGGTGCTACAGGGGCTAAAGGGGTGCAATTGTGGTTAATCTTGGAAAGCCTCCAATTATTCTCTACAACACACAAAAACCCCTAATCACGGATTAGGAAAATGTTATATTTATAAAGCAATCGAAAAGAAAGTTTACAATTTTGGAATTAGAACCAATCTGCATAGTTCGGTTGACCAAGACCCAAGTGGGTCGACTGAGATGTGATTGGTCGACCTAGATGGTCAAGTCGGATCGACCGAGCTCGAAACTACTATCTCAAAATTTTTCCCATACAAAATATTCAGCCCTCGGTCGACCAAGATAGGGGTCGGTCAACCGGATTGTCCAAATTCCTTGAGAATAGGAAGTCTGAATTTGCAACACATGTTGCTCTTTGTATCTGGTCACCTAGGGGAAAAGTACATAATCTAAGTCAATTTCACCTAGTTATAAACTAAGTATTTAAGTCTTACTTACCATCCTAATGCGAGAGTGTAGCTTAATTGTATTTTCTTCATTCTTCATCTTCACTGGACATGAGCACTAAAGACAAGGACTAAGACACACTAGACACTTTCTATTTTGAATTCTAAATTTAGCCAACACAAATATGAAATTTACAAGATTTATAGTTCTTTCGATACCACGATTATCAAAACCAAACGGTGATTTTAACTCAAAAAAAAAAACAATTAGATTTATTAGAAGATATTGTCGTTAGTAAATATTAAATTACTGTTGCTAGTCAATCACAGGGATCAATAAATCACGTCGAGCATCAACTTGGATCATCTTAGTTACTGATTGATTCTCGCACAAACGAGTAAAGTTATTTAAATATCCGTGATTGCTTCTCAATCTACGATCACGTTTACTTACATAACCATGTTCATTGGTTGTAAGGACTACGAATATCTATAACCATGATCATTTAAAATTAACAAATCTTTCAAATTCACATTACTTTGATGTAAGGTTAAGTTTTCTACTAGCTTGATGGTAGAACAATTGCAAAGGTTAAAGAAATTAACTCTTTGTTTTAACTTTTTTCATCGTGGAATCTTTGCACGATTAGTCACCGTGAAATATTTGTTACTGATTTTATAAAAAAATAAAACAGTTGATTATCAAATTAATTATTTATTAGGTGTTAACATAACAAATGATTGGATGTTTTACATAAACAAAATTTACATAAATTCACAAACTTTAGAAAGAACTACATGTTATAAAGGAAAAAGAAATACATCCATTACAAAGTTAGAATCCCAAACTGCAGATTCCAGTTGGGGAAGAACTTCTTTCCCTTCTTGGGACAAGATAACTATAGGTCGAGCTCTTCAATCTTCTTATTTGTCATTCGAACCCAACTTGCTAAAAAAGTAATTTTTGGATGTTTCCCACATAACAGTGATTGTATTACACTAAAAATTATAGTTCTTCTATAACTGTGATTGGAACTGTACACAATTTAAAAACTATTTAGAATATGAAAAGACTAGATGAACTTACGATCACATTTTAATCTATACTGTGACCGAAATTGATTTATGCAAAGGTAGCTATGATCAATGACTGATATAAATCGTGACAACAACTATTTAATCATCATGGTTTTATTTAAAACAATGATCATGCGTATTTTTTTTATCTTTTTTCTTCATACAACTTCTCAAATAAGCATTTTGTTATATATCTTCTGCAATAACCAAAATTAGTAAATACAAGCGTTCTAATTATGTGTTGCTTCAAGTAGAAGAAATATCTCATTCTTATACTTCTTCATCTTCTCCCTATAGTAATTTACTTCATTATGCTTTCGAGTTAAAAGATGCAATAAAAGATCCATTCATCTCTTAGAGACTAGAGAGTAATGACAATCATGATTATATATATAACCGTGATCGGTAATCAAATAAATTCTAATTAGATTTATTTTCAATATATGATCACAATCATATTAATAACTGTGATGCTTAAAATATTTACGGTCATAGTTATTTCGCAACTGTGATTTAATAGTCTCCACAAGTTTTTTTTAAACACCGTTTCGTTTATAACCATAATCTAAACTTCCATCAAAAGTTTCGTGTGATCTTAAACACGATTTATAATGTCGCGACCCAAAATCCTCCATAGAAGTTTTGGAGACTTTGACTTGTTGTCATGTCATATCAAACCATCCTGTGAATTTTACAAGACATGCAACATTAGAAGCTAAAATTTTCTTTCTATAACATTACTGTATTCCATGAGTTTACAACAACAATAAAAGTAAAGAGCGAACATCCTTGCTCACAAAATTTATATACATATCATTCGCTCACATCTCTCAATAGTAAGCCTCATAAGGCCACTTATGCAGATCCTTTCCCTCCTCGATCGAACTAACCGCCTATAGGCCCACCACATCCCTATTTTTTCTGAAAAGAAGAGAGTGCATTAAGGGGAATGGGGCTAGCAAAATACAAAAATCTTTGATTTCCATGGAAACAAAGCAATTAATTAGAGATTAATATCTACTCTTGATGCCAAAAATGAAAATTTGAAGAGCCTCTATAAGATCTGACTCTGGTTTTATAAATTTCAACAATGCAATAATACAGTGGGACATCGACTGAAAATAAGCATAGAGAATTAAGAAGAAGAAGAAGACCACGTTAATCTACAAAAACCTTCAAAATAATATAAGAGCCATACCTAAAAGTATATAAATGTTATGTTAGGCTTAGAAAAAATACAGTGAGAGATCCAATGGGAGATGTAAACACTAATATTGTAATTTGTTTGTAAGGTTTCTCTAATCTGTTTTAACTATAAGGGTATTTATAAGGGATTACTGTGCGAAGATTCTCTCTCCATTTTTTTTTAGTTCTTTATAAACACTCTAATCCAAAACAATAATCAGCTGCAAAGGGGGGGTTGTGCAGCCACAGGGCCGACCTGTTCAGCTTGGGTGCCCCACCATGTCAGGCTAGCGAACACCTCCTCAATCAGTGATGCGAGGATGGGCGTCTCGGCTCCCATTTTCTTGCCACACCCCCTTCTAATCCCATTTAACTATGGCTAGGATTCATCAACCCTTACCCTATGTTTGGTTGCCGAGAAAATAAGTAAAAACATGGAAATAAAAATGAGACAAAACACAACTAAGATTTGTATTAGAAATCTGAAATTTTCTTTTCTTTTCCATGTTTTTACCTATTTTCTCGGCACCTAAACATAGCATTAGGGTTCACCCATCTACCCTTAGTTTTTAGAAAAACAAAATAAAACTTAAGGCTTAAAAAAAAACTAACCCGAGTTAATAAGAGTTGAAGGGTGAGGTATGTGAGAGCGAGGAGCAATAGTTCGCTCCTCGCCAGGCAGCGAACTATTGCTCTTTTCTGATATGGCGTTGTGAAGGTGCTTTAGCAGACCCGGGCTGCAAAACCTCCTTTGGAGCTGATTATTGTTCGTCTAATAATCCATGCATTGAACGAGGCACAAAATTAATGGTTCACTTCAAAGTCTTAAACTAGAAACCTAAATCTCTTACACACTTAAGAGAGAGGATGCATGGGTAAATGTGCTTAACACATGCGTTTGTTATACCCACAAAATATCCTTTAAAAAATCCTTAAACGAATCCGTCCAAACTGGTTTAACAATTAAGGTAGATGTTGGCTAGGGTGGGTGTTTTCAGAGGACTCAACGGATACTTTTCACTTTTCAGTGAGCTATTTTTATAAGAGAATAATTTTGAACCGGAGCTCTGCTTTTATAATACTTTTTTTCTATTTGATTTAAGTACTTTGGAAACAAATTGTTCCTGTTTAGGCTTGGTTACCCTAAAGCCAACCAAAAGCATCTCAACAGCAAAATATAATTCCCACTATCATGATGCCATACCACCATAATTTATTTATTTTGATTAAGATGCGATAGCTCCATTCTTTTGGTAGAACTTTTAAAGCCTAGGACTTCCATTGTTTCATGCCTAATTTTACTTGATGTCTAGATTTATATTATTCCATAGAGTGCAAAAGTTCTACAAATATGAAACTTTCAAATTCCACCAAAAATTTTGGATTTTGTAAGTTCCATATATGTGGAACTTCTAATTAAACTGATTCGATAAATCTGAGATACTATGGAGTAAAAGGGTTAGAAACACTCTTCTCTCTCTTCCCAAACTCTTGCCTCTTGTTCCAAGATTTTAATGTTCCAGACTTTAAAAATTCCACGAAAAAAATGGAAAATAGAACAAGAAGATCTCGTTCAAGAGCCAACCAGAGCAACCAAAAATATACTATACAAATGAAAGGTATTTTTCTCAACTAAAACTTAAAGCAAACCCTTTTAGATAATAATACAAATGACTTTGTGTGAATTGCAGGTTGTGAGCTAACAAAATATTTGTATTATTATCAAATTAGAGGAGTAGTGAATTTTTTTCAATTGTAAGTGTAAGTTTCACATTCCGCTATAGTAAATATCAATAACAAAAAAATGGCAGTCCCATCTCATAAACGTTTTATGATATTATTTACCAAATTGGCACTACCCATGGGGTACTGGATTGCTCTCTTGCGTTCAAGAGGCAAGTAATAGAAGAAAATGCTAGTGTTCTGCCTCTAATTAGTGACGGAAAATGTTCCGTCTCTAATTAGCGATAGAAAATGTTCCGTTGCTATAATATTTGTGATGGTTTATTTTTCGTCTCAAATAAATTTTGTGATGAAATATTTTTGTCTCTAATGAAGAATCTGTGGGTGAAATAATTATGTCTCTAATGTAACATTTGAAACGAAAATTGTTTATCACTAATTTGCAAGCACCATTAGCAATTGATTTGTTCCCATTGCTAATGTCTATATCTTTTTTAGATAACCTTCTTTACACAATCATAATAACCTGTGGACCTGTTCATCCACATTTCATACCATGCATATATAAAAACCTAACTCATTCCATTTCACTCAATATAGAAAGAGACAGCATATCAAAACCATAAAATAGTCAACAAGAACAATAAATATGTCTCAACAATATGTTTTATTAAACATAAATGTGTAATACAAAATGAGCAAGCAAATGGTCATCCAAGGGGATCATCTAGAAGTTGGGTTGCTTTGGGATTCGGAAAAAGAGATTGTACGAGGAAGGAGGTAAAATAATTGGAGTTCATGTGCTCCACGAACTTCTGGAACATCATTAACCGGTCCCTGACGTCATTTATTTTAGCCTCCAGAGTCATTTGGCAAGCCTCTAGAGACTGCTTCGCTACCTCTAATTCCTCTACTCTCCTCCTCGGATGATCAACATTTGGAGCATGGAATATTGCAGGGAAAACACCCAGTCCGTATGTGCGGACACATCCTTGTGTCACTACAAGAAATCTATTGACCAGTGATGGAAAATTTCCATCACTAATGTATAATTTTTTGTCGCTATTATCATTAGAGACAAAAATTTGTCTGTCATTTATCCATTACTAATGCGACAATGGCTAAAGGTTTTTAGAGACGAAAATATCTTTTCATCGCTAATTTGTGACGATAAGTTTCCATCACTAATGTTCACAATTTAAACTGGGAATTTAGTGATGGAAAGGAAACTTGTGATCGACATAGTTCCTTCAGTAATTAATGATGGAAAAACATCACTCACTAATTTAGAATTAGTGATGAAAATATTTCCGTCTCTAATAATCAAATATGACGGAAATATTTCTATCTCCAATTATCAAATGTGATGGAAGTATTTATGTCGCTATTTATCAAATGCGACGGTTCCTTTTCCATCTCTAATGAGTGTCCCTCATTAGAGATGGATTATTTTCCATCACTAATGTCAATTTTTTGTTTGTTTTAGAACTTGTATTTGTAAACCTGTTTCCATTCCTGTACTTGTATACATGTTTCCATTACTGCACCTGTAAACCTATACTAATTGCTAACATTCAAGACATATCAATTCACATGCAATAGCATATTTATTCCATTCTCATTCAAGAACCCATTCATTCCATTCACATTTAAGAACCCATCCATTCCATTCACATGGCATATCCTGCACCTGTAAACCTGTACTGTAACATTCACATATTCAAGACTTATCAATTCATTCATATATAACTATCCTATTCGTTTCATTCATATGCAAGAACTCATCCATTCCATTCAAATTCATTTTATTCACATTCAATAACCTACCTATTCCACCCACATCATTTCACATTAAATAACCCAATTATTCCATCCACATCCATTCACATTCATATCTAGCCAAAATGATTAGAAGACGGACATATATAGCTGAAATATCTCTGTTCAATGATTCATTTGACCTACAGAGGGGTGAATAGGTTTTTCTAACAATGTCTACCAATTTTTAATTTATCGATTAACAATGAGAGTTATGACAAGCAAAGCAAACACTACGAAATTCAATGTTTATTGCGGCGGCTAAAATCTGCCACAATAACTACTAAAACCGTCGTTATAATAATATCATGGCAGTTTATGTAAATGCAGTTAAAGGGCTTGCCGCAAGGAATGTAACGGCGATTATTGTAACCGCAGCTATAGAGTACACTTGTAACGACAGTTATTAAAACCATAGCTATAGGGTATAATTGTACCGGCGGGACAAAAATCGCCGTTATATATTGCATCTATAACGGCACAACAAAACCGCCATACTAAATCGATTCACAACGGCATTTCAAACCGCCGTTATAGATTACATCCTTAACAGCAGAAAAAAAACTGCTGTACAAAATTGATTTCGTACAGCGGTTTCAACTGTCGTTATAATATTGAATTTTTAACGGCAGTTTAAAACCACCGCTATAAATGAAAAATTAAAAATAATAATAATATTTTTTATTAAAATATATTTTTTACCTGTATTAATTGTACCTATAGCAATATAAAACAAATTTAAATTATCTACAAAAGTTCTAAACAACAAAATATAATCTATAAATATAAAATTTCATGTACATAACAATCCCATAACAAACCGTCTAAAATGTCCGTCAATATATATATACATGTCCAAAAAAATGTATGAAATGTAAAATAAAAAATCTGCTAGAGCTGCCTAAAAGGTCCCACTGACTAATACACCCCAGCAACCCCAAAACCTGACAGATCTGTGCTGCCGACACCCTCCTACAAAAATAATAAAATACAACTTATTATTAGACTAGCAAAATGATAAAATTTATGAATTTCATAAAAAATTTGCAAATAAAAAAATAGTCGTAAATATTTCATAGTTATTGGATTAAACAAAAAAGTATAGTTCATTAGTCTAAACCTCGAAAGGCACACCAAATCTAAATCGGGGGTCGGATTTTGCTCCCGTTTCTTCTAACGCGTGTATTTCAATACATCCTAAGTGGTGGAGTTGGTTTCGAGCGAATTCGATGTCGTATTCCCAATTTGGGCATCGAGATGGCCGAAATCCATATTTCTCAACTCTACTATGGCCTAAACCTATAACCTTCCACCATTTCCAAATCGGGGGTTGGATTTCGATCTCGTTTCTTCTAATGCATGTATATCAATATATCCGAAGTGTTGAAGTTGGTTTCGAGCAGATTTGGGGTCGTATGCCCGATTTGGCACCGAGATGGCTGAAATCCATGTTTCTCAACTATACTATGACCTAAACCCACAACCTTCCATCATTTCCAAACCGGGGATTGGATTTCGATCCTGTTTATTCTAACGCATGTATTTCAATACATCCTAAGTGTTGGATTTTGTTTCGAGCGAATCCGAGGTCGTATGCCCGATTTGGGCACCGAGATTGCCATAATCCATACTTAGTATAGGTTGGCCTAAACTCAAAATCTTCCACCATTTCCAAACGGGGGGTTCGGATTTTGATACCGTTTCTTCTAATCCGTGTATTTCAATACATCCTAAGTGTTGGAGTTGGTTTTGAGCAAATCCGAGGTCCTATGTTCGATTTGAGCACCGAGATGGCCGTAATTCATAATTCTCAACTATACTATGGCCTAAACCTATAACCTTCCACCATTTCCAAACCGGGGGTCGGATTTCGATCCCATTTGTTATAACCAATGTATTTCAATACATCCTAAGTGATGGATTTAGTTTCGAGCGAATCTGATGTTGTATACCCGATTTGGGCACCGAGATGGCCGAAATCCATGTTTCTCAACTATACTATGGCCTAAACCTATAACCTTCCACCATTTCCAAACCGAGGGTCCGATTTCGATCTCGTTTTCTCTAACGCGTGTATTTCAATACATCCTAAGTATTGGAGTTGGTTTCGAGCGTGTCCGAGGTCGTATACCCGATTTGGGTATCGAGATGACCGGAATCCATGTTTCTCAACTATACTATGGCCTAAGCCCACAACCTTCCACCATTTCCAAATCGGGGGTCAGATTTCGATCCCATTTCTTCTAACACGTGTATTTCAACACATCCTAAGTATTAGAGTTGGTTTCAAGCGAATACGAGGTCGTATGCCCGATTTGGGCTTCGAGATGGCTGTAATCCATACTTAGATAGTATAGGTTGGCTTAAACCTAAAAACTTCCACAATTTCCAAAACAGGGGTTGGATTTCGATCCCGTTTATTTTATCACATGTATTTGAATAAATTGGTTTCAAACGAATCCGAGGTCGTATACCCGATTTAGGCATCGAGATGGCTGTAATCCATATTTCTCAACTATACGATGGCGTAAACCTATAACCTTCCACAATTTCCAAACTGGGGTCGGATTTTGATCTCATTTCTTGTAACGCGTGTATTTTAATACATCTTAAGTGTTGGAGTTGGTTTTAAGCGAATCCGATGTCGTATGCCCTATTTGAGCGCCGAGATGGCTGAAATGCATGTTTCTCAACTTTACTATGGCCTAAACCCAAAACCTTCCACCATTTCCTAACCATGGGTCGGATTTCGATCCCATTTTTTCTAACACATGTATTTCAATACATCCGAATTGTTGGAGTTGGTTTCGAGCGAATCCGAGGTCATATGCCCAATTTGGGCACCGAGATGGCTGAAATCCATGTTTCTCAACTATACAATGGCCTAAACCCACAACCTTCCATCAGCTAAAAACCGCAAGTCGGATTTCGATCCCGTTTCTTCTAACACGTATATTTCAATACATCTTAAGTGTTGGAGTTCGTTTCGAGCGAATCCAGGGTGGTACGCCTGATTTGGCTACCGAGATGGCTGAAATCCATATTTCTCAAATATATACTATGGCCTAAACCCAAAACCTTACACCATTTTCAAACTAGGGGTCGGATTTCGATCCCGTTTCTTCAAACGCGTGTATTTCAATACATCTTATGTCGCGCCCCAAAACCCACCCTAGGAGTTAGAGTGAATTTTGGACGACTCATCATAACTTGCATGACTTGCTTGACCGAAATAACCTACAAAAGACCTGGAGCATATACAATAGAGGACAATAATAGCGGAAACAAACTCTAAAATAGCACAGCAGAAGACTAACAAACCTCTATGTATATATGTATATATGTGATCCAAGTTTATACAAAAAGATACACAAAAGAAAGTGCGGACAGGCCCGCCAAAATACATGGATACACTCCCTAAAGCTTACCCACAGCTCACTCACTCAGAATCTACCACCACCTAATAGTAGCCCCCTACCGGAGGTTCTTCCATAGGTTTCTCGACATACTCCTCCTCCACCCAAGGGCTCGGAGCACAGATATCAAAAGGAGCAGCCGTTTTACTATCACCTACCGACATAAGAAGTACGACTGAGTATGAAATACTCAGCGGGTACCAAACACTAACCAATAGCAATAGCATAGCAAATACAATATAAGACAGGAAGTAGTTAATCTCATAATAGGAGAGTAAAGCAGTTTATAATCATGCTTGCATTTTCGTAAAAGCCGATAAAACACTTGAAAACATCGTGCACTTGACTTGACTCAAATTACCCTATTCGTGCTTGAAAACTTGTCTTGTCGTATCATGCGTGTCATGTCATGTAATGCTTGTATCATGCGTTTCATGCGTGTACCATGTGTGTCATGCATGTACCATGCTTGTCATGCGTGCTTGCTTGAGAATTTAACATGCTCATATACTTGTGAGATGCACTTGTGAGATGCCTTGAGAGGGAAGGGAGGCCCTTCTTTCATGATATGCCTTAAGAGGGAAGGGAGACCCTTCTTTAATGCAATGCACTTGTGAGTGAGGGGAGACCCCTCATGGAAGGGAGGGAAGTGTAAACTCCCTCCTAAGAAATGCTTATCCTTGTCCTCTTGTCAAAAGCAAGGTAAAACATATCATAAGATATGTCCCACCCCTAACATCCTTACTCTTGCAAAACCGTCGGTAAAAACATGTCATGCATGCCATGCTCGTGGAATCGTGTGCATACTTTCATTTGAAATTAAATATGATAATTTGGAGATTTCGCAATACATAGAATATCAATAATTTGAGCAAATCAATATTCATGCCAATTTAGGGAAAGCAAAATATCATACTATCATAAACCCTAGCAATTTTTGTGAGCTTCTAAACATGCATTTCTTGATTTACAACTCATCTCCTTCACATTGGCATTTCTGCAAACACGTGGTGTGTACGTTATTGTTTACCCTAAATCTTGGATTTCTAGGTGGGTTAACGATCACCACACACATGTGTATTCATTATTGGTACAATGCCCTCCCCATTTCATTCATTACGACAAACACACGGCATCAATCGCCCATTCACATCCACCCAACCATCCATTCATCTCATTTCCTTATTTTGTTAGAAATTTAGGGAAAAATCTAAAATGAAAGAGAATATGAATTAGGAGGGTAGTGTAGGGTACCAACCTTGATTTGGGTTGAAAAACACCCTTGGAGTGTAGTTCCAACTTGAGGAAGAATCCCTCTTTGAGTTTGAGGGACTCTAGTTGCTTGAGGAGGGTCCTTTGCTTGAAAATCTTCAAGAATGAGCCTCCCTTGATCTCTCAATCCAAGCTCCTTCTTTGAAGGATTTCCCCAAAATCCTCTCTTCCCCTTTCTTCCCTCTTTCTCTCCCTTAGGTTAGAAATGCCCCAAATGAGGGTTCCTTAACAATACAAGGGTTTAAGACCCTCAAATTCGGCATCAGTTACCGCATGCGATCGATCGCACACTTATCTGCGATCTATCGCACATGAACCCGAACACATTGGTCTGAAATTCCCTCTGTATGCAATCGATCGCACATTCTTGCGATTGATCGTAGAACCCTGCGATCTATCGCTCCTGGGGAATCCATCTATCGCATATGGCCCCGAGAGTTTGGGAGCCATTTCGCCTCCATGCGATCGATCGCACCCTTCAGATTTTGTTGTTTTCTTCCATTTTCCCCTACTTTGGTAATTCGGCCATAGCTTTTGACTCGGTTGCCTGATTTTGACGATTCAACTTGCGTTGGATTGGTCTTTCGAAGGAGAACATTTCTGACATTTTAGAATTTCCAATTTCTTCTTATTTATTGACTAAATTACCACTAAAGTCGACTGATCTACAAATGGATTTTTTTTGTAACTCGGGTTTTCGACATAATCAAATCAGGAATACTACTTCTTAACACTTAGGGTTCTTTAAATTTTCTCATTCCATAGAGATAGGAGGATTACAAAGGCAAAATGCCTTGGCATGCATCCCAATACATGGCAAAAAGTTTCGGGGCTCTACATCCTCCCCCCTTATAAAAATTTCATCCTCAAAATTTGGACGACACATGCATTACAAGTCCAAACATCATTACAAAGTATAAAAAAAACCTATTCCAATAACTCCGGGTATTTCGCTTTGACTTCGGCTTCATGTTCCCATGTGGCCTCTTCCCGAGCATGATGTTGCCACTGAACGAGCACTAATGGAATAGCCTTGTTGCAAAGGACTTGATCTCTTCGATCCAATATGTGAACCAGCCTTTCGACTAGAGTGAGATCCTCTCGGATTTCCAATGGTTCTAAGTCTATGACATGCGAATGGTCCGCAATGTACTTCCAAAGCATAGACACGTGGAAAACATTGTGAACTGCGGCCATGTGAGGTGGAAGAGCTACTCGGTAAGCGACTTCACCAACTCGTGTGATAATCTCAAATGGCCCAACATACCGAGGACTAAGCTTGCTTCTCTTGCCAAACTCATAATCCCCTTGCTAGGATATACCTTCACAAAAACTTGATCCCCTACTTGGAATTTCAAGTCCCTGTGGTGCGTATCCGCATAGCTCTTTTGACGATCTTGAGCGGCTTTCAACCGATCCCAGATGATCTTGACTATACTCGCAGTTTGCTCGATCAACTCCGGACCTAACACCTTTCTTTCTCCTACCTCATCCCAATACAAAGGAGACCTGCAGCTTCGCCCATATAAGGCCTCAAATGGTGTCATTTGGATACTTGCCTGATAGCTATTGTTAAGGCGAATTCAACCAAAGGCAAGTGCTCTTCCCAACTGCCTTTGAAATCTAGCAAACAAGCTCGAAGCATGTCTTCGATAACTTGGTTCACTCTCTCGGTTTGTCCATCTGTTTGTGGATGAAAAGCGGTGCTGAAATCCAGTCGGGAACCCATAGCTTCCTGAAAACTCTTCCAAAACCTGGACGTGAATCTCGGATTCCGATCTTACACAATACTAACTGGCACTCTGTGTAATCCAACGATCTCATTAATATACAGTGCGACCAACTGGCTCGAGTTGAAAGTAGTCCGGTAGGGTAAGAAGTGTGTGGACTTTGTTAACCGATCCACCATAACCCATATCACATCAGAGTTCCTTGCCCTTTTGGCAACACAACAATGAAGTCCATGGATATGTGCTCTTATTTCCACTCAGGAATAGGGAGAGACTATAATAGACCCGTCGGTCTCAAATGCTCTGCCTTCACCTGTTGGCACACCAAGCACCGTGCCACATACTCCGCAACATCCCTCTTCATATTCCGTCACCAAAAGTGACTCTTGAGGTTTCGGTACATCTTTGTACCCCTGGATGCACTATGTACTTTGCCCGGTGAGCTTCATCCATATTCTCTCGTCGAAGATCCGCATTGGCCGGAACACAAAGCCTTCCTTTGAACACGATAGCACCTCGGCTAGTGAGATAGAAGTCTTCACTACCCTTGGCAACTTCCTTGTCCCACAAAGCCAATAAGTCAGTATCCGTGGCTTGATATTCTTGGATAAAATTTATAATGTACGGCCGAACCGTGACATTTGCCAAGATAGGACTGCGGACAGAATCATTCACACTGATGTCCAGATTTGCCAAATCTTCCAATAGCTTCCATTCTTGCACCAACATGTGAGCCAACAAACCCGGTGGTCTTCTACTCAAGGCATCCGCTACAATGTTTGCTTTGCCCGGATGGTATTGGATAGTGCAATCATAGTCTTTCAAAAATTCCACCCAACGCCGTTACCTTAGATTCAGCTCCTTTTGGGAAAAGAGATACTTGAGGCTCTTGTGATCCGTGAACACATAGAACTCTACCCCATAAAGGTAATGCCACCAAATCTTAAGTACAAATACGACAGCAGAAAGTTCTAAGTTGTGCGTGGGGTAATTCTTTTCGTGCTCTTTCAACTGCCTTGATGCATAGGCAATGACTTTCTTGTGCTGCATAAGCACGCACCCAAGTCCAACATGTGAGGCATCACTATACACCTCGTAACCAAGATGTCCGGATGGCACAGTAAGGACAGGAGCTGTGGTAAGTCTCTTCTTCAGTTCCGTGAAATTGATCTCGCACTTATCGCTCCACACGAACTTGGCATTCTTCCTTGTTAGATAAGTAAGCGGTGCAACAAGGCTAGAGAAACCCTCTACGAATCTCCTATAGTAGTCTGCCAACCCAAGAAAACTACGTATCTCTGTGACACTCTTGGGCCTCGCCTAACTCATGACTGCCTCGATCTTCTTCGGATCTATCGAAATGCCTTCTACGGATACAACGTGGCCTAGGAATACCACCTCTTCCAACCAAAACTCACACTTGCTAAGTTTGGCATACAGCTTGTGCTCTCTCAGCATTTCCAAAGCAAGGTGGAGGTCTCGTACGTGATCTTCCTGTGTCTAGGAATATATCAGTATGTCATCGATAAACACGATCACGCATCGATCAAGATATGGCCGGAACACCCGGTTCATCAAATCCATAAAAGCTGCCAGCACATTCGTGAGACCAAACGAAATGACCAAGAACTCGTAGTGTCCGTACCGAGTCCGGAAAGAAGTTTTAGGCACATCCTCAGCCTTGATCTTCAACTGGTGGTAGCCCGACCGAAGATCGATCTTAGAGAAAAATCTCGCTCCCTTTAACTGATCGAACAAGTCATCAATCCTAGGCAATGGATACCTATTCTTTATAGTGACTTTGTTTAACTGTCTGTAATCGACGCACATACGCATCGAGCCATCCTTCTTCTTGATAAATAAAATTGGGGCACCCCACGGTAAGACACTTGGTCAAATGAAACCAAGGCCTTGTAATTCCTCCAACTGAGTCTTCAACTCCTTGAGTTCAATAGGTGTCATTCTATACGGAGCCCAAAAAATAGGAGCTGTGCCTGGTGCAAGCTCGATCACAAACTCAATCTCCCTGTCTGGGGGTAATTCTGGCAACTCCTTTAGAAATACGTCCAGGAATTCACTCACGACCGAGATAGTCGAAGAGTCCTTTGCCTTGGGGTTCGCTAAGCTTAGTGCCGCAAAGCGAGCAATACCTCTACTTCTCAACCCCAGAAAATGAAATGGTTTTCCTTCCACCGGTCTGAAGAGTACCATTTTCTCAAAGCAAGCTCTATGCCCATGATGCGCTACTAACCAATCCATTCCCAAGATGACATCGAAGTCTTGAAATCCGAGGATGATTAGATCAACCGCTAACTCGTGGCTCCCCACCTAAACCACACTGTTTATATACACTTTATCCGCCAATACTGTCTTGCCGAGAGGAGTCAAAATGGCTAACTCCGGTTTCAGTTGGCTAGGCTCGGAGGAAAAACCTTGAGAGAAACTCGGCGATACGAATGAATGAGTTGACCCGGTGTCAATCAATACTCGAGCCAAACATTCATTGACCAGTAAGGTTCCTAAAATTTTAGCTTGCTAAGTCAATCCATGCATCAACAGCGTATACATATAGGTATATATATATAACATGCCATATATGTACACAATCAAATAATATATAACAATTTAATTTACGGGTAATTAAATAAACTACAACTGCGTACCTTGCACCACATCGTCAGATGCAAGTGCATCACCCTCTGTCAAGGCAAAAACTCACCCCTGGTTCGCCTGGCAAGGCGGAGGTGCAGAACGTGCAAGCTGAGAGGATGCCTGGTATGATCCCACTAGACGAGCTGGGGGCCTAATCCCCTGAGACTGCCGGGTGCCTCTTGCCACAAGAAGTGCAAGCCTCATATGTGAAAGTCGGAGGGGCCGGAGGTGGAGCATACCTCGCCACCTGAGGTGCAACGGACCGTCGAGCAGGAAGAGCCTGAGGTCTAGGTGCCTGAGGAGCATGCTGCCTCGAAACTAGAGGCGCATAAGACGGCCTCTGGGGTGGTGCTAGCCATGCATACTGATAAAGACCAGTCCGGGCTCGCCTCTCTAAAGGTGCCGAACCACTAGATTGGCCTCTCGCCAATTCCCTCTTCTTGGACACTATCTCTGAATTGGCCTCAACCAACAAGGCTTTATCCACTACTTCGGCGTAAGTGGCGTGCTTGAAGATCGAGACTCTCTCCATAATAACATCTTTGAGCCCTTGCTCAAACCTCCTTGCCTTCATCGCCTCCGTAGCGATCATATGAGTCGCGAAGCGTGATAGCTCCGAGAACTTGGCCTCATATTGAGCCACCGACATCGAACGTTGCTCAAGGTTGATGAATTCTCTCTCTTTCTTTCCCGAGCTCCAACTAGGAAATATTTCTTGTAGAAGGTGTCCTTGAACTCCTCCCAAGAACAGGGTTGACCTTGCATAGTCAACTCTCGAGTCCTCAAGGGGAACAACCACCAATGGTGTGCCTCACCCTCAAGCATGAAAACTGCTCATGCTACTCTATCCTCCTCTGAAGGCGAGAGGACCGCAAAGATCTTCTCCAACTGGAGGATCCAAGCCTCCGCGGCAAGAGGGTCCACACTCCCATGGAATGATGGAGGCCTTAGTCTCCGAAATACCTCACCCCACCGGTACGATGTGTTGGTGCTACAGGCAGTGGAGTAGGCGATGCAGACGATAGAGTAGCTTGTCTAGCCGCTAGTAAGGCTAAAGTCTCTGCAATAGAGCCGAGAACCTGAGAGAGACCCGACTGTTCACCCTCATCTCGAGAAGAAGATGAAGCTCTAGTGTGTGGTCCACGATCCTGTGTGCCCCCTCTCATGACTAACGTCTTGAGAACAATAGCACCACATGAGTCTAACTTGAAACCACAATTTATCGTAGTTCCATTTCACAATAATTCAATTTGTATTAGTTGTATAGTACTAATATACATCGCATCACAATCATCGGTGTATTTATAATATATACCTTGGTGTTCTAGCATTCCTAAGACACGTACTTAGTTAAGACAACCATTTAGACTAAAACTAAAGTTTAGTCTTACACAAGAAACAAAACTCGCTTCCGACTTACTTCCTTCCTAACTTGTTTCCTAACATATGCTCTTGTCAAGCCGTCGTATTAGATTCTAAGTGACCCTAGAGACTTAAAGCCCAAGGCTCTGATACCACCTTTGTTGCACCCCAAAACCCACCCTACGAGTTAGAGTGAATCTTGGACGACTCAACATAACTTGCATAACTTGCTTGACCAAAATAACCTGCAAAAGACCTGGAGCTGATACAATAAAGGACAATAATAGCAGAAACATACTCTAACATAGCACAATGGAAGACTAACAAACCTCAATATATATATATATATGTGATCCAAGTTTATACAAAAAAATACATAAAAGAAAGTGCGGACAGGCCCGCCAAAATACATGGATACACTCCCTAAAGCTCACCCACAGCTCACTCACTCAGAATCTACCACCACCTATTAGTAGCCCCCTATCGGAGGTTCCTCCATAGGTTCCATGACATACTCCTCCTCCACCCAAGGGCTCAGAGCACAGATATCAAAAGGAGTAGTCGCTCTGCTATCACCTGCCGACATAAGAAGTACGGCTGAGCATGGAATACTCAGCGGGTACCAAACACTAACCAACAACCATAGCATAGCAAATACAATATAAGACAGAACCAGTTAATCTCATAACAGGAGAGTAAAGAAGTTTATAATCATGCTTGCCTTTTTCGTAAAAGCTGATAAAACCCTTAAAAACATCGTGCACTTGACTTGACTCAAATTGCCCTATTCGTGCTTGAAAACTTGTCTTGTCGTATCATGTTGTGTCATGCCATGTCATGCTTGTATGATACGTGTCATGCGTATACCATGCTTGTCATGCGTGCTTGCTTGGAAATTTAACATGCTCATATACTTGTGAGATGCGCTTGTGAGATGCCTTGAGAGGGAAGGGAGGACCTTCTTTCATGATATACCTTGAGAGGGAAGGGAGACCCTTCTTTAATGCAATGCACTTGTGAGTGAGGGGAGACCCATCATGGAAGGGAGGGAAGTGTAAACTCCCTCCTAAGAAATGCTTGTCCTTGTCTTCTTGTCAAAAGCGAGGTAAAACATATCGTAAGATATGTCCCACCCCTAACATCCTTACTCTTGCAAAACCGTCGGTAAAAACATGTCATGCATCCCGTGCTTGTGGAATCGTGTGCATACTTTTATTTGAAATTAAATATGACCATTTGGGGATTTCGCAATACATAGAACATCAATAATTTGAGCAAATCAATATTCATACCAATTTAGGGAAAGCAACATATCATACTATCATAAACCCTAGCAATTTTTGTAAGCTTCTAAGCATGCATTTCTTGATTTACAACTCATCTCTTTCACATTGGCATTTCATCAAACACATGGTGTGTACGTTATTGTTTATCCTAAATCTCGGATTTCTAGGTGGGTTAACGATCACCACACACATGTGTATTCATTATTGGTACAATGCCCTCCCCATTTCACTCATTACGACAAACACATGGCATCCAATCCCCCATTCACATCCACCCAACCATCCATTTATCCCATTTCCTTATCTTGTTAGAAATTTAGGAAAAAATCTAAAATGAAAGAGAATATGAACTAGGAGGGTAGTGTATGCGATCGATTGCATATTCTTACTATCGATCGCAGAACCCTGCGATCTATCGCACCTGGGGAATCTATCATCGCATATGACCTCGAGAGTTTAGGAGCCATTTCGCCTGCATGCGATCAATCGCACCTGACTTGCGATCGATCGCACCCTTAAGATTTTGTTGTTTTCTTCTATGTTCTCCTACTTTGGTAATTCGGTCATAACTTTTGACTCGGTTGCCTGATTTTGACGATTCAACTTGCGTTGGATTCGTCTTTCGAATGGGAACATTCATGGCATTTTAAAATTTCCAATTTCTTCTTTATTTTTTGACTAAATTACCCCTTAAATCGACTGAGCCACAAATGGGTTTTTTTTTGTAATTCGGGCTTTCAACATAATCGACTCAGGAATACTACTTCTTAACACTTAGGGTTCTTTAAATTTTATCATTTCATAGAAATAGAAGGATTACAAAGGTAAAATGCCTTGGCACGGATCCCAATGAATACAAAAAGTTCTGGGGCTTTACATCCTAAGTGTTGGAGTTGGTTTCGAGCAAATCCGAGGTTGTATGCCCAATTTGGGCACCGAGATGGCCATAATCCATACTTAGATAGTATAGGTTGGCCTAAACCCAAAACCTTCCACCTTTTCCAAACCGGGAGTTGGATTTCAATCTCATTTCTTCTAACACATGTATTTCAATACATCCTAAGTGTTGGAGTTGGTTTCCAGCGAATCCGAGGTCGTATGTCTGATTTGGGCACCGAGATGGCCGAAAATCCATGTTTCCCAACTATACTATGGCCTAAACCCACAACCTTCCACCATTTCCAAATTGAGGGTCTAATTTTGATCTCATTTCTTCTTACACATGTATTTCAATACATCCAAAGTGTTGGAGTTGGTTTCGATCGAATCCGATGTTGTATACCCGATTTGGGCACCGAGATTGCCAAAATCCATTTTTCTTAACTATACAACGACCTATACCCATAACCTCCACCATTTCCAAATCGGGGGTCGGATTTCGATCTCATTTGTTCTAACGCATGTATTTCAATACATCTAAGTGTTAGGGTTGCTTTCGAGCGAATCCGAGGTCATATGTCTGATTTGGGCACCGAAATAGTCGAAATCCATGTTTCTCTACTATATTACGGCCTAAACCCACAACCTTCTACCATTTTCAAACCTGGGGTTGAATTTCGATCCCTTTTTTTCTAACGCGTGTATTTCAATACATCCTAAGTATGCAGTTGGTTTCGAGAGAATCTGAGGTCATATGCCCGATTTGGGCATCGAGATGGCCGTAATCCATACTTAGATA
Organism: Tetracentron sinense; assembly: GCA_015143295.1. Classification (NCBI taxonomy): domain Eukaryota; kingdom Viridiplantae; phylum Streptophyta; class Magnoliopsida; order Trochodendrales; family Trochodendraceae; genus Tetracentron; species Tetracentron sinense. Next base: position 20,499,263 of record CM026566.1, read on the forward strand.
GTATAGGTTGGCTTGAACTCAAAACCTTCCACCATTTCTAAACCGGGAGTCAGATTCCATTCCTGTTTATTCTAACGTATGTATTTCAATATAACTTAAGTGTTGGATTTGGTTTCAAGCAAATCCGATCTCGTATACCCGTTTTGGACACCAAGATGGCCGTAATCCATATTTCTCAACTATACGATGGTCTAAACCTATAACCTTCCACCATTTCCAAATCGGGGGTTGGAGTTCGATCCTGTTTCTTGTAACATGTGTATTTCAATACATCCTAACTGTTGGAGTTAGTTTCAAGCGAATCCGATTTCGTATGCTTGATTTGGGCACCGAGATGGCCGAAATCTATGTTTCTCTGCTATACTATGGCCCTAACCTATAACCTTCTACAATTTCCAAACCATGGGTTGGATTTTGATCCCATTTGTTCTAATGCGTGTATTTTAATACATGCTAAATTTTGGAGGTTTTTTCGAGCGTGTTCGAGGTCGTATGCCCGATTTAGGCACCGAGATGGCCGAAATTCATGTTTCTCAACTAAACCCACAACGTTCCACCATTTCCAAATCGGGGGTCGGATTTCGATCTCATTTCTTCTAACGTATATATTTGAATACATCCTAATTGTTGAAGGTGGTTTTGAGCGACTCCGGGATCGTATGCCGGATTTGGGCACCGAGATGGCCGTAATCCATACTTAGATAACAAAGGTTGGCCTAAACCCAAAACCTTCCACCATTTCTAAACCGGGAGTCAGATTTCATTTCCGTTTATTCTAACGTATGTATTTCAATATATCTTAAGTGTTGGATTTCGTTTCAAGCAAATCCGAGGTCGTATACCCATTTTGGACACCAAGATGGCCGTAATCCATATTTCTCAACTATACGATGGTCTAAACCTATAACCTTCCATCATTTCAAAATTGGGGGTTGGAGTTCGATCCCGTTTCTTGTAACATGCGAATTTCAATACATCCTAAGTGTTGGAGTTAGTTTCAAGCGAATCCGATTTCGTATGCTTGATTTGGGCACCGAGATGACCGAAATCTATGTTTCTCTTCTATACTATGGCCCTAACCTATAACCTTCTACAATTTCTAAATCGGGGGTTGGATTTTGATCCCGTTTGTTCTAACGCGTGTATTTTAATACATGCTAAATTTTGGAGGTTTTTTCGAGCGTGTTCGAGGTCGTATGCCCGATTTAGGCACCGAGATGGCCGAAATTCATGTTTCTCAACTAAACCCACAACGTTCCACCATTTCCAAACCGTGGGTTGGATTTCGATCTCATTTCTTCTAACATGTATATTTGAATACATCTTAATTGTTGAAGGTGGTTTTGAGCGACTCCGAGATCATATGCCGGATTTGGACACCGAGATGGCTGTAATCCATATTTAGATAACAAAGGTTGGCCTAAACCCAAAACCTTCCACCTTTTCTAAATCGGGAGTCAGATTTCATTCCTGTTTATTCTAACGTATGTATTTCAATATATCTTAAGTGTTGGATTTGGTTTCAAGCAAATCCGAGGTCGTATACCCGTTTTGGACACCAAGATGGCCGTAATCCATATTTCTCAACTATACGATAGTCTAAACCTATAACCTTCCACCATTTCCAAATCGGGGGTCGAAGTTCGATCCCGTTTCTTGTAACATGTATATTTCAATACATCCTAAGTGTTGGTGTTAGTTTCAAGCAAATCCGATTTCATATGCTTGATTTGGGCTCCGAGATGGCCGAAATCTATGTTTCTCTGCTATACTATGGCCCTAACTTATAACCTTCTGCAATTTCGAAACCGGGTGTTGGATTTGGATCCCGTTTGTTCTAACGCGTGTATTTTAATACATGCTAAATTTTGAAGGTTTTTTCGAGCGTGTTTGAGGTCGTATGCCCGATTTAGGCACCGAGATGGTCGAAATTCATGTTTCTCAACTAAACCCACAATGTTCCACCATTTCCAAACCGGGGGTCGGATTTTGATCTCATTTCTTCTAACGCGTATATTTGAATACATCCTAATTGTTGAAGGTGGTTTTGAGCGACTCCGAAATCGTATGCCGGATTTTGGCACCGAGATGGCCGTAATCTATACTTAGATAACAAAGGTTGGCCTAAACCCAAAACCTTCCATAATTTCCAAACCATGGGTCGGATTTCGATCCAATTTCTTTTACCGTAAGTATTTCAATACATTCCAAGTGTTGGAGTTGGTTTTAAGCGAATCCGAGTTATATGCCCGATTTGGGCACCGAGATGGCCGTAATCCATATTTGTCAACTATATTCTGGCGTAAACGTATAACCTTCCTCCATTTCCAAACCAAGGTTCGGATTTTGATCCTATTTCTTCTAACGTAAGTATTTGATTAAATCCAAAGTGTTAGAGTTGGTTTCGAACGAATCCGAGGTCGTATACCCGATTTGGGCACCAAGATAGCTGAAATCAAAGTTTCTCAACTATACTATATCCTAAACCCACAAACTTCCACCATTTCTAAAACGTGGTCGAATTTTGATCCCGTTTCTTCTCACGTGTGTATTTTAGTACATCCTAAGTGTTGGAGTTAGTTTTGAACGAATCCGAGGTCGTATGCCTGATTTGGGCACCAAGATGGCCGAAATCCATGTTTCTGAACTATACTATGTCCTAAACCCACAACCATCCACCATTTTCAAAACGGGGGTCAAATTTCGATCCTGTTTCTTCTCATGCGTGTACTTCAATACATCCTAAGTACTGGAATTGGTTTCGAGCGAATCCGTTGTTGTATGCCCAATTTGGGTACCGAGTTGTACAAGGCTACCCCTAAAATCCTCCTTGAGCTTTCAGAAGTTGAGTATGACTCTGAAGAGGACGAGGAACAACCTTTGGAGATGCTGGACCTCCTACAACATAGCGAAGGGCTTCTACAATCGAACATTGAGGACATCGAGACAGTGAACCTGGGATCTGTAGACAATCCTCAGCTAGTCAAGATCGGCACGACCATGAGCTCTCAGCGGAGAACAGACATGATCAGCTTTCTGAAGAGCTATAGTGATGTCTTCACCTGGTAATATGTAGACATGCCCGGCCTGGACCCAACATTGGTGGTACACAAACTGGCATTGAACCCTGACGTCAAACCAGTTAAGCAGAAACTGAGAGGGATAAGGCTCGAATAGTCACAGAAGGTCAAGAAAGAAGTTAAGAAGTAGATCAATGCAGGCTTCCTGGCAGTAGCAAACTACCCTAAGTGGTTAGCCAACATTGTACCGGTATCCAAGAAGAACGGCAAGGTCCAAATGTACATCGACTACCGGAATCTTAATAGGGTCAATCCTAAAGACAACTTCCCTCTCCCACACATTGACATCTTGGTCAAAAATACTGCAGGGCATGAGACACTCTTATTCATGGATGGTTTCTCCAGATACAACTAGATCAGAATGATAAAAGAAGACATGGAAAAAACCTCCTTCATCACACCTTGGGGCACGTTTGGCTACAAGGTCATGTCATTCGAACTCAAGAATGCAATGGGCAACTTACTAGATGGCCATGACTACACTATTCCATGACATGATCCACAAGTCAACTGAGATTACCGTGGATGACATAATCGTCAAATCTCCAACTTCTAGGTAGCATCCTGAAGACTTGAAGAGACTCTGTGACAGACTCCAAGAGTTCGGCCTGAGACTGAATCCGACAAAATTTGTCTTTAGAGCCTCATCAGGATAGCTCTTTAGCTTCATAGTCAGCAAGAGAGGTATCAAGATCAATCCAGCCAAAGCCATTATCGAAATACCAACTCCCTAAATTGAAGAGGAAATCCACTGGTTCCTTGGCAAAATTCAGTACATTAACCAGTTCATTTCTCAGCTCACTCCGATCTACGAACCGATCTTCAAACTTCTTTGAAAGAATACAGCAACAGTTTGGACAGTAGAATACCCAGAAGCCTTTGACAAAATAAAGTAGTATCTTTTGAATCCTCTAGTACTTGTATCCCTACATCAGGACAGCCCTGGCTTCTTTACATCTCAGTGCAAGAAACCTCCATGGGGTGTATTCTGGCACAACATGACGAGACAAGTAGGACAGAGCAAACCATTTATTACATGCCTGTTAGAGTACAAAGAGCGGTACAATCCTCTTGAGAATACATGTTTGGCACTGGTCTGGGTAACTCGGCGTCTTCGGCACTATCTGTTTTCATACTCGATAATCCTGATCTCCCAGATGGATCCACTCAAGTATCTACTGGAAAATCCAACTACCACCGGAAGGACTGCCTGATGGCTTATAATGTTGTCTGAATTTGACATCACATACATGACTCAGAAGTCAATCAAGGAGTAGGCGATAGCAGATCACCTAGCCCTCAGTCCAACAAAAGACTATGTTTCAGTACATGATTAGTTTTCGAACGAAGCCATCCTATATGCAGAAGCAAAAGAATAAGAGTACTCTAGCTAGGAGTTGTATTATGATGGAGCTGCCAACGATTATGGATGCGAGGCAGGAGCAGTCCTGATCTCACCTAAGGGAGCACACCTCCCTATCTTAGTTGAGTTACAATTCAGGTGTTCAAACAACGAAGCAGAATATGAGGTGTGTATAGCCGGTTTGAAAGAAGCCCTGGGCATCGGAATCGAAGAAATCGATGTCTATGGTGACTCGACTTTAGTAATTTGTCAGGTAAATAAATCTTGGGCCATTAGAGAAACAAGGCTAGTCCCGTACTTGGCCTACCTCAACGTGCTAATCATGCAGTTCAGAAGAATCAGCTTTAGCCACAGGTCTAGGAACCATAACAGATTTACCGACGCACTGGCCACTCTAGCTTCCATGGTTTAGATCCTCAGGGGCATCATGCTTTGGCCGTTTAAAATTCGGCAACAGGATCAACCTGCCTACTGCCTTGAGCTAGGTGCAGCCACAGGCAACAAGCCTTGGTATACAGACATCAAGCAGTAGCTCGAGGACGGGACATTCCCTCTCGATGCTACCAAAACAGACCGACGGGCAATCCGAAGATTGACCATTCAGTTTGACTTCTCAGGGGGAGTCTTGTACAAGAGATCACTGAACATGATTTGGCTCAGATGCCTAGACACCAGTGAAGCATCACAGGTAGTCGAAGAGGTTTATGGAGGAACTTGTGGCCTATACATGAACGGGTTGATGCTATCCAAAAAGATTCTCAGGCTGGGTTACTACTAGTCCACCATGGAGGCTAAATGTTGCAGGCATGTACAGAAGTGCGACCAATGCCGAATCTATGATGAGAAAATCAATGCACCGCCAATCAGACTGCACAATCTCACTGCTCCTTGGCCATTCTTAACCTGGGGCATTGACATCATTGGTCCCATAACACCAAAAGCATCTAATGGTCATCGATTCATCCTAGTTGCTATCGATTACTTTACAAAATGGGTCGAGGCAGCCTCTTATGCCAACGTCACAGCCTCCTTGGTTTAATGTTTTCTGAAAAGGGATATCATTTGCTGATATGGGGTCCCATTCGAGATTATAACAGACAATGCTCTCAACTTCTGCAACAAGAGGATGACTGACCTCTGCCAGAAATTCAGAATCCAGCATCACAATTCTATGCCATACAGGCCACAGACCAATGGTGCAATGGAAGCCATCAACAAAAACATTAAGAAAATCCTAGAAAAGATGGCTACCACTACTCTGCCTGGCATGAGATGCTCCCATACACACTCATGGCCTACAGAACGTTCATCCAAACTTCAATTGGGGCAACACCATTCTCTCTGGCCTATGGTATGGAGGTAATCCTCTCCATCAAAGTACAGATTCCATCACTCCGGGTGTTAATGGAAGCAAAGCTGTTAGAAGTAGAATGGGCACAGACCCGGTATGAGCAACTAAATTTGATTGAAGAGCAGTGGCTGAAAGCCATCAATCACTCTCAGGCCTATCAGAGGCGCATGGATAGGGCATTCAATAAGAAAGTCAAGCCATGAAGCATTGAGATTGGCGACCTGGTTCTCCGGAAGATGTTGCTAAACTGCCCTGACCTAGGGGGAAAGTTCACTCCCAATACGAAGGCCCGTACATCGTCTAAGACAAATTCTCAAGCGGCGTCCTTCGACTCGGATGTATAGACGATGAAGACCTCCCAGAACCATCAACATGGACAAAGTCAAAAGATACTACGCCTAGGGTCTAGATTTGATAGGCGCTATGCACTCGTAGAATCTCTGGAAAATGACAGGAGGCCATCTTTGGCACACTCTTTATCCCTTTCAATGTAACCCATTTACATATCAATTAAATCTGCTAGTTAGCCCCTTTAAGCCTAACAACCCTTCTTTCATACAACATTTTCAAGGACACCCTCCCTTGCCTTTGCGACATTTGCCTAAACTACATCATGACCTGATCCCACAAAGGGTACATAGGCAACCTGACAAACCAGGTGCGGTCACAAAAATAGATCATACCTCGCACAGAGTCCGGTAGAGCAAAATCCTCTCAACTTTCCCAATCGAATCGACTTACAAGAGTATAAAATTTTCATCAAAGGAAAGCCCAAAATAGAAGTCAAAACATTTTCAAGAGTCAGAGAAAAATCTCCCCGGACCCTGTCCCCGGTAGAAACCTTGTAGAGACAACCTCTCCTAAAAAACTAATCTCCAAGCAGAGACAACCTCTCTCACTCTCTCAATAGGGACAACCTCCCTCAAAAATCCCCAGAGGAGCAAAAAAAAAAATCTATCTCCAACAAAAGATCCCTGAGCAAGATAGTTGCAACAAAAGAGACAATTCCAGAGTGTCCCAAACTTCGATCCCTCAGCCTATATTTCATCCTACTCTAAGTCCGCCTAGATCCCCTAGAGACTACGAGTGCAAGTGCAATACCACCTCTACATCCCTCAGTGGAATATCAACCCCAAGTGTCTATCAGGGCAATGACGGGAGAAGACCCAAAACAAAATCGCTGGCATGAGTGAAAACCGGCAACTGCCTCATTGCGCAAAAATTACGCGATACCCAGACCTAGTCTTATGACTTTGAGTAAAAAAGAGACAAAAATCAATCAGCTTCGTAGCCATGAGGAAAACCAACAATGACCTCATCACACAAAAATTATGCGAATCAAATTACTTGGTTATTCCAAGGGTAAAAAAGGGAGAAAAACTGAAAATCAGTTTAGCGACATAATCCGGCAGCAATTAGTCTCACCAGACTCCCCAATTATCCCCAACAGTCAACATCTCTCAATGGACCAGTATCTACAGTAGAGATTCCATCAGGAAATATCCCCAACAGATGTGTTACTCCAGGCATTCTTCAACAGAGAATCCTCCGGAAAGCATTTCCCCCCACAGAAGCGTAAACATCGGGAAATCCCCAGCAGACTGGAAATCCTAAATTCGTTGGCAATAGTCTACAATAGAGACCTACTCCCCAGTAGATCCTCGGCGACAGGCCATAACAATCTTCAAATCCCCAACGGATCCCCCCAGTAGAAGCCTCCAACAGCTCTCAGCAATACTCTCCCCCAGCAAGAGTTCAAAAGCTTCCAAAACCCATCAGAAAGCTTCTCCTTAGCATTCTAGACATACTTGTCTATCCCCGACAACATTCTACTCTGAGTCATACTCTACTCTCCGAGAGTAAAAGACAATCTACAATCCTCCTTTAGCCCTGAACAAAGGTAATTTACTGGCAAATCTGAAAGCTAGCTAAGTATACTATTGTCAAAAAAAATATTTATAAAAAGTCTCCTACACTTTTCTGAAAAATATTTTCGAAAAAAAACAAACTTTTGGTATCAAAATCTGTTTGAACCAACCTGCACCGAGCAGCCCCTGCAGAAGAAGCAGCTTCCGCGCCTCCCTAGCAAGCAGCAGTTAACAGAGTCATGGGAGAGCATCCTTGCCTTTATCCATTGCATGACATCAAACTGCATAGTGTCACACACTAGATTTCAGCGTCATCCAACATGGTCAAACTATAGCACCTCTCGGCTATACCAAAGTCAAATCCAGAATCATTTGCCTCAAATCTTTAAACATCTTGTGTACCTTAACAGTGTAATCCACCCAGGTCTCCATTAACGTCGAGTCAAAATACTGACACCTTGCATGTCCCTCCACATAAGAGCCTTCATCGATAAAAATAAACCTTGTCGACACACCGACACTTACCACATATACATCCAAAGACACCCCCGCGTGATCTCGACATCATCGAGTCTCCATCGACAAAAACAAATCTTATCTACATACCGATACTCCCTGCATGTCCTCTCTTTCGACACCCCGTGTGTCCTTGACATCCCAGGTCTCCATTGACGCCTCAATATACCGACACCTCGCATTTCCAACATCCCGTGTGTTTCCAACACCCCCTGTGTTCCTGACACACAGTATGTTACCTGACCGATTTAGTTAATATCCTTCAAGAAACACCGTTTCGATCAATCTCATTGTCGCTTCCGAGCAACACCTTCTTTCGGCTAGTGCCTACGGGCAACGCCATCCCTGCATCCATCTCTCTTCCCCTGCTACTCGCTATCCCCTAACAGTAGCCTTCACCACTTCACCGCACTCACCATTTGCATAGAAATCATACATCTCATCATCCATCTCATTCATCCCGGTGTAAAAATAGGATGATTTCAGTCTTTACCATTCAACTACCATCGTAGCACTCTCCTGTAAAGAGGGTCAGCTGTAAGCATCTAATTTTTACACCCTGCTTAACCAGGGGTAACTTGCATTTAACTATGGTCATCCCCGAGGTTAACCCTGGGCCATAGACTAAACCCCAATCCTAAACTCTAGGTATGCCCTATACCCTAATCCGTAGGCCGAACCCTAGAACCTAAACCATTTGAGCTCATGGCCCATTGCCATTTTAAATCCTCAAACTAGGCTAACCCTAGCTAAAACCTAGGACTGACCCTAGGTGAACCCTAGACCTAGACCTAGCCTTACCCCAAGCCCTAGCCAAAACCTAGGCCAAAGCCCTCACGGGTTCAAAGCTCACCAAGTAGTTCAAAACCTTAAAAGCCATGAAAAACAATAGAGCCAAGGCCTTTGTGGGCCCAAGCAAGGGTCCACCAACCCTAGGAGTCCACTTGTGTGCGAGGGCATGGCCCGAATTAGAAAAACCTTAGGGTGTCGGTAATGAAATTACCGACACTCTAAAACTACACTGGTTTGAGAGTGTCGGTAATAAATTTACTGCCACTCTAGTTTTTTTTGCAGAACCACGTACAAGCCTTCCCCCCTGCTGTTCTGCTCCACCTGGGATGCTCCCATTTGGTCCCCTATGCCTCGAAAAATGCCAAGATTACCCTCAAGGGTCTCCCCTCACCTTCTATAAATTTTGATGCTCCCCCACTGTTTCACCACTAGGAAAAACTGTAGGGAAGCTCTGCCATTTTTCTCCTACCGCCAACCTCTGCTAAACCACACCTAGCATAAACCAGCCTTCATTACTCACCTTAGCCCCATCCCAGAAGTCTCTTGAGACTCCAAACCTACCCCAGTGCTCCCCTAGCAGCTCAGCCACGCCAGCATCTCCTCATTTCAGACCCAACACCACCGTCCAGCCTAGGCTAGCACACCCAGCCCTCCTTCACACTTGCCAGGCACTTAGGAGGAATCCTAATACCTTAGAAAATATCCCAGGTCTGTCCCCAGGCTACCAGAGTAGCTTCACTGTCCACTACCACCCACTGCAGCCACCCACAGCCACCGTAGCAGCTCCATAGAGGGTAGAACACTCTCTCTTTTATTTTTTTTTCTTTTACAAATCAGTGTAAGACCCCCTAGTCCTATTCCAGGGGGTCCTGTATTTCTTTTTTCTGTATTTGTTGTTGTTCCAAGCCAAGGACAGGGATCCCCCACCCTCACCAAAGGCGTGGGGAACTCCCTAGAGGCCTGACCACGAGTGTAATCCCCCCGACGTGCATGGATACTCCCTAGGGGGTTTGGGGATCCCTCAGTCCATGAGGGAACCCTTAGACCCCTGCTGGTTCACCCCCAATAGGGGAAAATGAGTTTTTTTTCTTGTATTGGCATAGTAGCGGTAAATTATTTATCGTCATTATCGAACCTTCACTATAACTCGCATTTAACCGTGGTTAGAGTGGGCCCTGGTCAATTTTAGTGTCATAGCTAGACTCCCCTGGAACTTGGCCACTCCCTGCAAAATCTCAGCACTTAACTTAACCCTTAACTAGGGTTAGTTAGCCTTCAATACAGAACAAGCAAGATGTCGGTAATGACTTTACCAACAAAATAGTGATTTTTTCCAGAGCTGCTCTTGGTCCCAAACTTGGCCTATTGGATTTCCTGTACTCCAGGCTTTCCAACCATGCTTTTACTTTACCCTGTGGTGATCCTTAACTACAGTTAAAACCCCTACAAAGTTGGTTAAAAATAATGTAGAATGAAGGTAATCTGATTACTTCCTTTTTCATTTTCATTTTTAATGGGCTTTGTACAGGGCCCAGATCTGATAGGAGGCCATTCTAGACCTTGTCATATCTTTTGCGCCCATTTTTGACTTACCTTGACCCTTAACCATGATTAAAATCACCTATGGTTGACTTTTAACCATAGTTAAGTATCCTTTAACCATGGTTAACCACCTTTTTAACCCCGGTTAATAATCCTAACTCTGGGTTAACACACCCCTTAGCCTCCAGGCTTCATTCTTAGCCTTCGGGCCCAACCCTTGGCCTCCGAGCCAAACATTGCACTATGACCAACGTAGGTCAAACAAAGCCCTAATCACCGGATTAGGCTCATTAGCCACCCTTGGTGCACACACACACACACCCTAGCCTTAGCACGGGTTCATGTGCTAGAACTACGCTTGGTCTGATCTCACCCCAATGTGAATACATAGGCAACCCAACCCGGGTTCGACCCTAGTTAGTTTTTCTTTTTTACGGTTAAAATTATCTTAAACACTTAGGCATTTGATTAACACTGAATTAATTTTAGCTTAAACCTAACAAGTATGAAACCACTATAAGTGGAAGTGCCGGGGTGCCTAACCCATTCCTTAGACTTAATCGAACCTCTTACCCTAATCTCTAATCGGAGACCAATGATCTTATCCAACACCCAAGGGACTTATCCCTTCTGAGTGAATAGGTAGCGACTCTAAATACTTAACAATTCGGTGAGTAAAAAAAAAACCACGCTCACAAGTGTTTAGGACATTTGTAAAAAGTCTCTAAAGTTTGATCTGTTGAATTACTCAATTACTTAGATTGACCATAGGTGCCTTAAGACCCAATTGAATATCATTTTAAGAACCTAAAACATGATAAAACTCATAAAAAAGATAAAGGAAAAGATCTTGGAATCAATTCCCATCATTAAGGTATTGGAAAATGGATTTTGTGCAAAAATTGCACCATCTAATCGATTAGATGGAGTCATCCAGTCAACTAGATGAAGGCCAGAATTCAATCTGGCCACTAGGTTCATCCAGTGGACTAGTTGACCAATCCAGTCAACTGGATGGCTCGGGACAGTTTTTTAACTCTGTAATTGCTATATTTAAACGACTCTTTTGTTTTGGATAATGCTTCCAGTGGCTATATTATTGAAAGAGCTATAAATAAGGATGATGCTTGATGAAATATAAATCTAATAATTCAATCATCCACTCCAAAGCTTATATTTCTAAATCTATTGAGTTAAACCAAAAATCTACAAATCAATTTTATTGAGCTATTAAACTCCAATCTTTGGGAGTTCTCAGTGAGTTTTAGAGAGATCATTCAGCTCATTTTAGGAGCAAATTATGATTGTAGAACACTTCTCATCCAAGTGTATTGAAATCAAGAATCGGTGGATTCTTGTCCATGAAGCGGGGAGCTTTGTAAGGTCTGGTCACTACCTGAAAATTGGACTAAGTTTAGGAAGGATTATTCCCTTGCAAGATTTGATCTCAACCCGGAAGAGAGATTGTAAAGGTTTGGTCTTCACCCGGAAAAAGGCTATGCATTTGAGTAAAACGTGGTGAATCCTCTAGCAAGTATAGCTTGAGGCGGGGACATTGGCGGGTAGCCGAACCTCGTGAACAATATCGTGTGTCACTGTGTTTGCATCTCTTTATCCCTTCTCTTTATACTTTATTGATTTGAATGCTTGTGTATAATTGTTTAACTTCTATTTCCTTTTAACTAGTAAAAGTTGAAATTCCGCTTAAGGATGTAGGAAGAAATTTTAATTTTTCATAGACCTTAATCAACCCCTCCTTAGGGTCCAATCCTAGGGCAACTAGTGGTATCAGAGGCTAGGTCTTTGTTTTTAAAGATTTAACCATCTTAGAGAAAATATTTTTTTTGGGTAAATTTACATGACTAAATGCTTAATTATGCTATGCTCAAATTATGTTGATTATAATTTTGATCATTGGTTGATTGATCTAATATGTTGATAATAGGCTATAATGATATTTTAATAAAAAATATATGAAATAAATATAAATGTCTTGATATATATATATATATGTAATGCCTATGTATTTAAATTAGACTTATGTGCTTAATGACATATTCAAAATAATTGATACAAATTGCTTGTAATGATTTAATCAAAAGAAGCAAAAATGGTTTCATAAATTAGTGAATGGTTAATTTAAACTATATGTAAATGAATTGAATTTAAATCTTATTTTTAATGCATATTTTTAGGGGGAGTTTACCTAAAAAATTAATGAAATTTATATATTAAAGGAGATGTTTTTCCTACTCCATTCTGTTATTATGTCATCATTAAAAAAAAAGAGATTGTTATTTTATAGGTGTCCACCATAGGACTCCTTGGTGATTTTGATGATAACACAATAATAGAATGAGATTTGTGATACTAATGCTTCTATTGAGTTTATATGAAAATTAGTTTATAAAGAGCATTAGCAAGTCATTAAATGAAGAAGCCTAAAAAGGACACCATACTTGAAAGGAATTCAACATCAAAGTCAAACAAGTCATGATGGATCAAGATGAAGATATTTAAGATCATTACAAGTTTAAATCATGAAGAAGAAGAAGAAACTTGATCATCAAATCAAAGAGGACAAATCAATCAAGATCAATTCATGAAGAATGAAGACTCTCAAGAGAAGTTTTATGTTTTATATTTTAGTGAGAGTGTTTATGACATTTGTAAAAAGTCCCTAAAGTTGGTTAGTTGAATTGCTCAATTAATTAGATTGACCATAGGTGCCTTAAGACCCAATTAATGAAAGTATGCCTCTTTTTAATTTTAGAAAAACAGTTCTTGGGGGGCATACATCGAATCCCAAGATCTGACTAAGATTCTAATTGATTTTAATTAAATGAAGTGAAAAATCACAATCACCTTTGCGACTTTGAAATTGTTAAGTCAAATCCACGATAAAATGATTAACCGACAAAACTTCACAAGCGTCAAGTCTCCTTTGCAATCCACACGGACCTTCCTTTTCTTAAAAGCTTTCTCTAATGGAAGCTAATGGCCTTTCCAAATTTCCACCTCTAGGATCTTGAAATAATGATCCAATCTTTATTGATCAAGAACCTTTCTTGATGAACAAAACTCTTGATGTTCTTCTTTATTTTCAAACTAGAAGACAAGAGAAGAAAGGGGAGGGAGTGATGACCGTACAACTCACTACAAGAGGAGAGAGGGACATGAGGTTGAGGGAGGAGAGGGCTGGGCGTGAATTCCTTGGATCTCCCCATGCCTTGGATGTCCAACCCTTTAAATAGATTATGGTTGGGTTGCTTGCAACCCAAGTCTTCTAATCCTTATCCAATAAGGATTCCTTAATGTTTATCCTTTAATGATAATCCTTAATTAATTAGGAATTATCTTTAAAAGGAAACTAATCTTATCCATTAGTAACCAACTAATCTTATCCTTATCCTAATCCAATTAGGATTCCTTGATTAGTAAGAAACTAATAGAATCCTTGTATAACAAGGAATCTTTAATAAATAACTAACTCTAACAAACTAACTAACCGTATCCAATAAGGATATTAGTTATTAGAAACTAATTAAAATAATAACAATTATTATTTCCTCATGGAGGGGCGTCCCACCCTAGGTGGGTCCCACCCCACACGCCCCTAAGGGTTCTAAACCTCTATTGGTCACTTTAATTATTCTTTTGAAATAATCCCCAATGGGTCCTACCCATTTGGTTTTTCACATCTAATGTGATTTCACCTTTTAGAGCTTCATTATACCATATAGTGATTACTTAGAAAAATTAATTAAATTAAATACTTTAAGAAAGTCCTTGTTTGGGATCTAAAGGGACCTCCTATTTCCGGTTGTGGGACCAAGCACTCAACCTTTTTGGTTAAAGAATTGTTACTAGGAAACACATTTCCTATCATTCCATCAGGATTATAGAATGTCATCTATATCCCTGGACTTCCACCAATCACAATTAATGTCCATTAACACAATGTGATTAACCTCCAGAAAATAGAGAATTGCTTGCAGGTATTTCTATCTCAAGATTTGTTTGCAAATGTATCCCTCCACTTCCAATATTATTATAAGCTCACGGGGACAATATCTAATACTGTCTTTAATTCATGGTTTATATTGAGAATTCATTCTCTTTGATACCTTTAGTCAAACTTGGACTTTCAAAATATTTTAGAAATTCTTTAAAAGAAATAATAATTAATAATTACATTTCTTTTATACAGAAAATAAACTTCTCGATAAAACCATTTCATCAATAAATACCAGTGCTGGGTTTTTCCAGTCCGGTTTTGACAAATCAACTCAATATTAATTACTTTGTAAGAGTAGTGGAATCCTTGTTGAGCGTACACACACTTCTTATAATATAGCATACATAACCCAACGAGCCCGTATTTAGTCCGGTGTGTTGGACATTGACGATTAGCTATATCAAAGCTATATAGGCAAACACTAGAGAAGATATCGACCTCTCAGGTTAAGGACAATCTGTCAAATGGACTATCCTAAATATAAAGACAGTATATTTCTAAGGGTATCCACTGAGCAATCCAATTACAATATAAATACTTCTTACTTATATCCACATCTTAGTCAAGAGACCCTTCTCTCAGTGATTGAGATTTATCATTCTATCATATAGAACTAACAATGTGTAAGTTATTAGGAATACATTGTCCAAATGTATCCTGATTAACTTAGAACAATTTTAGGTCTACAAGGAACCGGAAAAACCATATCTCCTTAACAATCAATTATCAACTAATTGGATGGTTTTCCTATAATGTTACCTAAGGGACAAAGTAGTCTCATCCAATGAGATACTTTTGATATGTTACCCAATGTAGAAGATAATGTGTGAATGAAAAATATGCATTTATTGATTAAATAGATAAATACAATTCCGGAATGGCTTTCATGGGCATATATGTCTAACAATTGAATATCATTCAAAGGACCTAAAACACGATAAGAATCATGATAAAGATAAAGAAAAGGACTTTGGAATCAAATCCCATCATTAAGGTCATGGAAAATGGAATCTGTGCAAAAATTGAACCATCCAGTTGACTAGATGGAGTCATCAAGTCAACTAGATGAAGGTTAGGATTCAATCTGGCCACTGGGTTAATCCAATTGACTAGATGACCCATCCAGTCAATTAGATGGAGTCATCCAGTCGACTAGATGAAGGCTAGGATTCAATCTAGCCACTAGGTTAATCCAGTTAACTAGATGGCTTGGGATAGAGTTTTTTTTTAACTTTGTAACGACTATATTTAAACGGCTCTTTTGTTTTGGATGATGCCTCCAACAGCTATATTATTGAAAGATATTGGATGATGTAGAAACTTGATAAAATATAAATTGAATCATCCATACCGAAGCTTAGATTTCCCAAATTTATTGTGTTAAACCAAAAATCCCAAATCAATATTATTGGGTTATTCAACTCCAATTTTTAAGAGATTTTCAATGAGCTTTAGAGAGATTATTGAGCTCATTTTAGGAGCAAATTATGATTGTAAAACACTTCTCATCCAAGTGAATTGAAATCAAGAATCGGTGGATTCTTGTTCTTGAAGTGGGGAGCTTTGTAAAGTCTAGTCATTACTCGGAAAGTAAACTAAGTCTCGGGAGGAATTTTTCCTTGCAAGGTTTGATCTCGACCCAAAAGAGAGATTGTAAATGTTTGGTCTTCATCCGGAAGAAGGTTATGCATTTGAGTAAAACATGGTGAATCCTCTAGCGTGTATAACTTGAGGCTGGGACATCAACGGGTTGTCCAATCTCGTGAACAATATCGTATGTCATTGTGTTTGCATCTCTCTATCCCTTCTCTTTCTACTCTATTGATTTGAATGCTTGTGTAGATTTTCTTAACTTCTATTTCCTTTTAACTTGTAAAAGTTGAAATTCTGCTCAAGGAAGTAAGAAGAAATTTTAATTTGTCATAAACCCTAATCACCCCCCTCTAGTGTCCAATCCTTGGGCAATAAAGGTCAAAATATTAATCTGGCCACTAAGTTCTTCCACTCGACTTTATGACCCATCCAGTCGACTAAATGGCTCAGGACAGAGTTGTTATAGGCTCTTTTGTTTTGGATGATGATTCCAATGACTATTTTATTGAAAGAGCTAAGAATAGAAATGATTTATCAATGAAATTATAAACTCTAATACTTTTAATCATTAAAATCATTCATTCCAAGCTTAGTTTTCCAAATCTATAGAGTTTAGCCTAGAATCTCGAAATCCAAGTTTTTGAGTTATTCAACTTCATACTTTGGGAGAATTTCAAAGAGCTATAGAGTGATCATTCAGCTCATGTTAAAGACCAAAAAGTGAATGTAGAACACTTTTATACAAGTGTGAAATCGAGATATCCGTGGGAGTCTTGTCCTTGAAGCAGGAAGCATTGTTAGGTCTTGTCACTATCCATAAAGTGGACTAAGTCTAGGGAGAATTATTCTCTTGCAAGGTTTGATCTCGAACTGTAAGAGAGATTTTAAAGGTTTGGTCTTCACCCAGAAGAAGGCCGTGAGTGGGGAAGATTAAGGTGGGGACGTAGACAGGTTGCTGAACCTTGAGAATAATATTGTGTATCAAATTGCGTTTGATTTCTCTCTCCCTTCTCTTTACTTCATTGCTTTGAATTTATTATAGAATTACATAAATTCTATTTCCTTTTAACTTGTAAAAGTTAAAATTCCGCTTAAGGAAGTAGAAAGAATTTTAAATTGCCATAGACCCTATTCACCCCCTGTAGGGTCCAATCCTTGAGCAACAATTGGTATCAGAGCATAGGTCTCTGTTTTATAAATATTTAATAATCTTAGAGAAAAGATAATTTTTTGGCTATTATGAAAAATTCTGACGCATCTATCCTAGGAGAAGGTCAATCCACAACCAGACATCCATTATTCAATGGAGATAATTATAATTATTGTAAAGTGAGAATGATGTTTTTCATTTCAATTTTGGAAAATAATTATTGAAAAGTAATTATAAGTGGTCCTAATATTCCTTCAAAAAGTGCTGATGGTATACAAATACCTAGAGATGAGGATGAATGGACTCAAGCTGATATTAAGCTTGTTCAAATCAATATTAAGACAATTAGTAATCTATATTGCGCATTGAGTGCACAAGAATTCAATAGAGTCTCGGCTTGTGACTCCACAAAGGAAATTTGGGTTAAACTCTAAATTAACTATGAATGGACTAATCTAGTAAAAGAAGAGAAAATTAACATTTTAGTCCATAAATATGAAATGTTTAAAATTTTAGAAGGTAAACTCATTTCAATTATGTTCTCCAAGTTCACAAACATTATTAATGAATTAAAATCTCTTGGTAAAGTGTATTCAAATGCAGAAAATATTAGAAAGATCCTCTGTTCTCTTTCAAATGAATGGGCTCCGAAGGTGATGGTCATCCAAGAAGTATAAGATCTCACAAATCTACCAATGGATGAGCTACTTGGTTCACTGATGACTCACGAGGTCATCATGAGGGAACAAAGAGATGAAGAGCCTACACCAACAAGGGGACATGCCTTAAAATCCTCCCTAATGGATGAAGAGAGTGAATAGGATCAGGATGAAAGAGAAAGAGATTGAGGTAATGACGAGGAGATTTTAGAAGTTCTTGAAGCACAAGAAGAATCTCAAGAAGAGGGCATTCAAAAAAGAATTCACCAAAGAATTCGTTAAGGGACAATCAAGCAAAAAAGAAGCAATTATTTGCTATGAATTTAAGAAGCCTGAACATATCAAGCTGGAGTGCCCCCACTCACAAAAAGCCATACATAGGAAAAAAGGGCAATGAAGGCAACTTGGGACAGCTCCGAAGAAAGTGAGTCGAATTCTAGCTCATACGAAGAGAAAAAGACAAATCTATGCCTCATGACCCATGAGGATGAGGTAAACTCTTCCCTTGAAGAATCTTTCCTATGAAGAAAGTAGAGAAGCTTTTGATGAGTTATATGATGAATTTTGAATATTAGCTTTTAAGAATAAAAACATTAAAAAGGAAAATTCATCTCTTTCAAACAAAAATGAATTATAACAAAATGAAAACAAAATTTTGAAAGAATAAAATTGAAAATTGAAAAAGAATAAAGAAGAAATAAAATCTAGCCCTCAAGTATCAACCAATAAATGCATCGAATGTGTTGATTTAAAATCTAAGGTTGATGACTTGAATTGCATAGTAACTAAATTTATTAATGACAAAAAGATATTAGATACTATGTTAGGTAATCAAAGATGTATTTTTGATAAAGCCAGTCTTGGCTATAACCAACTCAAGAATCAAAAGAACTATCAAACCTTTTTCAACTCATCAAATTCAAGTACTCAATATAAATTAATTGAAAATCAAAGAGTAAAAAAAATATGGGTTTCCAAGGGAACTATCCATTCAAAAGATATCCTAGTTGGACCCGAGAAGGATTGGGTACTAAAGGGTGTTACCTAAACTTGTGTAGCAGGTTTCACCTTAAAAAGGAAATGTGCTTAAAGATCAACTTAAATGATTTCCTTACGTGACTATGCTTAAAGTGAATTTATTATATTTTATTGATCTTATACTATGTTTTGATGTTTGATGATATGATATTGAATATGAATACATAAAATGATGAATAGTGTATGTTTGATGCTTGGTGAAATGATTATCATGTATGATGTTTGACATGTATGGATAAAAATATTTGAAATGTTTGATATAGTGCATGTATAAAAGGTGATTGGATTAAGAAGAGAAATAAATTTTTTATAGAATTTTTCTCTTATTCAGTCGACTAGATGGGAAGAAAAATAGTCTGTGCTGGATTTTGTCCATCCAGTCGACCAAATGGATTGAGCTTATAAATACAACCCCAATGTAATTATTAATTATAATTGATTGATTGATTATGATTAATGTGGATTGGATGATCATGATAAAAAAATTTATATGTGATAGATGTATACATGCATGAGTTGATATGTGTAATGCCTATGTATTCAAAATTTGGTATTAGTATATCTGATGAATGATGTTGTGATTTGAAATGCTATGATAAAGAATGAATGAAGTGAATATGAAGTAATACGAATGATATTTAGATATTGAATATTTGGTGATTAATGGATGATATCTAAAATATTTGAAATGAATTGATACCTGCATTACTTGCTCATGCTTTTTGATGTTGACAAGGGGGAGAAATAGGATAATGGAATGAATTATCTAAAACACTTGAAATAATTTAGAATTGGAATTATGTGATTATAAATGACATTCAAATTTGTATCAAATGCTTGTAATGACTAAAACAAATGAATTAAATAATGGTATCATGAAATTGTGAATGGTTTATCTAAACTATATGCAAATGAATTGAATTCACATCTTAAATTATTAATGCATATGTTTAGGGGGGCTTGCCTAAAAAATTGTATTAAATTTATATACTGACAGAGAGCTTGTTCACATTCCATTTCATTATTATGTCATCATAAAAAATGAAGAGATTGTTAGTTTATTGGTGTACACCATAGGCCTCCTTAGTGATTTTGATGATAATACAATAATGTAATGATATTTGTGCTACTAATGTCTCTATTGAGTTTATATAAAAATCAGGTTATGAAGAGCATTAGCAATCCATTCTAGCCAAAAGCATGAAAATGACTTCATCTATAAAGCGAATTCAGCATCACGTCAAAAGCAAGCTATTGGATCAAGATGGATCATATTGAGGATGATAAAGATCAAATCTAAAGTCTAAGTCAGATTATGAATAAAAATAAAGGATCATGAAGAAAAAGTCAAAAGGGAGATCCAAGATCAAGCTAAAGAAGAATGGAGACTCTTAAAAGATTTAATGTTTTATATTTTAGTTTGAGAGTATTTAGGACTTTTGTAAAAAATCTTCAAAGTTTGGATGTTTGAATTGTTCAATACTTAAATTGACCATAGGTGCCTTTAGACTATGTTTCGATATCTTTCTAAGGACCTAGAATATCATAAGGAATGATAAAAATCATGATAAAAATGAGCCAAGAGACCTTGGAATTCAATCCCATCATTAAGGTATTGGAAAATAGATTTTCTACAAAAATTACACCATCCAGTCGATTAGATAAAGGCCATAATGTTAATCTGACCATTGAGTTCATCAAGTCGACTAGATGGCTCGGGACAAAGTTTTACTTTGTAACGGCTAGTTTTAAACGGCTCTTTTGTTTTAGATGATGCCTCCAATGACTATATTATTGAAAAAGCTATAAATAGGAATGACTTATGAATGAAATTATGAACTCCAATACTTCAAATCATTAAAATCATTCAATCCAAGTTCTTGAGGTATTCAACTCCATAATTTGACAGAGTTTCAGTGAGCTTTAGAGAGATCATTCGGCTCGTGTTCAAGAGTAAAAAGTGATTGTAAAACACTTCTATACAATTGTGCAATCAAGACATCCGTGGGAGTCTTGTCCTTAAAGTGGAGAGCTTTGTAAGGTCTGGTCACTACCCGTAAAGTGGACAAAGTCTAGGAATATTTGTTTCCCTACAAGGTTTGATCTCGACCTATAAGAAAGTTTGTAAAGGTTTGGTCTTTACTCGGAAGAAGGCTGTACGATTGTGTAAATCATGGTGAATCCTTGAGAGAGGAAGCTTAAGGCGAGGACGTAGGCAAGTTGTCGAACCATGATAACAATATCATGTGTCAAATTGTGTTTGATTTCACTCTCCTTTTTCTTTACTTCATTGCTTTGAATTTATTGTAGAATTGCATAAATTATACTTCCTTTTAAATTGTAAAAATTGAAATTCTGCTTAAAGAAGTAGAAAGAATTTTAAATTGTCATAGACCCTATTCACCCCCCTCTAAGGTCCAATCCTTGGGTAACATGGTTTCCACACTCTGATTAACGTATGTTTTGTTTTGCATTGTTTCGTCTTGTTTTCCATTCGACATGTGTATAAGCACCCCTTTTTTACACCCCCCTCAACCATGCTTAATAAACTTAACCATGTTTAGCTCAACCTAACCCTAAGTCAACCTCGGCTAAACCTTAGGTCCAAACCCTAGGTAAATCCAATCAAGTCCAATTATAAAATTTCATTACCCCAAACCCAAGTAGTCAAGCCTAACTGCTCAATTACCCAATTGCCTAAGCCAAAACTTATTTACCATAGCCCAAGCCCAAATGTTATAGTCAAAGCCCAATAACCATAACGCATGACCCATCTACTAATAACCCATGATCCATAAGACCTAATCCACATATCCATATCCACCTACCCTATATCCTACAACCCATACCCATATAACTCATAGTTCACTCAACCCACCAACTCTCTTACACCTCTCTTACACTCTATATCCTACAACCCATACCCATATAACTCATAGTTCACTCAACCCACCAACTCTCATACACCTCTCTTACACCCCTTATAATACTTAACCATCAACTCTCTTACACTCCTTACAACACTCAATCTATCAACTCACCTTACAACACTCAAGTCTTTACCCACTAACTCCTTTTATCCCCATGTAAAAGACACAATCCAACCTTAGTTTTCCTATAAATATCAATCCCTTAGCCCCTTAGATCCACCCCTCAAGACCCCTAGAAGGTTCCCACCCACTTGTGTTTCTCTTAAGTTTGAAGAAGTAAGACGAAACTAAGGTTTAGAGTTTGGAAAGAATTCTAAGACTAAAAGCTTAGAGTTCTTCACTAACTCTCCTCCTTTGTGGACTCTAAACAAAACCCTACATCTTGGAGCATTGAAGAAGAATTCTTGGAGGAGTAGGCACTCCATCTTTCATCATCTTCTCTTCTTTTTTATCTCATTTTTATTTGGTTCTCTTCTTGATATCTCATTTCTCAAGCATAGTTGGGCCTCTCTACACCAATCTAATGGTGTAGAGGGACCCCATATCAAAAGCAAAGAGATATTTTTTTCTTTTCCTTTTCATGTACGAATTTTTTCTTTTTATGTACCCACAAGTGTGGATATGGGTAGGCCTATAGAGAGTGGAAGCTAAAGCTATACCTCTCTTTTTCATTTTGTTTATTCTTGGGATTCTAGTCCTCTTTCTAGAATTTTTTGTGAAAGCTCATCCCCTCTCTAACATTCTTTAGAGCGACATTACATCATTAATAATGGTGTAAATGAACCACCTTAAAAGGGAGAGGATGAGTTTTCATTTTATTTAATTTCTTTCTTTTTCCTTAATGTTCTATGTTGAATGGGTAAGTGATGGTTTAAGGACTTAAGGTAAGTGATGGTTTAAGGACTTAAAGAGGACATTATTCAAAACACTTCATGCTAAAGACTATGGTATTTGATCTATTATCAACACTAATCCAACAAAATAGGTGTTGGCAATAGACCATTTACTATCATAATTCACATCCCTCTTTATGTCCTAAATATAATCTTTTAGCCTAAATTTTCCTTAATTTTTCACTTGGATTAAATCTGACTTTAGCTAAGTTTGTCAAAACTCTATCTATATGAAAATCCAAAAAAACATGATAAAACCTCAAAATACCAAAAACATGATAAAATCTCAAAATACCAAAAACATTCAAATATAATCAAAATACCAAAAACATGCAAATATAACCAAAATACCAAAAACATTCAAATATCTCCAAAATCCCAAAAAAATTTAAAATACAAAAAAACCACAAAGAGACTTGTAGGACCTCTGTAGCTTTGGTTAGCTCACCTAACCATAGTTAAATCTCTTCTAACCGCAGTTGGACTTACCCCTTGTGCACTTGAGCTCCCCGGTCAACTAAACCATAGCCTTCTAGGCTAGACCCTTTGACCACCCTATGCACACACACACTACCCCCTAGCCTTGAACTATGCTCGGTCTGATCTCACAATGTGAGTACGTAGGCAACCCAACTCGGGTTCGACCCTAGTCATCTAGCTTTCTATATTTCTTGGATTAGCATTCTTTTAAACACTTGGACATTATAATTAATTTTGAGATTAAAATTGGCTTAAGTTTAGGGAGTAGGTAACCATTGTAAAATGGGGGTCCTAGGGTGCCTAACACCTTTCTCAAGACTTAATCGAACCACTTACCCTAACTCTGATAAACCATTTGTCTTATCCAAACAAACAACTACCCAGGACCTATCCCTTAAAATAAATAGGTGGCGACTCTCAGTCAAAACAAAACCTTTGTGAGAGTGGGGTAAAAATCCATGCTCACAGCTCTGGCGACTCTGTTGGAGACTTAAGGTTCAAGCCGGAACTTAAACTTAAGCCAAATAATCTCTCAAATTTAATTAAAATACTTAGGTATTTAATTAAATGCTGATTCTTTATATCATTTGGAATGTTTCATGTACAGTGCATTTCATGTATATCATACTAGTGTAACAACCCAATACCCATTATATAGGCTTATTATGCTCACGGCTGTTGGATGACTATGCTCAGTGACAGGGGCTTAACAGTCTTGGAGGTCTGCGGAATTACTCCTACTGGGTTACTATCCTCAGGGAAGGATTCTGAACGCTCCCGCTTATACCAATCGTCCCAGGTATGTTCTATTTCGGGGAGTCGCGTATATGGTGTTAAGTGATCCCCTCATCCTTTAGGAACACCCTGCATTACCCCTGCATGCATACATTTAGATTAGGCTAGGTATACTCTACAAGCAGCCCACTTGGAGGGATACTCTAAACCCTAACCCATTTGTACCTTATACATGTCCTCTATCCAGGGTTGAATGACAGGATACTCCGTCTAGATAAACAACCATCCAGGGGGCATGTACTGAGCCTTTTAATGTGCTTGTAATAAAATACCCCCTATTCCGTATTTAGACATACATGTGAGGTTCAAATCCTAAGTTGCAAGGGGTTAAGCCCATTAACCCCTATCAACTTTAGCCCAATAGGCCCTGGTTACCAACAACCTAGGTTAGTAGAACGGAGTTCTCTCAGCCTACCCTATCGGGCCACACCTGTCATGTCATACTCCGTTCAACACAAAAATCAAAAAATCAAAAAAATCAAAAAAATCAAAAATATTCCCTCTTGCATGTCACTCCAATTCCAGCCCAGGGGCATTCCCCTTGTGTGAAATAGACAGTTGGGTCATTTGCATGTATTCGTACTTCTTCCCCTTTTCTTGCATGACATTCCAAATTTCCAGACCAGGGGCATTGTCCTTGTGTCAACTAAACTCTACTAGGTCATTTACATGCTTTACAATCTTCCCCTATTCTCATTCATTCCAGTTCTCACTCCATACCTCTCATCTTTTCAAAAGCAGACTCTGAGCCAGGCACGGATCTCAAAAGCAAGATACCTAATACAACATGGACCCTCGAGATGGACAAGAGACTGACCCAGATACTCAAAGATCACAGCCTCAGGTTCCGGATTTTGAAGCAAGACTAACAGAAAATGCCTGGAGCATTGAGAATCTAACAAACATCGTCCAAGATTTTATGCGGGCAGTGACTCATGTCCTCTCTTCCCCCAACTCTCAACTGGCCGAAACAGCCAGGCCATCACAACTAGATCCACCATCTTCATCCAACCTTATCCCATCTTTACCCGCCATCAACATCACACCACAACCTATTCAACTTACTCAACCATCACATACCATCAACATCCCTCCTCCGCCAATCCAGCCACAACCTACTCACCATATCTCCCCACCACTCATAGACCATTACGAGGAAGAGGAGGCCAGGGCTGGCGGTGAACCTCACACGGGGTATGCCTATGTATCTTCAAGCACTGTTCAAATCCCAGATGCATACTAGGAGAGGATCGTGAAACTGGAAGAGCTGATAAAGCAAAATCAGGGATCCCGTAAATCCACTAACTTCAGGGACATGTGTATACACCCTGGAATCCAAATGCCCAAGGACTTCAAGGTCCTTGAATTTTAAAATTACAGTGGGAAGGGTTGTCCGGAGACACACCTAAAGGCATATCGCGGAGAATTGTTCCAACTTGAGCACGGAAACAAACTATTGGTTCAATTATTTTAGAAGAGCCTAAAGGGACCTGCACTACAATGGTTCACCAAGCTGGACACTAACAAGGTACGAACTTAGGAAGATCTCTGCGAAACCTTCATTGGCCAGTACTCTTATAATATTGACCTGGTCCCGCAGAGAGCGGATCTTGAAGGAATGTCCTAGAAGAATAATGAAACCTTCATCGAGTATTCAGTTCGGTGGAGAGAAATGGTTGGCAAGATGTGCACCCCTCTGCCCGAGGACGAATTGGTAACAACTTTCCTCCGCACCCTTAAACACCCATTCAAGACTCTACTAGCGGCACAGCCCATCTCTGACTTTAGCACCATGGCCAAATGCGGTGCTAAAATTGAAACGACATTGGGCGATAGCGGGTCAGTCGACATTTTTCAGGGAACAAAGGGCACGTCTTCCTCTCGACCTCCCATCCATCCAAAGAGAGACAACAAAAAGAAAGAGGACAATGGACACACGGTATCAGCCATACCAGTTCGGGTGCCCAACTTGCCCTGCCAACAAGCTCAACGGCCACGACAAGTTCAGCAACCCCAGGGGAAGCTACTTTCTCATCAGATGACTCTTGAACAGAAGAGGAACCGAGCATTCACTCCACTACCATACTCTCCGACGGTACTCTTGTCCTTTCTGTTGGACAAGAAACTGATCACTCAGAAAGATCCACAGCCTCCACCGGTAAATCTTCCAAAGAACTATAGGGCGGATCAACATTGCGTGTATCACCAATCACCAGGGCACCTTACTGACAGGTGCTATGATCTGAAACACGCAATCCAAGACTTGCTGGAAACTGATAGAATTTGCTTTGCACCGAAAAATACGGACATCAATCAAGCTCCTCTCCCAGATCATACTCCTCCTGCAAACTAAGATATTTCAACTGGAATAGTTCTACAGCTGACTTTTGAACCATCCCGCTTTTGTCATGTCTATCTTGTACCTCTTTTCTTGGTACCTCAGTAGGCCATGTGGGCCCATATCAATCCCTAATATCAGTCCAGTTCAAGCAAGTGGTCCTTGGCCTTTGTTTCATTTTGTTGTCAAGTCTATCAACTTTTGTTATTTTAATTTAAAAAAATGATGTTTTAAGTCAAGTGTCTTTGTGTTCTGAGATGCTTAATTTGGGAGCTGAACTTGTTTCTAATGCTCGATCATTCAATGAAAAGTTCAACAGCTATCAAGACAAATGCAGGAATAGGGAAGACCTCTCTGAGCCATCAAATGTCAATCAGCTAAAATGAAGTGATACAATGACTATACATACTCTCGAACAATCAAGGAAAGGATAGGAGGCCATCTTTTGATAACCCTCACAATACCTTGCCTACCTATGATTTCTATATCCGCTAGTTAGACCTTTGAGCCTAAAAGTCTTTCTTTCAAAACCCACACAAGGGCCCCCTTAAATGTCAAGTAACACTTCAAAAGAAGAACAACCATCAAATGCGGCATTTTGATCGAACTACGTCTTGACCTAATCCCTATTTGGGAACGTAGGCAGCCTGAAATTAGGTTCGGTCATAATATAGCAAATGTGTCACAATACAGGACAGTCATGTACAAAAAAAAATTAAAAAAAAGAAAACAAAAAGAGAAAAAAGTACTTGGTTAGAAAGCGAAGCTGTACCAAAAGACCAAGAATGCAGAAGTTGGTTCCATACGAACACCAAACAAAGATCATAGGGTGCCCTACCTTTGCTGCAACAGAAACTTTGAGCCTTGTATCGTTTCTAACCAAATCACATTTCGTCCTAAGCATTAAGCCCTCCTTGATCCCTGAAAGGCGTTGAGCATCATGATCAGAAGCATTCACCTCCACTATTGACAGGCAATGATGAGAGAAGAATGAAGAATCATCAAAGAAAAGTGCAAAGCTTGTATACCCAGTTCTGGTGAAAACCCGAAAGGGTCTAGGGGCAAAAAAGGGATAAGCTAAAATTCAATTTCACGGGCATAGTAAGGAACCATCAATCCTACTATTGTGCAAAAATTACTTGAACCCAGTCCTGGTGAAAACCCGTAAGGGGCCAGGGGCAAAAGAGGGAAAAATAAGCTAATACATGCTTTACAGACATCCATTCCCAGCAAATGCAGGTCTACTACATGGATGATCAAACACAGCATAATCACTTAAGGTAAAGGAGCTTAGCTAGGTATCCCAATGCAAGCAATCTCAGACTCGGTCAGTCCACTGATCAATTGTTTGTCTACCACCAGACTACTTGTTAGTTATTCCAACAATCTTCTCAACAGGTCTATCGCATCTCTTGTCAGTCAATCCATCGGTCTTTTTGTCAAATCATCATTAGTCAGTCAAACTTCACTCACCAATAGAGTCAGGGCAAAGTCAGCTACTCATTTCTGCTAGCGTAAGAGGAGCAATGAAACCAAGGCACGACAAAGTCGACAGATTATCCTGGGTGATACGGATGGTTGAGGATCAGTATATCCCAAGAGGTAAATACATACAGTTGAATCGTCCAAGCAGGGGGGCATGTCAAATTCATTAGGCTATATATATAGAAGGACAAGATTCGTGCAATGGCTCAGGGCTACGACTCTCGCTCTCACATTCGATTTCATTCCGCTTCTCAAAACTCTTGAATCTATACTCAATTCTATCAGCTATCACATCAAATTCACCCCCAACAAGGCAATCAGGCGATTTTCTACGCTATCATCGCACTCCACTTCCTGGTGAAGCAGTCGGGCAGCTGTTTTTACCCCCACCATCCTACCCCTGCTTGACTATCTCACTGTTAAAGGAGTACTGTCATTTATGCGATCAAATAATAGTTACGGCCTCGGTGGTGTTAGTCTTGCACCCATCATCTTCCATTTTTGCACTCATCACCTCTATTCCTGCTTGACTGACTCACTGTTAAAGGAGTACTGCCGTTCGTGAGACCAAACACCAGTTACGGCCTTGGGGATGTTAGTCCTGCATCTATCACCTTCATTTTTTACCCTCACCTCATCTATCTTCGGTGAACGGTTGTGTGATCGACCCTCACCTCACTCTATCTTTGGTGAAACAGTTGTGTGATCGACCTTCACCTCATCTATCTTCGGTAAACGGTTGTGTGATCGACTCTCACCTCATCCATCTTCGGTGAAACGGTTGTGTGATCGACCCTCACCTCATTTATCTTCGGTGAAACAGTTGTGTAATCGACCCTCACCTCACTCTATCTTCGGTAAAACGGTTGTGTGATCGACCCTCATCTCATCCATCTTCAGTGAAACGGTTGTGTGATCGACCCCCACCTCATCTATCTTCGGCGAACGGTTGTGTGATCAACCCTCACCTCATCTATCTTCAGTGAATGGTTGTGTGATCGACCCTCACCTTATCCATCTTTGGTGAAACGGTTGTGTGATCGACCCTCATCTCACTCTATCTTCGGTGAAATGGTTGGGTGATCATCCCTCACCTCATCTATCCTCGGTGAAATGGTTGTGTGATTGACCCTCACTTCACCTATTGTCGGTGAAACGGTTGTGTGATCGACCCTCACCACATCTATCCTCTATGAAACGGTTGTGTGATCGACCCTCACCTCATCTATCCTCGGTGAAACGGTTGTGTGATCAACCTTCACCTCACTTTTTGGGAGCGGACGTGCAATCACTCCCCTTATTCATCATGTTTAGTCAACTCTGCTTTACTTATTGATCTCTGGCAAGGTGGTCGTGTGGCCAACCATCACCTGATCTTTAGGGAACGAACGCATGTTCATTCCCTGTGCTCATCCATGCCTATCTCCTCATCCATCATGCTCTGCTTGCTCTGGTGTAAAAATTGGTTGATTCCAGTCTTTGTCGTTTAATTGCCAACTCGGCACTCTCCGACAAAAAGGGGCAGCTGTAAGCACCCATTTTTACACCCCGTCAACCATGCTTAATAAACTTAACCATGTTTAGCTCAACCTAACCCTAAGTCAACCTCGGCTAAACCTTAGGTCCAAACCCTAGGTAAATCCAATCAAGTTCAATTATAAAATTTCATTACCCCAAACCCAAGTAGTCAAGCCCAATTGCCCAATTACCCAATTGCCTAAGCCAAAGCCTATTTACCATAGCCCAAGCCCAAATGTCACAGTCAAAGCCCAATAACCATAACCCATGACCCATCTACTAATAACCCATGATCCATAAGACCTAATCCACATATCCATATCCACCTACCCTATATCCTACAACCCATACCGATATAACTCATAGTTCACTCAACCCAAAAACTCTCTTACACCTCTCTTACACCTATGTCTTACAACCTATACCCATATAACTCATAGTTCACTCAACCCACCAACTCTCTTACACCTCTCTTACACCCCTTACAATACTCAACCACCAACTCTCTTACACTCCTTACAACACTCAATCTATCAACTCACCTTACAACACTCAAGTCTTTATCCACTAACTCCTTTTATCCCCCATGTAAAAGACACAACCCAACCTTCTAGTTTTCCTATAAATACCAATCCCTTAGCCCCTTAGATCCACCTCTCAAGACCCCTAGAAGGTTCCCACCCACTTGTGTTTCTCTTAAGTTTGAAGAAGTGAGAAGAAACTAAGGTTTAGAGTTTGGAAAGAATTCTAAGACTAGCTTAGAGTTCTTCCCTAACTCTCCTCCTTTGTGGACTTTAAACAAAACCCTACATCTTGGAGCATTGAAGAAGAATTCTTGGAGGAGTAGGCACTCCATCTTTCATCATCTTCTCTTCTTTTTTATCTCATTTTTATTTGGTTCTCTTCTTGATATCTCATTTCTCAAGCATAGTTGGGCCTCTCTACACCAATCTAATGGTGTAGAGGGACCCCATATCAAAAGCAAAGAGATATTTTTTTCTTTTTCTTTTCATGTACATATTTTTTCTTTTTATGTACCCACAAGTGTGGATATGGGTAGGCCCATAGATAGTGGAAGCTAAAGCTATACCTCTCTTTTTCATTTTGTTTATTCTTGGGATTCTAGTCCTCTTTCTAGAATTTTTTGTGAAAGCTCATCCCCTCTCTAACATTCTTAAGAGCGACATTACATCATTAATAATGGTGTAAATGAACCACCTTAAAAGGGAGAGGATGAGTTTTCATTTTATTTCATTTTTTTTTTCTTTATGTTCTATGTTGAATGGGTAAGTGATGGTTTAAGGACTTAAGGTAAGTGATGGTTTAAGGACTTAAGGTAAGTGATGGTTTAAGGACTTCAAGAGGACATTATTCAAAACACTTCATGCCAAATACAATGGTATTTGATCTATTATCAACACCAATCCAACAAAATAGGTGTTGGTAATAGACCATTTACTATTCATAATGCACATCCCTCTTTATGTTCTAAATATAATCTTTTAGCCTAACTTTTCCTTAATCTTTTACTTTGATTAAATGTGACTTTCGCTAAGTTTGTCAAAACTCTACCTATATGAAAATCCAAAAAAAAAATGATAAAAGCTCAAAATACCAAAAACATGATAAAATCTCAAAATACCAAAAACATTCAAATATAATCAAAATACCAAAAAAATGAAAATATAACCAAAATACAAAAAACATTCAAATATCTCCAAAATCCCAAAAAAATATAAAAATACAAAAAAACCAAAAAGAGACTTGTAGGACCTCTTTAGCTTTGGTTAGCTCACCTAACCATAGTTAAATCTCCTCTAACCGCGGTTAGACTTACCCCTTGTGCACTTGACCTCCCCGGTCAACTAAACCATAGCCTTCTAAGCTAGACCCTTTGACCATCTTATGCACACACATACTACCCCCTAGCCTTGGCACGGGCTCATGTGCTAGAACTACGCTCGGTCTGATCTCACAATGTGAGTACGTAGGCAACCCAACTCGGGTTCGACCCTAGTCATCTAGCTTTCTATATTTCTTGGATTAGCTTTCTTTTAAACACTTTGACATTATAATTAATTTTGAGATTAAAATTGGCTTAAGTTTAGGGAGTAGGTAACCATTGTAAAATGGGGGTCCTAGGGTACCTAACACCTTCCTCAGGACTTAATCGAACCACTTACCCTAACTCTGATAAACCATTTGCCTTATCCAAACAAACAACTACCCGGGACCTATCCTTTAGAATAAATAGGTGGCGTCTTTCAATCAAAACAAAACCTTTGTGAGAGTGGGGTAAAAATCCATGCTTACAATGTGTTCATGCTATTATTGATGTCTATAACATTGCTATTTAGTGATTTGTATACGCTAAACTTTTCAACTCTCAGCTGAATTGTTATTTTCGGTAGGTCATTTCGACATTTGTACTCCACCTCCATGGGTTGAGGACGAGTATGTTGAGTAGGAACCTGTTGTGAATCATCCAGAGGAAGAGATGGCCCTTGATAGGTGGCCCTACCTTGATTACTGTTGAGGGAAGAGAGAGAGAGAGTGAGATGTATATATATATTTTAAGTAGAGATGATGTCCACTTTATACTTTTAGTATTTGTAAACCTTGGAATTCAGTTATGTTATAAATGAAATTTTAGCTTCTGCTTTTAGTATGCCCTATATGTTTAGACAGGATTGTTTGATGTGTAAGTCAAGAGCCAAAGTCTCATAACTCCTAGTTAGGATTTTGGGTCGCGATAGTCATCTAGGTAAGGGTGCCTTATGCTCAACCATGAGTAGGGGCAGGTATAGAATGGAAGCAAAGCAGGGCTTAGGATATCCATCCTGATGACCTGCCTGAAAGTTATACTTTGGCCTAACTATATGCATATAATAGGGTATACAGTTATTCCTGAGGTGGTTAGGGATCATTTTACATTGTATATGCGACTCCCCAGCTTAGAACATGCCTAAAAAAAGGACGATTGGTGTAAGTGGGAGTGCCTGAATCCTTCCTTAAGGATAATCATGCCACGAGCGTAATTCAGTGACCTCCATAGATCGGTAAGCTTTTGTCCTTGAAGATAGTCATACCACAGCCATAAGCATAATGGATCCGATGTAATGAATTTCAAATAGGGTTTTTACACTACTATGCAATTGCAGATGAAATGCAGTAATACAAAAAGCACCCAAGAAAGAAAAAAATTAGCATAGAATAAATATCTTAGGCATTTTCCTGATTTTAGGGTTTGTTTGGCTTAAATCTAGGTTTTGAGTTAAATCTGGTATAATCTCAAGCAGAATCGACAGAGCTGTGAGCACGGAATTTACCGCATTTCCTTCTGGATCAAGCCCTATGCATGAATGATACTAAATGCCTTCACAAATGACTTAGAGTCGCCACCTATTTTATTTTGGCGAAAATAGGTAAGAGATTTTTTTAAGTCTTGAGGAAAGTGTTAGGATCCCTGGGACCCCCATCCTAGGACGGATACTTACTTCCTAGGTGTAAGCCAGACAAGTATAAAACCCTGAGAAAATGAGTAAGTTATTACAGGTATGCTAATAAAAGAAAGGGAAAAATTCTACTCTAGCGGTCGAGCCCAAGATTGGGTTGCCTACATACCCATCGGGGCGGGATCAGACCAGATGTAGTTTTTTGGGAAAGTTCTACTCTAGGGAGAGGAGCAGGTGCACCAGAGTGGCTTGGGTGTAGAGGTGCACTGAAATGGCTTGAGTTAAAGATGCATAGGAGTGGCAAAGGGAGGTGTGTAGCAGAGTGGTTAAGTGAGGTGTGCACCGGAGTGACTAAGATGCACCGGAGTGGCTAAGAATACATCAGAGTGTTTCCTAAGCAATTTAGGCTCTTGCATGTATGGAGCTTAGGCGATGGGCTTATGTTTAAGTTAGGGAACGGGCTTATGAGCCTTAGTGTGATGGATTTAGGTGTTCTAGACACGGATTTTAGGGAAGTGGATCTAGGCTGGGTTATGGACTCAAGCTTGAGCTTAGGTGAATTTTGGGCCTAGGGCCTTGGAGCTTGAGAGAGAGTAAGGGTTCAAAAATAGGGTGCTTATAGGGAATTCCAAGATAAACAAAAGGAAACTGCTTGTTAGTAATATCCACAATAGTACTAATAGAATGAATCCTATTACGTGGAAGTTTAGAAGAGCAGTAAAATAAACTTTTGGAGCGATTTAGTAACTAACTTGAAGAGGCTTCATAGGTTGATACAAAGTCAAAGATTTTCTTAGTATTTCTTTTTTTGCTATTGGAAAAGATCAAAATGTCATCAACAAAAAGAAGGTGGAAAACAAGAATAACATGTCTGCCCAATTTATAGCAATAGAGTTCTGAGAAGAGGAACCCAGGGTCCTCTTTTAAGCTGACCGCAGTGTCCCTGTGTCCCTTTTTACACTTGTTTAACCATGGTTTAGCTTAATTAATTAAAAATAGTATTTTTTTTTTCTAAAAACCACGAATAGAATGCTTAACCCTAGGGGATGAGTGAATCTAAACCATAGTTGATAGGTTGTAAAAAGAGGGCGTGGACCAATGAAATCATGGGGTTAGCTTGGGGGTCCATTTTCCATTTCCCATTGCAATAAGGAAGACTTTGTGTCAAAAACAATCTACCTTGGAATCACGGGTTCAAGTCCATGTTTTGGACTTTGAGAAGGGCTATGGAGTATGATTTTCTCAGTCCATTTATAAATTAGTCCCGTTTGGATTTGACTCCCTGGGCCTCATAATAATACCTAGTTAATTGATGGAAATACAATGACAAAACTAGATAAAATATTTAATAAATATTAGTTTTAAGTTTAAATATCATAATAGAATAAAGTTAATAAATTTATATAGTTAATATATTTTCATTTTAAATGATCATGTTGTGGGATTTTTACAATAGAAAAGGAATATTATGATGACAAGATGACTCTATAGAGGGTATAAATAAAAGTCGTGCCAGCCATACTCTCAGGCATTCCCTAATCGTAGCCAAAAACCAACACCTGTTCTTGCTAATTAATTTCATCCAAAAACCAATACATGTTCTTTCTTTAACAATGATTATTTTTTGGCTGAGAGTAAGGCTTTAACAAGTGTTTTTTTCTACTTGAGAGTATAACATGCTTGAGAGTGGTATGCCTGAGAGTATGACTTGTATGCCTCTTTAAATAAAGGGTAAAAGACGCAAGCATAGAAGGATAATCTCAAAGATTATCCTATATAATCCAACATGCATCTAAGGTAAAGATTGAGATGAGGATACACTCATGATACAAAATATCTTTTTTTTTTTTTAATTTCCTTAATAATTGGGTGTGGGTTTGCCATATTCTACCCGTTTATAAATTTGGGTCAGGTCCGGATAAATGGTATTATATTTCTTTATTTTTATAATTTTTTTCCAATAACAAAATTATCCACCAAATATTTGAGAGAAACCCTAGGGGTGAGTGAATCTCAACATAGTTGATGGTATTAAATGGGACACATGGCGGCCTAGAGGTCAGCAGAACGCACACGCGTAAAAAAGTTTTTCCCAATTCAAATTGATTAAAAGCTTAATTTTGGTAAAGTAATATGATACATTTAGGTCCATCAAATGTACCAAGAGTAATATATACACTTCACCAGCAATTTTGTATATATGTCAACCAAAATTTGAGGGAAGAAAAGGAAGAAATCTGCGAGTCTCATTGCAAAGGCAATTTTGGTAATAAAACAGGAGGCATTTGGTCCACCAAATATCATAAGGGTATTAGAGTCACTTTTTAAACAGTTTTTAATGCAATTCAACGGAAGTAGAAGAATGAAGTTCTTTGTTTAACGGTTGACAAATGATGAGTTAATTTGCAAATATCTTATGTTGTAAAGTATGATAAACTTAACAGCTAATATGTAAAAACCCCTTATATAAATTATTTTAGTACCAAGTGTTATTATCTTATGTTGTAAAGTATGATAAACTTAATAGCTGAAATGCAAAAACCCCATATATAAATTTCTGTAGGGCTTTGTCCCAATGGTAAGTGTATCCCTTCCATTAGGAAGTGGTTCCAGGATCCATTCCCGTGAGGGTGAGAGTCAGTTTACTCTCTACCCGTCCCACTAACTTGAGTAGATACTAACACTCTAACTAGGGTTGTGGCCTAACTGTATAAACTGTACCAAAAAAAAATTACTGTAGTACCAAGTGGGATAATTCTAATTTCACAAAGTTAGATAGAGATATTGTAGATGAGTACTTATATGTTAGTTGAATGCCTAGCCTTTATGAGGGCAACCTTTGCAAGGTTATTTACATGTCTGCGCCAAATTTTCATTCTATATAATCTTATGTCTGTTTTGAAACATCGTAATAATGGTTTTTTGCTTAGTACTACAAATACTATGTAATTTTGAGCAAGCTACTTATCATAGATAAATGGTAGTCCTTTTCTTTAAAGATGAGTACTTATATGTTAGTTGAATGTTGATGAATGGAATAAGGTGAACTCTATAATATTCTCTGCATTGATGTGGATATGTAAGTACTTTTATTTATTAATATTTTTTTCTTTTCCTTCTCCCTCAGAAGATAAAACAAAAACAAAAATTTGCGTTTGTAAGGTTTGTCTCAGCTGGCTTAACAATAGGGGTATTTATAAGTGATTACAAATGAGCAAATTGCTAAGATTCCCTCCATTTTTTTTAGTCCTTTGTAAGGAACCAAATCCTCTATTGTTATAACCGGATTCTGGTGAATCCGGTTTCGCCCCTAAGATCGTCACGTGTCATTTTTGACACTCCTTAACTATTGTTAAGACTCACCCACTCATACAGGCGAAGCAAATGGTATATTATTTGTGGCCTTGAGTGTTAAAAGTTAAAGAGATGTTTAACATTCATTTACTCTTAAATCCGTACGGATAAGAAATTGGCTGGGGCGGGTGTTTTCATGGGATTAGGATGATTGGCACATAGCAAACTTCCAAGCTGATTTGACACATCTAGGTCACCACTTAGGGTAGATATTGGCTGGGGGCGGGCGGGTGTTTTCATGGGATTAGGATGATAGGCACATAAGCAAACTTCCAAGCTGATTTGACACATCTAGGTCACCACTTAGGGTAGATATTTGCTTGGGCGGGTGATTTCAAGGGATTGCAATTGCACGGATGGTCAGCTATATGTTTCTTTCCAAAAAAGAAAAAAAAAAACAATACTCAGCTATTTGTATAGATAGTACTTTTTTTATTTGATTTCAGTACACGGGAAATAGATTACTGACTATTTTTTTTTAATAACAAACAATACTCACACACATCACAAAATCAACACACTCCCCATGAGGAATAAGCCAGTACAACCACATACCCTCTCTGAATGTTGACTTCGGTTACCTTAAAAAGTAAAACTAAGTCATACTACGCAAGCAAAATGTAATTCCCAGTCATGATGCGATTAGCAACATAATAAAGGTCTCGCTCTCCGTACACGAAATCCATCTTGCTGCCATCCCACATGTCAACACGTGTCTTTCTTAACTGTGGTTAATATTTACTAACCTTAAAGGTTCAACTTGTAACAAAGCTTTTTCGAAAAAAGTATTAAAAATTTTTAACTATTGGAATTAAATTTCATAACATGAGTTAAAAGAGAAGTTAAAGGGTCTTTGGGTGTGGGCAGATGGTTTTGGTCTGGCTAGGGCCAGACCAAATTCAATCCCCATAATAAAATAAGTAGCTCCGGTTCAGGAGCCATTTTGGAACCAAAAAAGAAAAAAAAGCTTTTGAGCAGGTGAAGTTTGGAAATATCTCAAGAGGGTGTGAGTATCGGGCTCTTGTTAGGTCTTAGTGTTCATACCTTGGATAAACAAACAAAAGAAAATGACTTTAAGAGTCAATGAACACTTAAACCGAAAAAGATAAAATAAAGCTCTCTCACTGAGCTCTATGCATGAAAATGATTAACAAAAGAAATTGACTTGAAAAGTTTTAAAACTAAAACTTAAAACACTCTTCCATTTTGTTTCATTACTTCTAAAACACTCTTAAGTAAAAAAAACTGACACATTAAAGTCATAGAATACCTAACACAAAAAAAGTTATAAAGAGAGAGAGTTTGGTTGGGTCTTATTATTTAAACCTAGGATAATCATAGAAATATAGTGCTTGGTTGAGTCTTATAATTTAAATCTTGGATAAACAAAAACAAAGGACTTAAGAGTCAATAAAGAATTAACCCAAAAAAATAAAAGAAAACTTTCTTAGAGAGAGAGACATTAAAGTATTTTAAAATTCAAGCAGGTTAGGTCTTATTCTTTAAACCTGGGAGAGAAAAACGCGGGTAGCCATTATGAGAATTGAATACGAGAATAATTGTCAAACTTGACTGATCAGCCTTAGTGACTGCTTTAGTGACTGCTGTATATATACAATGAAATGAGATTGTGTACAACTCATATAGATGATTACATAGAGTGATAGGATAGTGATTAAATGTATTGAATTAGGACAGTCATTCCATCGAGCTTCCATTGTTGGGGAAGATTCTCTCTTTGGTGATAGGATAGTGGTTATCCAATACTTTTGTCGTAAAAGAGTTGAGTATGTGACATGAGAGAAATGTCAAGGTTATGAAGAAGAACTCGAATCCAAAGAGTAACAACAACAATAATAGCTAGAGCGTGATACTCAACTTCAGCACTGGAGGGACTGATAGTGTATTATTTCTTACTCTCTCAATAGATAAAGTTAGGCCTAAGGTAGACACAAAGCATGTAGTGGATTTGTGATTTTTATGGCACTAGCTAAGCTCAATTGGCATTAGAGTAGGCACGAAGATGATTTGAGGATAATGATGTGGTGAAAGGAACCTATTGAGAGAGAACAACAAACGGACAAGAACACACAGGATTTACGTGGTTCACCCGGTATAGGCTATGTATATAGAGAGATTGCCTTCTTCACTAAAATCAAAGCAAAGAGAATAAAACGGCTTCTAGCCTCTCAAACAATCTCTCTCTTAGAAAAAACGTTTTACTTAATTTAATGAAACCCTAATACAAAGATAGTATTTATAATAGGGTAATATTGGGCTTGCAAAACCAAGTTAGAAGACCTAACATGTGGGAGGTATTCAAAAGACCTAAGGGGGCGTTCGAACCCCTTTAAGCTGAGAATCCTCACTTACAAAATACATAACCCTCTCTTCACTACTCTCAATAGTAGTCTAAATAGGGTCACCTATCTAGTGCTCCCTCATCAAGGTGATGATCTATGGCAGGCTCGGGATTGTAGTACTCCTCCTCAATCTAAGGCTCAGAGGCAGGTACATCATCAACAGGACCTACAACTCAACAATTCAGCTGAACATGGAATACACAACGTATACAAGCTACTAGCTAGCAGTTTAATAATATCATTTCACATGCAAGGCATAGAGACATAGAAATCCTTAAAACCTGATACATAGTTTCCAAAACCATTTCCTATAAGTCGTATGAGTTTGTATGAGAATCAGAGTCTTATGAGTTCTTAGAGTTCCTTAAGAGTTCTTATGAGTCATGTGAGTATTTATGATCCGTAGAGACTTAGATCACTTTGAGATTTGTGAGCATTTATGATCCTTCCAGCTTGTAAAATGATTTTTGAAACTTTGAACCTTATCTTGGAGCTGGATGCGACATACCCTTAGGTATGCCCTATCCATGACCAACCCTGAGTTTGGCTTTATTAATGCTTTTGAGCTTGAAAGCTTTAAGAACTCTTAGAAAACTTATGAATGATCCAAATAAACCATTCTTATGAGAAATCATCGAGTCATGTAAGCATACAAAGCGTGTGAGTAGCATGGTAAGCATAGAAAACCTTTAACCATAGATGCGTAGTCATAGAATTTCTATCATAGGGATAGTTTACACACACGTAGTTCCCATCCATCCAATCCATTCAAGAACAGAGAGAATTTATGAGTTTTCTTAAAGGAAATAAGACAAGGGTAGATAGTAGAGTGTATCTACCTTTCCTATATCAATCTCTTGTTCTAATTCGCTTGAGAATTGTTGGAGAAGCGAGATCCGGACTTCGGAAGCACTAACCATGCTTCACCTTCAATCTAGGTTCAAACCCTAGCTTCTCTCTCTTCTCTCTCTCTAAAAACTCTCCAAAATTTTCTTAGAGGGTTTGTGAAACCCTTAGGCCACGAAATGGCCTTTATATAGGTGTTTAGGATTTGACCAAAGACCCAAACATCCTTAAAATATCCCCCAAGGTCGGCTACAAGCTAAAATGGCCATTATTAGTCTACTGGATATTGCACTCAGTCAACCAGATAGTGTAGGGGGTTATGAAAAAAACCCCCATACAAAATTTGTGAGCATCGGTCGACCGGATTTATGTGTGGTCGACCAGATTGGTCCCCATCTAACTCTCTTTTCCCGCTTTGATGTTTTCACCATAACTTTTTATTGGCTTATTGGATTTAGGTGATTCAACTTGTGTTAGACTCAAAATTCAAAGCAAAACAATTTTTTATCGAATAGTCTAATCCTAATTCTAAAGGATTAAGGGTCTAAATTGGACTTAAAGTTGACTGTTCCTCGGACTATTTACTACAAACCAGTCTTCGAAAACCAACATTTGACCTAACTTCCACTCAAAATATGGAAAAGTATTAAACATGAACATCGAAGAGGGTTTCGATATTTTTCTAATGGCTCAAGAATCATTCAATTCCGATAAGCGGTAACAAATCTTAGGTTCCCTAAAATTGAGGTTATGTTTAGACATCCCTCCTTTTCAACCTTAGAACTTTTCCTAATTATGTTTTAACTCCCATAAACATAAAGCAAAATCCCCCTCAAGATCTTAACACATTCATAATACCTAAAACACTTACATTAAAAATAAAAACCCTCAGTTCATTTCAAAACATAAAACCATACTTACATCAAGGTTTTAGGCATTGAAAAATACTATTCATAGCACTATTCACAGCCTAGTGATCTTAGTTCCGGGATTCTACAGGTTTGGTTTTCACCCGAAAGAAGATCGTGTGATAAGTGGATCGTGTTGAATCCTCAAGTGGGTAGCTTGAGGCAGGGACGTAGGTGAAAGGCCGAACCTCGATAACAAATCTTATTTTTGCTTTCCTCTTCTCCTCTCTTTATTTACTGTTGCATTGATTATAGAATTATTAGATTTTCATTTCATTGTTATTAGATTAATTAAAATTCTGCTTAAGGGATTAAGAAGAAAATTTTAATTTACCAAGACCCTATTCATCCCCCTCATAGGGTCCCAAGGGCGACGATGATGTGAACAACAACTAGAGGGCATCGGAGAGCAAGGGACTTCTGCAAAAAGCGCGGGAGAATGGAGTTTAAGTCGAAGAGTTTTGCTTAAAAGGTAGAGTGGGAGATTGTATTGCGCGATAGGATTGTATCACACGCGAGAGAAGTTAATAAAATGTGTACTTCCCTCGTTTTGATTACTGTCGCTAGAGTTGTAACTAATACCCACAAAAACATCATCGTGGCAACTTAATTTCTTAATTAGTGACAATTACATGTCCATTCCTAAAACGAACAATTACTTAATTTTCTAATTAGCAACATTTAAATGTCCGTCGCTAAAAGAAAGTCTTAATTTTTCACTAATTTGCTAGTTAGTATACAGACTTGACTTCTAGTGACAGATATTTAGTGACGGTCCTATAACCGTCGGTATAAGACATTTGTAGCAACGCTTTTTGAGCCCGTCGCTTAAATTCTGTCACTAGAAGTCATATTTGTTGTAGTGATCCTACGCTTACTATAAGCTTTGAAGGAGTAAGGTAGATTAACACCATCTCCTCTCCCAATGAGAAAACATCTACTAACCCTAAGGATCACGTTTTGTCCCCCCAATATTACAAGCTACCTAGCCTTTTTATTATTTTCTCTTTGGGTCGTCCCACGTCTGACCCACTCTGCCTTCTTATTGTATTTCCACTCATTTTCTCTTTTCTTTATTTTTACTTCTTAAATAAGTAATAAAAAATCAGTTTGATCTCCGTTTTTTTTTGTAGGCAGCTATATCATTTATCTCTCTCTGCTAGGGATTAGGAGGTTAGAACTCAAGGTGGGCGCTCAACGGCCACACCAAGACTCAAACACGAGTCATGCCTCAATGTTATTCTTGCAAATATACCTTTTATGTTAATTATTTTTATAAAATCAATTTTTTAATATAAATTTCCATTCTCTTGTGATTTTGTATTTTCACTGGTAACTTTCAAACCCTTTGTAAATATCGGGCTCGCTTTTGTTTCGAGAAATCTCAACCCTCCCGTTTATAAAGCTGATTAGGATTGGGTTGAGCTCGAGCAACTCCTCATACATGACAAGTCTTAAATCTTAATATTTAATTAATTTATTAGTAAGTATATAATTATTTTGGTGATATATTTACTAAATGTTATTACAAGTTTAAATGTGGTTGTAATGTTTATATAATTAAAGAATATATATACCTAACCGTATCTCAATTAGGCGTCTCTTCAATATACCTAGATTTTTTAAATCTCAAGGAATTTTCTATTTGAAGTAGACAATTTAGAATCTACATTAATGTCTTACCAAAAAAAGCTTTATAAATATTAATTTTGTCTCATCAATAGATAAGATTTTCCTATCTGAAAAGTAAAAACAATGAAAATGTTCACTAATTTATCAAGAGAGATTTTTACCAAGGATTATAGTATATCCATCAATATACCTAAAGTTTCAAATCTCAATATCTTTATTTTTCGAATGAAATGATAAGGTTG
The DNA here is from genome assembly GCA_015143295.1 of Tetracentron sinense. Taxonomy (NCBI): domain Eukaryota; kingdom Viridiplantae; phylum Streptophyta; class Magnoliopsida; order Trochodendrales; family Trochodendraceae; genus Tetracentron; species Tetracentron sinense. The sequence goes on from CM026566.1 coordinate 20,541,472, forward strand.
CTTGTAAACCTATTCCAATAAGAAGTTGGGAACTTCATGTTTACCCGGGTCAATGGGACGCACTGGCCCAGTAGCCCAGCTTGACATGCGCGACATGGACAAAGTGCAGTTTGAGTCCGTTCCATGAGCCCATAGTGCTTTATCTGGCCTAAAAAATAAAGCCCATATTTCTTAGGGTTGTGCTAGGGCTAGGTTTCTTAAAGCCTGAGCTTGGCCCAGCATATCTCGAAGCTGTTACTTATATGTAATGTGCATTAATTGTTAGAAAAAGGTTAGTTAAATATATATAACTAACCTTTTATATTAATTAAAAACAAATATACAGTTCAAGTACTTCTTTGGTTGCTAGATCAATCCTTGATTCGACTCAATGTTATCAGAACTAGACTGGTCATCGAACCGGTTGAGTGCCTGGTTCCCGGTTTGACCGGGTCCGGTTCAACCATGTCCTTTATTTTTATTTTTTTTTAAAAAATCAATTTTTACCCATATCTGACCGGTTCTGACCATCGGTTCCCGGTTCAACCGGCCGATTTCCACGGTTCTCACTAAATAGCCCAGTTTTGAATGATGCTCGGTTCTGAGGGTTTTGGGAACTGGTTAGGGGACCGGTTCCCGGTTCCCGATTCTACCGGTTCGACCGGCCGCTCTGGTCCGGTTCTGACAACACTGATTCGACTCTTCTTTTTGGAAATTTTAACTCTAAATAATAGCCCTAGAGAGAAGTCCGACTAAGAAGATATTAAATTCGTCTACGATAATTTTTGTTTTCCTCGAGTTAAAGTTTTCATTCTTATAGCATAATTGAAACTTTTGTGTTCCTTTAGCTGTATCTTCAAGATTTGTAGAAAGTCAAGCCCTGGTAAGGCTCTTCGTTTTGCATCGAATTAAACCACTTGCTCCATCGCTTGTGCGGAAGAACCACAAATCATGGAGGAATAATTTCAAAAGATTTAAAAATAAGGGGGCTCTGATGCTTTTTTTTTTTTTTGTAGAGAGGTACAAACAACTTGTAGGAAAAGAGAAAGTCTCAGTAGAAGTTGATTGACCTGTCTCTTCAATCGACGATCTACTGCTCCCTCTTGGTTGCAGATGCCCATGCTTTAATTCAAATGCCTTAGGCAGTGATGAATAGCCAGGAAGATCGGAGTATTGAATTCGTCCTCCCTTCAGCCCAGTTACAAGCTTCTTGTTCATATCTCTCATCAATTTCTTGGAAACCTTGGGAAGGTATTCTTAGTGTTTAGTCACTTTAGTCATTTTCCTCAAAATTTTCAATTCTATGTTCTTACAGTTAAGTTTAAGTAATAACAATATAGAAGATAGGGAACTGTAACTACTATGAGAACAATTAACGCAAGACAAATGTATTCCTTGTGACAATAGATTTATATCAAGGTCACCTATGAGAACTATATCTTTTAATATAGATGAATTGATAACACATATTCCAAAAGAGATCCCTTGGCGTATGTTATTTGGAGATGATGTGATATTACTAGATAAACTAAATAAGGAGTAAACACAAAATTAAATTGTTGACTACAACTTTAAAATTTAAGGGATACAAAATAATTACCAATGTAAAATTTATGGAATATTAGTGAGAATTCATATAGGTGGATACTGTTGTTAAAATAATTGACGAAGAGGTAATTCAAAGCAACTAAGTTTGTTATCTTTACTCAATTAATTTATAATGATGGAGAGATGTTATCCATTGAAGAAGCGATTGATGGGTAAAGCGGAGACGTGCATTCAGAATGTTACATGACCGACACATCCCGATTAAAATGAAATAAAAAATCTGCAAGACAATGATTAAACAACCTATATTTTTATGGAGCAAAATGTATGCTACGAAGAAGCAATAAATGAATTGGCTTAGTGTAAAATGAGAATAGGATATCGAGATAAAGTGTGCCATTCTCCTAATTAATAGTCACCTCGGAATTTCGGGGATGGAAAGGGGTCGTTTAGCATCAATTCTGGCCTTTCTCTCATTCTGAAAAATAATTAATTCTTATAGTCAATTTTGTACTGTTAATGCATTTGGTAAATGTTAGTTAGAATTAATTATGAAGAAAAGAAATAACAGAATTACGTTTGGATGAAAAAAAGAAAATGAAAAATAAATAAAATTGTATTAAGCATTAAATATTATTATATCATCAACACATATATAAGTATCATAAAATACCAAATTTTTAATTATATTATCTATCTCCTCAAATTTGATGCTTATCTTGTTCATTATAAGTGTGTTTTCAGAATTGATTATGAAAAGTGACTTTTTTTTGTTCCCTAAAAAGTGTGCCTAAAGCAAGACGATTCTTAAAATCGTTTCCTAAAAATGACTTGCCAACCACATTTAGATTGTTTCTTCTGTTCCTAGGATAAGAAAAATCATTCCCGAGGAACGATGCCAAACAGCCCCAAAATCCCTAGTTGATGTGGTAAGCACGAGTCCAGGAGAGGCATTTAATTTATGAAACTTTGGTGGCTTATAATAGAATGGACTGCCATTGAGATGCCCATGCTAAGGTTATTATCGTTGACCCAAAATCTGGAATGAGGGAATGATGATAATTACGAGTGAAAGTAAGAAAGCAATATTTGATCCTTGAGTTTTTGGGACAATGTGAAGGTTATTCAAAAGCATAGTGTAGTTCCCATATAAATCAATGCTAGTGCCTAGCGGTGCCAATGCCCTCATCAAAGGTGGTCAAGGGCGTCTCTGAATATGGTATAGGTCTCGAGTTCAAATCCCCAATTGATAAGGCTACTAGGAAAGTGTGAAATTTTTTTGTACAAAAAACCAGTTCACAAGAAATAGTATGCCAAAGCCCATGTTACAATTATACCATAGTCATGTCATATGATTCCTCAACAGCGTTATTGCTATGTGTGCCTTATTCTCCCTAAGTTGCAGTCATGGACAAGAATCATGTCCTACCATTCCATTCTATCAAGATTCATATCTTGAGATTGTTTCATTTTCTCATTATCCAATATATGTGGCATGGTTATAATGGAATGGAGTGGCAGACGAGATAAACTCACTTTGCACCTTGTGCAAATAGTGTAGACTCTCATTTTAATTGACAATGAGATAACCTAATCAAAATACCCACATATTTTGTGGTTGGAATAGAGAACAACTGGTTTAGGTGAAAAATAGGATTTTGCAATTCGTAAGAATTACAAGAAAAGAATTTGAAGAATGTCAAAGAGGAATTATTTTTGTAGGACTATATGTGATATTTGGATATGGTTGAGATGCCCAAGCTACTTTATTCTCTTTTAAACGAAGATTGCCTTGCCAAGGTTCTTATGGGACAACCTTAGTTATTAACCAAGAGCCATTTGAGAAGCAAAAGTATCTTGCTTTGCCACTAATTTCAAGTGCCAAAGATATGGAGACCCCACCAATTAATTCTTTTTTTATTTTTATTTTTTTCACTTTTGGAAATTGTGTGGCCTATAAAAGGCTCCAAGACCAGTCCTAAATGAGCTAAGCCATGCCAACGAGCAAGCAAGAAATGAACACGTGTGTCTTCAAGGCATTGGTTGTTCAACTCTCCCTCAATGGCTTCTGACCTTGTCGTCTCGGACATAGTCATGTTGCATATGCTAAGTACGACAGGCTATAGGCCGTTGTTGGGAGAGTTAAGAACAAATCATGTCTTGCGTAGGAGATGTGGTTCTTGGCAAGGCATCCATTTGTATTTCTATGTAGTCCACCTTGGAATTCATTCCTCGCTCTCCTTCAAGGCTTCTGACTTGCCTCTAGAAGGTAAACCTGATTGCTTGGGGATAACAGCTGTCATACTCATGGATTTGAGGTCGGGGTGCACCTTTTCTTTACTATTTTGGGTTATACAATAAATAAGTAAACAAATAAATATATATATATATATATATATATATATATACACACACGTACAATTATCCTAGTCGGAACAAATATTAGTCTTGGCTGCTAATATCTTGGTAGGAACAGATTTCCGCGGCGGTTTAGTAGACACCGCTGCTATAATCCTGACAGAACAATTTTCAATGACGGTATCACAAAAACCGCCGCTGTGTAGGTCTTTTAGAGGTGGTTCTTTTGAATTGCCACTAAATCTCTGCCGCTAAATCCCTTACATTTTGTAGTGTTCTTAAGTTCCTTATAAATCATTAAAGTCTTTCAATAATATTCAGTTACTTTACATCAACTTTTGATTCTTTGGTTACCCCTTATACCTCTAGTGAATTTTTTTTAAATAAATTTTTTCGAAGAGATGATGGCTCTCCTAATTTTTTTTTTAATTCCAAATATCTGTTTGGCCTCCATGATGGCTCATACCATTGCCCACCTCCTCAACTTGATGATGGCTCTTCTAATCCAGGATTCTCTTCATGGTAGCGTATTGATAACTATCTGATGAGTTGTCTCAATGCAACCCCCTCATTGGAGGATTATTTGCTCAAAACAGTAGGACTTCAATCCTCTAGTGCCATCTTGGATCCTATTCTCTCTGCGTTACTTCACAATATCAAGCCAAAATGATGGAATGACGCCTTAAGTTCCAGATACTTTGCAAAGGAACTAAATCTATTGTAGATTTTCTCAACAAATTGACGACTATTGTTGACTCCCTTTCTTCTTTTCAAGACCATATCTTAGACAGAGATCTAGTCATGTTTACTGTTAGAGGACTACCCTCTAAATAAGAAGCATTTATCACTGCCATTACCAATAGGGTGGAACCCATTATTTTCTCGGAACTTCGGGCATATCTCCTTGCCCATCATGGGCAGCATCTTCTTCAATTCAATAATCCAGCCACCACCAACCTAATCGTCCTTGACGTGATTCTATCGGCATCAATATCAGGCTACTTATCAAGATGATTCTCTTCAAAAGTCATTTGCAGTTGTTTCTGGACATGTGGGGATTGTGGAGGAGTTGGTGAAGTTGATGCCAGAAAAATCCTTAGAATTGACAAACAAAGCCGGAGCCACAACCCTTCATCTTGCTGCCTTAAAAGTGGAAACACAAATATGGCGAAGGCAATGGTGAAGAAGAATTTAAATTTCCGTGCCTTTCAAAATTTGTTAGGTGTAATCCCAATTGCCATGGTGGCTTCTTGTGTCCATATGGTTCGTTATCTTTACTCGGTCACTCCAAAACAAGAGCTAAATCCGGAAACAGTAAAAATGGTGTTTCACTTTTTACGAGTGCACTTTTGGATGATATCCATTGTAAGCTCATAATATCCAACATTTTTAAAATAGTTCTCTAATACTCTCCTATTATTGTTTCATCCATAGATGCTTTGGATCTACTACAACACTACCCTGTTTGGCTACTATTGTGGATTATAATAATTGCTCGATCTGCTTTGTATGTGTTGTCTCAAAGACAGTCTGCATTCCTAAGGGGAATTATTAGAGAAATATTATCTTAAGAAAATAATGATGTAATATGTATGAGAAGGATCTCGTAAATAATCTTAGATTATTATCTTTAGTATATTATGATTATCTTTAATATTGTCTTTCCAAGTTCAAGAGTTTTGAGTTATCTATTAAAACCCTCTATGGGTCATTGTAATCCACTCAAGATTTCTCAATAAAACATAATTTTTACATGGTATCAGAGCCATTGATCATTTGGTGACCTTTTATCTATTATTTTTCTCTTACTAGCAGAAGGTGCCACCACAGCCCGCCGGGTGTGAAACTTTTCGGTTTATTTTTTTTTTCATTGTAAACAGTACTTGAGTGGGTGGTGCCGCCACCGCCCATTGGGTGTGAAACCTTTGATTTATTTTTTGCTTTAAATAAAAACTCTATTATAATCCTCTATACTTTTACTACCCCCAGGATCATATTCATACTCATGGATCTCTTTTTTTCTTTTCAATTATTGAAACCTTGTGAGCAAGGGAATTTACCGTCTTTCCTTCTGGGCCGGGCCCTACAGAGGAATGACACTAAACGCCTAAAATAAGAGTCGCCACCTATTTAATTAAGGGAAAAATAGGATCCCGGGTAATGGATAAGGACTTTAGGTATACGGCCGAGATTTTTTGCATATTTCAATTTTTTGAAATTTTTGGGGTTTTATAATGTTTTTAGATTTTTGAATAATGATTTAGGCTCATTGTGGAGCATATGAAGGATTTTGACAAACTTAACTAAAGTCAAATTTAACTCAAGAGATGGTCAAAGAATGACTAAACTAAGGACATAAACAAGGGTGTTTGCATGATGAATAGTAGATGGTTTATTGTCAATACCTATTTTGTTGAATTGGTGTTGACAATAAATCAAATACCATTGCCTTTGATAGGAGACATTTTGGATAATATCCTCTTCTAAATCCTTAAATCATCCTTTACTCATTCTAAATAGAACATGAAAGAAAAAGAAAGAAAGGAATAAAGGAACAAGTGGAGAAATGGAAATCTCATCATCTCCCTTCTAATGATTTCCATTTATACCATTATAAACGATGTAATGGAGTTTTAAATATAAAAGTTGGAGAGGGGATGAGATTTCATAAAGAACTCTAGAAGGATTAGAACTCATATACAAAGAAATGAGATGAAAAGAGAGGTATTGCTTTAACTTTCACTATCTATGGGCCTACCCATATCCACATTAGTCGGAACATAAAAAGAAAAATATATACATAAAAATAACAAAAAAGGAACATCTCCTTGCTTTTGATATGGGGTCCCTCTACACCATTAGATTGGTGTAGAGAGACCCATCTATGTTTGAGAAGAGGGAGACTCTCTAAATGACTCTAGAAAATGACTATAAACCAAGAAGAGAGAAATAAATAAAAATGAGATAAAAAATAAAACAAGATGATGAAAGAAGGAGTGCCTACTTTTCCAAGACTTCTTCTCCAATGCCCCAAGAGGTAGGGTTTTTTAGACTCCACAAAGGAGGAGAGTTAGTGAAGAATTCTAAGCTTTAGTCTTAGAATTCCCTCCAAACTCCAAACCTTATTTTTTTTTATCACTTCTTCAAAGCTCAAGAGAAAAACAAGTGGGTGGGAGCCTTCTAGGGGGTCATGAGGGATGGTCTCCAAAGGACTAAGGGATGAATATTTATAAGAAAACTAAGAGATTGTGGTGTATCTTTTACATAGAGGGTAAAAGGAGTTAGTGGGTAAAGATTTGAGTGTTGTAAGGTGAGTTGATGGGTTGAGTGTTGTAAGGGGTGTAAGAGAATTGTAAGAGGTATAAGAATATTGATGAGTTGAGTGTTATAAGAGGTGTAAGAAAGTTGATTAGTTGAGTGTTGTAAGTGGTGTAAGAGAGTTGTAAGAGGTGTAAGAGTGTTGATGGATTGAGTGTTGTAAGATGTGTAAGAGAGTTGATGGGTTGAGTGTTGTAAGGGGTGTAAGAGAATTGATCGGTTGAGTGAACTATGAGTTATATGGGAATGAGTTTCTGGATATAGGTTAGGTGGATATGTGTATGTGGATTAGATCTTATGGATCATGAGTTATTAGTAGATGAGTCATGGTTAATTATGGTTATTAGAATTTGAAAATGACATTTGGGCTTGGGCTATGGTAATTAGGCTTGATTAGGTTATTTGGGTATAAGTTTGACAAACTGGGCTTGGGCTGTAGAATCCTAGAACTTTTGTGCTTGGTTGGATAAATATACCTTCACGGCAAAAGGGCTTTCCATGTGCTTCGAGCTTATATTTATGGAGAATTGGTTGGTAACCAACTCGGTGTATCATATGTAGGGGTTAATGCCCTAAAAAGTATAGGATCAAGGTTGGAAACATCCCAAAGAGGCTGTTGGTGAAAAATCTCAGAAAATGGGATGTGCGATCGATTGCAGGCAAGGTGCAATCGATCGCATGCCGTGAAAAAATGATAAAAAGGCCCTGGTCCATATGCGATAGGTCACCTCCAGGTGCGATAGATCGCAGAGGGACCTACGATCGATCGCAAGTGGTATGCGATCGATCGCATACAGAAAAAAATTTGACAAAACCTTTGGGGTCATGTGCGACAGATCGTCTCCAGGTGCAATCGATCACACTGGATCTACGATCGATCGTAGTTGGTGTGCGATCAATCGCACGCGGGTGCTGAATTCGAAAATAAGGGTTTTATACCTTTTGCCTATAAATAGGGCTTCAACTGGGGGTTTTGGGGTTTACCTTAAACCTAAGAAGGAGAGAGAAAGGCGAAGGGAGATTAGGGAGAAATCCAAAGGAGGGTTTTGGATTGAGATCAAGGGGAACTCAAACTTGGAGCATCCATCAAGCAAGGATCATCATCTTCAAGTTGGAATCCTCCTCTATCAAGCTTGGGGGGTTTTTCTACTCAAGGGTTTTCTTCAATCAAGGGTTTATTCTCTAAGGTTAGTACATTCTCTTAGTTAGCTTAGCAATAACCTAGGTTTTTCCTTAAAAATGATTGTATTTGATCTTCTATTTTCCCTTTTGTTGAAATCTATCATTATCCCTAAAAGGCATAAGATTTAAGTAAATAGTGATGGATGTGTGTGGGATGTTTTGATGGTTAAGGCGATTGGATGTCATGTGAATGTGGATGTTGTAGTGTGATGGAAAGTGGGAAAGGCAATGTACTCATCATGAACGCACTTCATGTGTTTGATGAAATGTATGAACATAAAAACATGAATAAATTGCTATCAAGATGTTGAATGTTAAGTGCTTGATAAAATGCATGTATGAGGATTTGAGTGAACTCAATCAAGACTAGTTAGGGTTTTTCCCAATTTGGTAGTTTTAATCAAATGCAATATATTTTCCTTCATATGCTCTATGTATTTTCATTAAATCCCTCATCTCTATGAAAATGTAAGAAATGATATATTAGGCTTTATTCTTTCATGCCAATATGATATCACCAAGGGTTATGCATGAGCACGCGAGCATGCACGAACCGAGTTTTCTATTATAACCATGTGAACTAAAATCAAGAATAAGACAAGTGATTATGACACGAATGATAAAGCCGAACTTTGGGTCGGTCAAGGATAGGGCATATCCAAGGATATGTCATATCTGGCTCACAAGAAAAACAAGTACAAGGATGCTAATGTGTTCCGTTCCACCATAGTCCGGGCATTAGTAAAGCAAGTTAATTTGCTAATGTGTTTCGTTCCATTATAGTTTTGGCATTAGTAAAGCAAGTACAAGGATGTTAGTGTGTTTCATTCCACCATAGTCCGGGCACTAGTCAAGTCAAGACAAGATGCTAATGTGTTTTGTCCCATTATAGTTCGGGCATTAGTAAAGCAAGACATGATGCTAATGTGTTCCGTTCCACCATAGTCCGGGCATTAGTAAAGCAAGTTAATTTGCTAATGTGTTCTGTCTCATTATAGTTCGAGCATTAGCAAAGCAAGTACAAGGATGCTAGTGTGTTCCGTTCCACCATAGTCTGGGCACTAGTCAAGTCAAGATAAGATGTTAATGTGTTCAGTCCCATTATAGTTCGGGCAAGTTAAACAAGATAAGCCGCTAGTATGTCCGTCCATTTCATCGTTTGGGTACTGGTTAATACAAGATAAGATCTTAGTATGTCCATCCATGTTATAGTTCGGGTACTAGCCAACTAAGATAAGTGAAATGAAGACTCTCATAAGATGCATAAGGAACTCACAAGGTAATTGAAACATGTTTTGGGTTAAAGCATGAACATAAAACATAATTTAAAATATGATGTTCAAGATTTTACATTTGTGATTTTGTCTTAGCTTCCGCACTCTTATGTATATGTGATGATGAACTGTACAACACATGACATATTATTGTTATTACTATTGTTAGCTTGTAGCTTATTCTCGCTGAGTATTCCATTCTCAGTCGTACCTATTGATATCGGCAGGTACACCATATGATATATGTACTTCGGTTCCTTGGATCAAGGCAGTTTATGGAGAGTAGGAGCTTGCTTGGGATTGTCAACCAGATTTTTGGGGTCTTGACATGTGGCCCAATGGTTGGGTTGAGTAAGAGGAATGTATTTTGGGATTTACTTTTGGGGGTTTTCATGTGGGTTTGAGTTGGTAACTCAAGTGTTGTGCCTTTGTACTTATTGTAATTTTATTCAGTCGTTTGTTCATGTCAACACTTGGAAGAACATTTATATAGAAGAAATTTTCAGTTTCACTATTTGGCATGCCTTGTATACTCCTTGCAGGATGGTTTTAAGAATAAGTCACGTCACCAAAGTATTATAACTCCTAGGTGGTATTTTGGGGCATGACAGAAGTTGTATCAGAGCCTAGGCATTAGGTTCTCTAGGGTCGTTTAGAGTTTGATACCACGAGTAAACCAAGGCATTCGGTTCATCTTAGGAGTCGTATTCCAAGTGTAGACTAATCACTTAGTCTTTGTCTAGAACATGTTGATTTCAACGGAGGTTGGTGTCTATTTTTGCTAGAAAAAAACCCAAAAATTGTATATGGTATTATATGCTATGTGTTGGGTGCATACTATATGTTATATGCTAAGTGAAAACTTATGCCCTATGAACGGGTTTCCAGTTAGACTCAAGAGTTTTGTGATACTCAGGCTAGAGTCTAGCCTAGGTTTTAGTTGACAAGGGGGTGGTAGGTCCTTGGTCATACTTTGTGTTATTAGGTTTCTGTAGGGATTTGTTTTCCGAGTGAGACTATAGGATGCTCTTACGTCTTACAAATCTAGTAGATTTAGAGTCGTTGTGGAACAAGGACATAGGTTTCAATATAAATGCTACTATGTGTATCTTGTGAAAATTTCATCTGTTAAATTATACTTAATGCATCTTGCATCGTAAATAATCACAAGTCGCACATTATGGTATGATGATAAGTCTATATAAGTTCATGCATCCCCATGACTAGTAGGAACAAATATTTATATAATTTTTAACAAGCTCATGGAAGTTTGATGCACGTTTCTAGATACAGATGCGCATTTTCTACAGCACGTTCTAGACTCAGTGCTCAGTCCCAATTGATAAATATATTATAAACTCCAATAATAGCATCATACATAGCATGCGCATCATACATATCATAAGCATCATACACATCTCGCATGCATTATGTAGATTTTAGAAGCATCATGCATGTCACAAAGATCCAAAGGATAGTACTTAAATAACTCAAATGTATAAACTACTCATTAATCTTAGTCTTAACCTCGTTAATGTCTTACGTATGTAACTGGTTAATACCTTAACCGAGTGTGAGAACTTAGCATCTCTAGGAAAACCAGTTGTATGATTATACTATTATGTGTGTACTTGGATATATACGATACACTTATATAGGCAATATATGCTCATTGGACTGTTAGGAGCTTGAGTTCAAGTTATACTCAGGTTATGTTATTGCTCTTAAGTGTGGACTAACAAGTTAGTCTTGGTCAAAATCGGTTGAAATCTCAACCGAACTTAGTGTCGTACGCTAGGAAACATTACTTGTATGCCTATACTACTTTACTGTATGCCTCGATGTATTATTATGTACCTTATAAACATTAGATGATTGTTGAAATTGGGGTCGAGATAAGTTGGTTTTCAAGTAAGGCTCATGCTTTGCTATTGTTCTCAGGATTTAATCATAAAACGTGCAATCGGGGTCGCGGTTACCATACGAGAGGAAATGGAGGTAACGCTCTGGTAGGGGACGAGAACCTAACCTTACACAAGTCTTAGGGTCGATAGTTGAGACCTTAGCGATGCTCGCAGCCAGGCAACCTGCCATTTCTCCTTCTGCTGCAGCACTAGTCCTTACTCCTCCACACAGAGCATAGGTAGGGATAGAGGCATTTCAGAGTATGAGGCCTCCGGTATTCTATGGTGGCATAGACCCATTGGTTGCAGAAGCATGGGTTAGGCAGCTGGAGAATTTGTTCTCCGTTTTGATGCCTATGGAGGCAGAGAAAGTTGCATGGGCCGCCTTTATGTTGGAAGGTGTGGCCGATCACTGGTGGAGATCCGCCATCAGAACAAGGGACTTGACTCGAGCGGGTCAAGAATGGACTTGGGAAGAGTTTCTAAATATTTTCTACAATAAATACTTCCGGTCAGAGTTAGAGAGAAGAAAGAACTTGAGTTCATTACCTTTGAATAAGGGAACATGACAATGGCTGAGTATGAGGCCAAATTCTCTGAATTGTCGAGGTTCGCTCTATATCTGATAGCCACAGAGGTAATGAAGGTCAGGAAATTTGAGAGGGGATTGCAGGCCTACATCAAAGATAGAGTCTCCATGTTCAGGCATGAGACCTACGTTGAAGTTGTGGATAAGGCCCAGTTGGCAGAGTCGAATTCTAGAGAATTCTTCAAAAGAAAGGATATGGGTGGAGATCCATCCAGTGGCTCAGCACCACTTGGGAAGAGGGCCAAAACTGCCCCGTATGAGACCTTTGAGTCTACACCAATTCAGAGGCCTCTTTTTGCACCACAGGTCCCTAGCCTCAGTACGGCTCAGACCACCCGATTCTTATAGCCTTTATCTTCTGCTTCGGGATGTGAGCACTGTAGTCACTACGGAAGAAAGCATATTGGGAATTTTCAGAAGCTCAAGGGTGGATGTTTCCATTGTGGTGATCAAGGCCACTTGATCAGAGGTTATCCTCACCATCTGCCCCTGGCTCAACCTCGGGGAAGCAAGCCTCAATAGCTCTCACAGTCTCCTCTCTAGGCGAGCTAAAACAGAATTTGCCATGCCGGGATTGGATGCTTAAGCACCACAAAATGTAGGGTGAAGTGGTCGGATGAAAATCATTGGTAAAGGATGATGTGATGTTGTGTTTCAGCATGTTGCCTATGTGTACAAACATACTATATTATGTTATGAAGTTTTCTTGATTTTCATGGGTGTTCAGTAATATGAAAAACCTAAGTGCTTTGCCAACAAGTAAGTGCCTAGTCTTGTGTTGATTGATGAATGATTAGTATGTCTTTTAGTATAACTAGGTGACAGAGTTCGAGGTTGAGTGTGGGAAAGGTGTCCCCACTTGATTTCGTATCGTCCTAATTTTGAGAATGAAATTTCTATAAGAGAAGGAGGATGTAGAACCCCGAAACTTTTGTGCTTGGTTGGATAAATATACCTTCATGGCCAAAGGGCATTCCACGTGCTTCAAGCTTATATCTATGGAGAATTGGTTGGTAACCAACTCGGTGTATCATATGTAGGGATTAGTGCCCTAAAAAGTATAGGATCAAGGTCAGAAACATCCCAAAGAGGCTATTGGTGAAAAATCTCAGAAAATGGGATGTGCGATCAATCGCAGGCAAGGTGCGATCGATTGCATACAATGGAAAAATGATAAAAAGGCCCTGATTGCGACAGGTCACCTCCAGGTGCGATAGATCGCAGAGGGACCTGTGATCGATCGCAAGTGGTGTACGATCGATTGCATACAGGGAAAATTTTGACAAAATCTTCGGGGTCATGTGTGATAGATCGTCTCCAGGTGCGATCTATCACACTGGATCTACAATCACACTGGATCTATCACACTGGATCTTCGGGGTCATGTGCGATCGATCGCATGCAGATGTTGAATCCGGAAATAAGGGTTTTATACCCTTTGCCTATCAATAGGGCTTCAATTGAGGGTTTTGGGGTTTACCTTAAACCTAAGAAGGAGAGAGAAAGGAGAAGGGAGATTAGGGAGAAATCCAAAGGAGGGTTTTGGATTGAGATCAAGGGGAGCTCAAACTTGGAGCATCCATCAAGCAAGGATCATCATCTTCAAGTTGGAATCCTCCTCTATCAAGCTTGGAGGGTTTTTCTACTCAAGGGTTGTCTTCAATCAAGGGTTGATTCTCTAAGGTTAGTACACTCTCCTAGTTAGCTTAGCAATAACCTAAGTTTTTCCTTAAAAATGATTGTATTTGATCTTGTATTTTCCCTTTTGTTGAAATCTATCATTATCCCTAAAAGGCATAAGATTTCAGTAAATAGTGATGGATGTGTGTGGGATGTTTGGATGGTTAAGGCGATTGGATGTCATGTGAATGTGAATGTTGTAGTGTGATGGAAAATGGGAAAGGCAATGTACTCATAATGAACGCACTCCATGTGTTTGATGAAATGTATGAATATAAAAACACGAATAAATTGCTATCAAGATGTTGAATGTTAAGTGCTTGATAAAATGCATGTATGAGGATTTAAGTGAACTCAATCAAGACTATGACATTTAGATTTAGGGTTTTTCCCAATTGGCTAGTTTTAATCAAATGCAATATATTTTCCTTCATATGCTCTATATATTTTCATTAAATCCCCCATCTCTATGAAAATGTAAGAAATGCTATATTAGGCCTTATTCTTTCATGCCAATATGATATCACCAAGGGTTATGCATGAGCATGCGAGCATACACGAACCAAGTTTTCTATGATAACCATGTGAACTAAAATCAAGAATAAGACAAGTGATTATGACACGAATGAGAAAGCCGAACTTTTGGTCGGTCAAGGATAGGGCGTATCCAAGGATATGTCATATCTGGGTCACAAGAAAAATAAGTACAAGGATGCTAATGTGTTCCGTTCCACCATAGTCCCGGCATTAGAAAAGCAATTTAATTTGCTAATGTGTTCCGTTCCATTATAGTTCGGGCATTAGTAAAGAAAGTACAAGGATGCTAGTATGTTCCGTTCCACCATAGTCCGGGCACTAGTCAAGTCAAGACAGGATGCTAATGTGTTCCGTCCCATTATAGTACAGGCATTAGTAAAGCAAGACAAGATGCTAATGTGTTCTGTTCCACCATTGTCTGGGCATTAGTAAAACAAGTTAATTTGCTAATGTGTTCCATCCCATTATAGTTCGGGCATTAGCAAAGAAAGTACAAGGATGCTAGTGTGTTCCGTTCCACCATAGTCCGGGCACTAGTCAAGTCTAGATAAGATGCTAATGTGTTCCGTCTCATTATAGTTTGGGCATTAGTTAAACTAGACAAGCTGCTAGTATGTCTATCTATTTAATAGTTCGGTTACTAGTTAATAAAAGACAAGATCCTAGTATGTCTGTCCATGTCATAGTTCGGGTATTAGCCAAATAAGATAAGTGAAATGAAGACTCTCATAAGATGCATAAGGAACTCACAAAGTAATTGAAATATGTTTTGGGTTAAAGCATTAAGATAAAGCATGATTTAAAATATGATGTTCAAGATTTTACATTTGTTATTTTTTCTTAGCTTCCACACTCTGATTATGTATATGTGATGATTAACTGTACTACGTATGACATATTATTGTTATTACTATTGTTAGCTAGTAGTTTATACTCGTTGAGTATTCCATACTCAGCCATACCTATTGATGTCGGCAGGTACACCATACGATATATGTACTTCCGTTCCTTGGATCGAGGCAGTTCATGGAGAGTAGGAGCTTGCTCGGGATTGTCAACCAGATTTTTGGGGCCTTGACATGTGGTCCAATGGTTGGGTTGAGTAAGAGAGGCATGTACTTTGGGATTTACTTTTGGGGGTTTTCATGTGGGGTTGAGTTGGTAACTCAAGTGTTGTGCCTTTGTACTTATTGTAATTTTATTCAGTCGTTTGTTCATATCAACACTTGGAAGAACATTTATATAGAAGAAATTTTCAGTTTCACTATTTGGAATGCCTTGTATACTCCTTGCAGGATGGTTTTAAGAATAAGTCACGTCACCAAAGTATCATAACAAGTAGGTGGTATGTTGGGGTGTGACATGGGCCTTGGGTGAACCTTGGAGCCTTTGAAGAAGCGGGAAGAGGGATAGGGGGTGCAAAAAGGGGTGCTTACAAACCTCTTCAACGAGAGTTTTTTCTTTAAATTGTGGGTCATACTTCATGTGCCTTGGGAAAAGATCATGACAGCCTGATCTAGTGGGCCACTGGCTTCAACAGACTCAGAATGAACGGGATTCAACAGAGATGGACCTCAAAGACTGGCAGTGACCACCAAGTACAGCTGGATGTTCTAACTATTCGTCAACAAATTATCAAAGAAGATCAAGCGTGAGGAGTACTCGGCTTGTAGCAAACCCATGAAGATCCTGATCCTCATGTGTTTGAGGGACAGTATTAGAGAAATATTTTGTTAGGAAAATAATTATGTAATATCTATGAGATACATGGGATCTCATAGATAATATTAGATTAATATCTTTAGTATATTAGGATTATCTTCAATATTGTCTTCCCAAGTTAATGACTTTTTGGTTATCTATTTAATCCATCTATGGTTCATTGTATTCCACTCAAGAATTCTCAATAAAACAGAACTTCTACATGACATCAGAGTCACTGATCTTTTGGTAGGGTGTGAAACTTTAGGATTTTATTTATTTATTATTATTGTAAACATTACCTGAACAAGTTGTGCCGCCACCGCCCATAGGGTGTGAAACTTTGATTTTTATTTTTTTGTATAAATAAAAACCCTACTATCATCATCTATACTTTTACCACCCAGATCATACTCATACTCATTGGTCTCTTTTTTTCTTTTCGTTTATTGAAAACCTCTCCATCAAGAGTTTTTCTTTAAATCGTGGGTTATACTTCAAGTACCTTGGGAAAAGATCATGACAGCCTGATCTAGTGGTCCACCGGCTTCGATAGAGTCAAAATGAGCGGGATGCAACAGAGATGGGCCTCAAAGACTAGCGGTGACCACCAAGTACAGTTAGATATTCTAACTATTTGTTAACAATTTATCAAAGAAGATCAATGGTGAGGAGTACTCAACTTGTGGCAAACCCATGAAGATCTTCATCCTCATGTGTTTGAGGGGGAATATTAGAGAATTATTATGTTAGGGAAATAACGATGTAATATCTATGAGATATATAGGATCTCATAGATAATCTTAGATTAATATCTTTAGTATATTTGGATTATCTTCAATATTGTCTTCCAAAGTTAATGAGTTTTGGGTTATCTATTTAAACCCTCTATGGGTCATTGTAATCCACTCAAGAATTTTCAATAAAACAGAATTTCTACAAGAAGTCCACCTAAGTCTTCGACCGTACGATTTTGGCAACGCCAGTAGTTACCAACTCAGATCAATCCCCCTCCTAGCTGTGGCTTTCTTTCTCTCTCCCTCTCTCTCAATCCCTCACTACACTTCTATTTTTTGTTCATTTTTCATAAAGTAAGGTTAAAGATTTAGCATATCCTCTTAAAACTTCTATATGTACAATTATTTACTTCCTTTGTTGATGACATGCACTAGAAGGCAGTGTGAAGAATTGAAAAGACTTTTGATAAGGGTTTGAATTAGATGACTTATAAGAGTTGGAATATAGTTTTAGAATGAGAATTTGACAACATTCGGAATGGATTTGGTTTGTAAAAGCTAAATAAATTATTAATATGTAGGAATCTTTCTTCTGGAAGATTTTACTGGATTAATAAAACAAAAAGGAAAGATGAATTAAAAATAAATAAAATAGTAGTGTTAAGTAGGGCTGTCAATGCATCCGATTTTAAATTTGATTATAATCGGATCGGATTCGAATATAGGGAGATCTGATCCAATTTTCATATACCTTTATATTATATAAAATAGATTTAAAGGGCATATACTTATGCAATATACTAATTTGATCATTATATATATATATATATATATTAAATAGATTTTTATATGCTTAAAGTGTTAATTTTAAAGTTATTAATATTAATCGGTGTGAAGGTCGAATTAGATTTTTTTATATGATTAAAATAAAATTACTTTAAAAATTAACTTTAACTAGAATGAATTCGGATCTTATATAAATATTCAAATTCGACGAATCTCGGATCGGATTCGAATCTGTTGGATTTGTAATTAGATCGGATTCGGATATAGCCAAATCTGATCCGAATTCGACCTGTAGATAGCCCTATTGTTAAGGGCTGCTTATGTTTTTTATATCCTTCCATTGCCATGAGATCAACAATTTAAACCTTTATTCCGAAAAGCCAAATTTGAAATTCAGATTAAATTCCTCTCATTTAAAATTTAAAGAAGATAACTTATCTTCTTCATCTATATTAATAGCCTAGTGCCCACCATTTGTTCAAAGAAATGACTTCTTGATATTTGTTATTCTGAATTTTTTAGTTTAATATAGTTACTTATTGATTAGAGTTAATTTATTTATTCATTTTACTTATATACTTAGCTTTTTATCTTTATTTATTTCTTTACACAACAGTATAGGTAAAAGGTAACCTTATATGCATTTTTTGATGTTTAGCTGAAATTTTCAATGAATTTTTGAGTATTGCCCGAATTATATTAGTACCAAAATTCTGACGTTTCGCTAAATTTTTAAACGGACTAATGAATGACTATTCCAAATTAAACTCATATGGTTCTTATATGAAAATTTTATCAGGCGCCAAATTACTAATTGTACAGATCTAATGTGCCTCTGCCACTATACAGCAAATGCTAGAAAAAAATACAAGCAGAGGGTAATTTCACTTCATTGGATATGAGTGTTGTAATTTATAGACCACAATTGGTGTATGTGACAAACAATATCATTCGGTGACACACAAGATCCATGTGCCCACTTGCACACACAAAATCACTCTAAAAAATATGATCATCCCCTATGTGCAAAACTATTTTTCAAATGATTCCCTAGTCTCGGTAGCCAAGTCTAGTATGAATGTAGTTGGGATCCCCAGACTTCCCTCAACAAAAAGGTGACACCCCGTCACTGGTGCATGAACTGGGATGTAGAATTTCTCGTTGATTGGTAATTGATTCTCATGGTGATCTAATAGACATTGACTCACCCTCCATCCACTGTTTTTGGTCAAAAGAGGAGTTAATTCTTATTGACTTGGGATCTTCACCAGTAGCTGCTGGCGGAGCAGACAACACTGTCGTGCCCCAAAATCCCACCTAGGAGAATGTGAGATCTTGGCACGTGACTTACTTATCAAACCATCTTGTTAGCAGCATTTAAGGCATACGAAAATATGAACCTGAAAATTTCTTCAATAATTAACTAACATCTGATAGTTCAACAAACTCCAATTAAAATTCATAATCAACTGAACATAAATAAAATTAATCATTCATCGTGATCTTTAACTATCGAACTAAACTAAACATAATTCTCTATAAAGAAAATTAAAGTTTCCCTGGAATTCAAATAAGACAATCGATCAAGTTCCCGTTCTTCTTCGGGATGGTCACCTTCTGGTTCTTCTATGTATTCTTCCTCTTCCCATGGTCCGGGCTCGCAAAATGTCGAAACCAGTACCTGTCGACAACAAAGTGATTGGCTGAGTAACAAGTTACTCCCCTTATATAACAAAACATAGTAAACAATATCTTAAACATTAGTATACATACATTTGATAGTTCAACTTCAGTTCTCATACATAAATCAGAGTACGGAAAACGAGTAGATACATTATGTCATTTGTTTTCTTTGTTTTCTTACTTTTCTTATTTTGTAAACATACATCAACATGCGTTGTGCAATAACTTAATATACCACTTTAACAATTATGGAAAGAGGTTACTATACTTTACTTACCAAGGTACCACCCTTCGTATATTATCCGAAACGGACGGCTTACTTAATACATTATCCAGTACGACGGCTTACTTGTGCCCTTGGGCTATTCTGACAGTAGTTGATTCGTGCAAAACTAGTCATGCATCAATACTTTCGTGTATCTTTTTCTTACTTACTTTATCTTGCTCATACTTATGTCCTTATTAGTGCCTTTACTTTTTCTTTATACATGTGCATGTTTTACAATAGTGAGTGCAAAACTCGTCATTCATAGTTCAAACAATTTAACATACTTTAATCACAACTTATTTTCAATATGCATAATCATAATTTAATTTAAATATCAACAAGACCTTTTTACTCGAGATCAATATCATGAATACGCCACATAATATATCAATCGTAATTCTCATAAAGCATATCCATTACCATACTAACATATAACCCTAATATCACAAAGAGTCCACATCCACCATTCAATTATAGAGTTTGCTACTTTTTTGTTATCTTCAATTTCGTGCAATTTATTCCTTGGAATGAACTAAAATGAACGAAATAAATGAGTTTTCTACTTCGAGATATCAAACATTAATTTTCATAGGAATAATGCATTAAAATTAGACACATTTCTCTAGAAATTAAACCAAACAGCGTGAAAACCGATGAATTAAATTCAGGTCCTTACAAACACTGGTCGTAGAGGACGAGTCGGGATTCTCTTGCAGAGGCTAACAAAGGGATTTGGGACACAAGCCCCTAAAATTTCTTTTAGGGCCATCACATCTGTTTGTGTCCATTTGTAAGGAATATATTTTTTCTCAGAAGTTTTAGGGGGGCTAGATCCCCGTCCCCTCCGTTCCGCCCCTCCCCCAGGCTATGCTCCTTTTAGTACAAAAGAATATTTTTTCCAAAATTTCAGGGGGAATTTCAGCCCCCTGGGCCAAATGTGGCTCCACCCATGTCCGGGCGCACCACATACTTCTATGCATACAAACTAAGGCGTTGGTTGGGATGCACAGGAGTGACATGCCCCCGAATGAATGTTGGCGGTCTCCTTGCCAGGGAAAAGATCCATCCTTATTCATCCAAAGTGACCCTAACAAACCACAGCTTCATTGGGATGAACCTTCTATTATCTAAATAGAAGCTCATGTAATTTCTGGAGTTTTTTTCTTTGGATATCATTTACATACGTTAGGACAGGATTAGTGGGTTAGCTTGGGGATTGGAGCTCTTGCAACTCGTTGACCAGGGATTAGATCCCGTGACCTCCCTCTGGAGAAGCCATGCAAATCCCACCATTAGCGCAAGAGGGTGCGTAATTTGTGAAGTTCAGTAAATGAAAACATAATTAAGAATATCATTAAACTCAATCCTTATTTCAACTAATCAAATACAAATTTACGTTCGCATAACCCAAAGCTAGAAGCAAATAAAAAATAAATATTACATCAAGAATCATCTAATTTCCTCATGATTACACTCCAAAAGCCCATCAACGCAAGTGGATGACAGCCCTATTCGTTTTCAATCGTTTATGATGCTTCTCATCACTTAGGCAAATCCTACATGCAAAAACATGACATTTGTTAAGAAAAATTCACTAAATTTTTATTCAAATAAAATAGAATTACTAAAAGACATCTTCCAAAGAAATTTCTATTTTAAATTGATTCTTTAGAATTTACATTAATTTCCTTACCAGAAAAGAACTTAATATTTATCATTATTAATTCAGTCTGGTCAAGACAATAGATTTTCCTATCCATGCAAAGTAAGGCTATGATTGGGCGTAACAAATGAAACCAATAATTTTTAGGAATGGCCTATGGCTAGGTGTCTGGACCCCAAGACCGGCCCAACCCCAGCTTGAGACTTTATTAATGGAGGAGTGCTAACCCCAATGACACCAGAGTGGGTGTAACACATGGTGTTGCTACCCTATAACAAGAAGATGCACTACAAAATTGAAGGCATCTACCGGCCAAATATAATCGGCGGTTTCAAAAAACCCCCATAATAAAGTTTTATAGGGACGGTTCTTTCATTACGTGGCTATTAATAACTTTATACCGGCAGTTTTACACTAAAACCGTCTTAATATATTTATTTCCCGCGAGAAGAAAATAAAGGCGGGATAAAATTTCACCTTATAGGGACCGATTTTAAGGGAAGCGCCGGTCATATATTATGTGTACCGGCGGTATTAAGTAACCGCAAGCAAAAACCTTCGAAAAATATAGACTGAAGTTTCGCGGGACAACAGGAGTGTCTTCACATTCACTCTCTCGGTCACTCTCTCGGTCACTCTCTCTCTCAGAGAATCATCCTCTCCGGCAACGAACGTTGGTTGCTTCTCTCCGGCGGCGGTGGATCCTCCAAACTCCGGTAATCTGTCTTTTCCTTCTCTCTCTTCCCTCCCTATCTCTCTCTCTCTCCCCTTCGAACTCCGGTAATCTTCTGCGTTTTTTTTGGGGTTCCAAACCTTGAACCCTAACCCTTAATTGATGAAATAGAGGGTTGAGGTTTTGAATCCTAACCCTTACCCTTCTGCATTTTTTTTGGGTTCCTTCTTTAGCGTTTTTTTTTTGGGGGTTATGCATTTATGCACGATTTGGATTATGCATGTATGCACTTTGGGCATTTGACATAGAAATATTTGTGGATCCAAGAAAAATTACTCTAATCTGAACCTAATATTTGCATGCAGTTGCTGGACAGACTCTAAGTGTTTTTAGAGGTTCTGATTTTTGAGATTTAGTATTCCAGTTGAGGTTAAGAAGCTTTGTTTCAAGGTGAGTTGGTGTTTTTGTTTTCTGATTTACGTCTCGAAGAAATATTATCGATGTCTCTGTTTCTATGTGTGTTTTTGTTTTCTGATTTAGGTAATTTTCTATCTTTTTTTTTTTTTTTTTATGTTATCTCCTCTGTTCTGTTTTCAATGAGGCTACTGGTTTGGGGTTTTGGACTTTAGTAGATTTGGAGCATTGGGAAGAAAAGTACTGGGTTCCGATTCTATTATCGAATCTGCAAGGGTGGAAAGTGAGAGATGTTGGCAAAACCCAATTACAAGACTGAAAAAGAAGCTCTGTAAGAGTGTAAACCAAGAAAATCTCAACTCAGTTAATTTCTGGGATTCGGCTCGATGTTTAAAACTTTCTTCAGGCCATTTGAGGTGAAGGAAGTGAAAGCAAGAACCACATTCTCATTGGCTTCGATATCAGTTGTGCTAATAACTAAAAATCTTGTGTGTCCACTTATTATGTTTATCTGGGTTAGTTATTCCGTACATGATAAAATTTGTTGCAAACAATCTCTTGGTTTAAGGGACGTAGTTAACTGGTGATGAGTTATTAGGTGGTTGATTAAAAGTTGCATTACTTGTTTGATTTAATGATTCACTAAAAAAGTTGCTTTGCTTCTAACTAAAAATCAGTTTTTACAGTTTTCTTAATGAGAAATAATGGAGGCTTTTGCTTATTGATCAAAAATAATAATGGAGGCTTTTGCTTATAACATGTCTTTCTAGGTTGAACCATTTGTTAAGCATTCGAGTTCTGGTTAATTAGTTGTGAATCTCTTCTGCCTTGCACTCACCTCAAGCCACTTCTGCTGAATCATGATATTATTAGTTCTCTTGATGCATTTGATTCTGTATCTTGCCTTTTGAATGCAAATAATGTTAGCCTAAGACTCATAATGCTTCTCTAAGTACTTCTAGTATGATTGGGGTGTGAATAAAAACACCAATGAGGACCTTTCATTGAAGTTTGGTTCTGGAATTCAAAACCCAATCCCGGGACATGCAAGTATATCTCAAGTTTTGTAACTGAGCTGAATAAACAATATGGAAGATATGAGAATTTCATTAGGGTAGCAAGGACTTCTCCTAGAAGACCTGCTAATGGAAGCTGATAATAGACTTTCCAGATCTTTTTTCTTTGCTAAAGCTCATCTCTGTGGTACTTCTATCATTCCATTTTCATGCTCTAGGTTGAGAAATTGAAACCCTTCTGGAAAAAACTAGAGCCAAGGTTGAATCCCTAAGCTACAGGTTTAGCTTGCGCAAACTACATTTCAACCTAAGAATGTTTCTGGGATCTCACATAGACAAATGTGTTTAGATAGAAAGCATTGTGTGTAATAATCTTGATATTGTGGGTTCGATTGCAAATCACCCATCAAAAAGGAAAAAGATGTAACAAATAATATTATTAGTGCACTGAGCAATCTCCAACATGTGTAGATTAGATCATTGGTTTCTATATACTTACTGTTAGCAATTCTTGGTGCACATTAACATATATCATGCTAATCTGAAAATACAAACGACATTTATTTTACCACTTTTAGACTAATGTAAGAAATTATTGTCATTTCTCAGAGTAATCAAAGAAGAAATTAGAAATCTAATCTCATACCTCATGGATAGGAGTTGGATTCAAAAGCCAAGGTACATTAATCAGTAATTTCTAACTTTGATGAATGTGATGTCCTTATAATTATCTAGCTCAAACGTGTTTACCCTATTTCTTTGTATAAAATAGGGTGTCAATAGAATATATTGAAGGGGTGAAAGATTTCATCGAGTTTGCATTAGCTCGTGGTGCGACTATCGATGGGAAGTTAAAGTGTCCGTGTCCTAAGTGCAACAATGTGGAGCGACAAGATAGAGGAACAACTTTTGATCATATGATATGTCATGGATTTGATAAGAATTATAAAATTTGGTATTTTCATGGAGAGGATGTACCACAATCCACATCCATTAATGAAGATGTGCTGACTGAGGACTTACATGATAGGGAAAATGAAATGAGAGATATGTTACACAATGTTTTCAGGCCTCCAAACCCAGATGAAGTTATTGGTAACTGGGCACATGAAGAATGCAATGCCCCCAATACAGATGCTGATAGATTCTACCAATTGATAAGGGATGCAGAACAAGCTTTGTATCCAGGATGTAATCACACGAAGTTGTCATTCATCGTTCGATTATATCATATAAAGTGTCTCAGTGGATGGAGCAACAAGTCATTTACATTGTTGCTTGAGTTGTTAAGAGAGATACTTCCTGAGGGGTCAACATTCCCAGAGAGTTTCTTTCAGACAAAAAAGATCATTTCAGACCTGGGGCTCAATTATGAAAAAATTGATGCATGCCCCAACGATTGCATGTTGTATTGGAAGGATACTGCTGGTAAACAAGCATGTGATGTATGCGGTGAATCAAGATGGAAGACTGGGGAAGATGGCTCAGAAGGCAAGAATAATAAAACCCCAGCGAAGATTTTGCGTCACTTCCCATTGAAACCCAGACTACAAAGATTGTTCATGTCATCAAAGACTGCTCACGAAATGAGATGGCATGACGAGGGCCGAACTAAGGATGGGAGGTTAAGACATCCCGCTGACTCACCGGCCTGGAAAAATCTGGACAACACCTACCCGTCATTTGCTTCGGACCCTCGGAATGTCAAACTTGGATTGGCGAGTGATGGCTTTAATCCATTCAGGACAATGAGTACTTCTTACAGCATATGGCCAGTGGTTTTAATTCTATACAATGTGCCACCATGGATGTGCATGAAGCAATCGATCTTGATCCTGTCCTTGCTTATACCTGGTCCCAAAGGACCCGGTAATGACATTGACGTCTACATGAAACCTCTAATAGAGGAGCTAAATGACTTGTGGGATAATGGGATGCCAACATACGATGCTTCGAGAAAAGAGACATTTTCGATGCATGCAGCTTTGGTTTGGACCATTAACGACTTCCCAGGATATGCCATCTTGTCAGGGTGGAGCACGAAAGGGAAGTATGCATGTCCTTGTCACAAAGACACCTGCAGCCGATATTTGAGTAATAGCAGGAAACAAGTTTACATAGGGCACCGTCGTCTATTACCATTGGATCACAGGTTTCGAAGAGATAAAAATTCCTTCGATGGTAATGTGGAGTCGAGGTGTGCTCCAACTCCAATGTCTGGGTTCGATGTGTTGACTCAGTTGGATGGCGTTGCTTTCACTTTTGGAAAGCAGACTGGACGGAAACAATCAAGGCAGATGGACGATCAGAGTATGTCGTATAATTGGAAGAAGAAGAGTATATTTTTTGAGTTGCCTTATTGGGAGCACAATCTGTTGAGGCACAACCTTGATGTGATGCACATTGAGAAGAATGTATGTGATAATGTGCTCGGGACTTTGTTGAATATGGATCGAAAATCGAAGGACAACTTAAAAGCTCGACTAGACCTGGTTGATATGGGTGTAAGACATGCACTTCACCCACAACTCCGACATGACACAAACAAAGCATATCTTCCCCCCGCATGCTTCTCAATGGACAAGGCTGAGAAAGAGATGTTTTGTAAGGTCTTGAAGAGTGTGAAAGTTCCAGATGGCTACTCTTCCAATTTTGCCAGACATGTCGATGTTAAAGAGCGCAAAATATTTGGCCTGAAGAGTCACGACTCCCATGTCATAATGCAACAATTCTTACCATTGGCAGTGAGGAAGACATTGCCGAAAAATGTAAGAGCAGTCTTGATCGAATTAAGCAACTTCTTTCAGCGATTATGTTCTAAAGTCGGTCAGGATGAAGAGTTCAGACGCTTAGAGGAGAAAATTGCTCTAACACTTTGCCATTTTGAGAGGATTTTCATGCCCGCATTTTTCGATGTTATGGTGCACTTGCCTATACATTTGGCCACAGAGGCAAGATTAGGTGGACCTGTTCAATATCGGTGGATGTATCCTATCGAACGGTATGTCTTAAAGCTTAATAAATACATTCAAATACATTCATGAAAGTTTTTATTACTGTTTTGTGGCCTAATCTAGTTTCAAATGGTGGGCACATAGGTATTTGTTCACATTGAAGTCGTATGTCCGCAATCGAGCTCAACCGGAAGGGTGCATTGCTGAAGGGTACTTGGCAGAAGAATGTTTGACTTTCTGCTCAAGATACCTAAATAATGTTGAAACAAGGTTCAACCGACCGGTGCGGAATGTCGACGAAAGTGCAATAGGGGGTAAGGAGTCATTCATTCTAACTGACTTAGAATGGCAGCAAACACATTGTTATGTGTTGTTCAATTGCGAAAAAGTCAGGCCATACTTAGAGTAAGACTGATATCACTTGATATTTGATTCTTTGTGTTTCATCCCTTCTAGAATTTACATCGACATTTTTTTACTGAGATCTGACATATGCATGAGTATAACTACTTTGTAGGCATCACATGAGGGTACTTAAGATGATATACTCGAGAATGAGAATGCTCCCTCATGAGCTCCAGAAAAAGCAGAACGATGAATTCATTGAATGGTTCAAGAGTCATGTAAGTCACCATTGCTCGAGTTGTTTTTTTTTTTACAATACTTAAAAATGAATTGCGAGGAATCGACTTAATCTTTTTTGTTCCGGCAAATAGGTTAAAACGTTGCGAGAGTCAAATAGTGGGGGTGAGGTGCCTGAGGATATTCGATTCCTCGCCTACAGTCCACAAAGAGTCGCGACAAGGCTTAAGGGTTACGTCTTGAATGGATGTAGGTTTCGCACCACAAATGGGGAGAAAGGACGCAAAAGTCAAAACAGTGGTGTTGCGGTCACTGCAACAACTACAAGCTACACATCTTCTAGAGATAGAACCCCTATTGCAGGAGAAATAACTTATTATGGGCGCTTAACGGACATAGTCCAATTGACATATTCGCAGACCTTGAAATTTATATTGTTTAAGTGTGATTGGGTTGATGTGAGGTCCCGGGGCAGGGGAATAAAGTCTGATGAGTACGGATTTACCCTCGTGAACTTCACATGCTTGCTCCCAGCGGACGAACCATATATTCTTGCTTCTCAGGCAGAACAAGTATTTTACGTCCAAGATCCAACGGAACAAGATTGGCATGTTGTCATCAAGACTAAACCGCGAGACTTGTTTGAAATGAATGAGGAATCTCGTGTGGATGATGATGCATTCATGGAGAACGAGCCATTTGACGATCAACACTTAGATGTCATTGAACATGATGGTGATGGAAGTGCCAGTTGGGTGAGAGTAGGAGTTGCTGGAGCAACAGTCGATGCACCTCTAGCTGTGCTCCAACAACACGCTCCTACCAATTCTATTGATGAAGAGGGTGAATCAGAGAATCATGACGACACAGATGACGATGACTAATATATTGTACTAGTTGTTCAAACAATCATGAAGTTTCTTAACACTTCATCGGAATCAAATCTCTGTTCATTTATATTAATGCGTGGTTTATGCAACATCTATTGTAATGTTTTAATTGTTGAAATTTGAGAAGCTTAACCTGTTTGTAAATGACATCTTTAACCATTATTGTTTTCTTTATTAAGTTTCTTGGCCATCTTGGATGTTAATTTGCAGTAATTAATTAGAAGTGACACTTGTGATGCTTTACTTAAGTTGTGAAATGTTAGTAAAGTTTGGACTCAATGTTCAATTTGTATGTACTTTTTCCTCTGTATTTGTCTTATAATATGCTTTGTATTTTCAGATGGAGCCTACTAGTCATATAGATGGAGAGGGCCCCCCACAAAAGAGACGACGGGGGCGAGGCATCACGAAGTGCCTCAAACTCCAAAGGTTACCTGAGGGAGAGAAGCTCCCCATCACAGTGAATGAGAAAATGCAACCTGTGAAGGACAATGCCAGTACAATGGCTTACTACATTGGCACCCTCGCTCGGGATGCCACTTTGTTGCCTATTGATGTGGTTAGTTGGAATCAAGTTGATGAGGACGCTAAGCTACGTGTTTGGGAGCTTGTACAGGTAAGAAGTAGAACAATTGGTCCCAATTTATAATTTACATATATTGCACCTTTTGTCCTAAAATTTATATTTTATTTTATAACTTGGTGATGTAGGAGAAGTTTGTGGTTCCTCCTCAACTGAAAAACTATGTGATGGAGTCCGTTAGCCACAAATGGAGGGACAACAAGAGCGACCTGAAGAGTGAGCACTATTATCCCTTTACTACTGACGCAGAGCGGTATGACCAACGACCCGAGTCGGTGCCGGTGGGGCAGTGGCAGACAATTGTGCAGTATTGGGGTACCGAGCAGGCCCAGGTATATTATAGTTCTACTAGTAAAACTAGATTATGTAGTTTTATACCCTATTAATTATTAACGACCTTTCTAATAATTAAATTATGTGTAGAAGAGGAGCGCGACGAACAAGGCAAACCGCTCTAAACAAGTGCTATCCCATACAGCTGGCACAAAGAGCTTTGCCAGATTGGAAGATGAGGAGGTACTTGCAATTATTTCACTTTCCTTCATTATTTAGCTTATGTATTAACACTGTTTTAATTTAATAGAGAGAGAGAAGGCCCTCCAAGATGCCACCGGGTCGTGCCGAGTTCTTTATCACATGCCATCAAAAGAAGGATGGCACACCGATAAATGATGCTGTGGCGGAAAAGATAGTAAGTTGCCTTAACTCTTGTCTAATCATATAGCATGGTAGTGTTGATTCAAAATTTTCAAATATTGACAACTCTTTGCAGCAACAACTGAGAGAACACCTTGAGCAAATACCGGATGGCTCACAAGACAACACTGGTCGAAATGACGTGTTCTCTCAAGTCATGGGGCCCAAGCATCCAGGCCGTGTTCGTGGATGTGGCATGGGTGTTACTCCCACTAGACTATGGGGGCCATCGTCGAGTCAACGTGGTGGATCCTCATCCAATGCTTTTCAGGAAGAGTGGAAGATTGATTTGGAGCATCGTTTAGCCGAGAAGGATGCTCAATTCGAGGCCCAACAAGAACACATTAGGAGACTTGAATCCATGTTGCAGATGGTCATCGATGGTCAGGTATATAATCCAACGAAAGAGCATGTTACTGGTTTCAAGTTTGATGTCAAAAATTAAGCTTGTATATGTATCTAGTAGTTTTAGGAAAGACATTTGAAAAGTGTCCTAGTTAAAGAAATTTAGTTTTTTAATCTCATGTGTCTTTATTATGTGTTGAAATTTTGATAAAACTTGGTGTTTTTGTTGCAACTTCTCTCTGCAGACACGAGGTCATGCTCCTGTAGACCAAGTGTCACCCGTTGAGGTAACTTTACTTTCTGGCAATTAACATGTGTTGATGTCATACTTATATGTATATATATAAATACAGGAGTATGTGCTGTTGTTTTTCTAGATATGCAGCTGTATACTAGTACAAATTTTCCTTACACAAATGATTGTTCCAGCTAGCTTTATGTGTTTTTTGTTTATATTGAAGCCTCATTAGTTGCAACATTGCTGAAAAAACTGCATCAACAGTTCCATCCATCTCTGACTCTTTCCCCTTCTTGTTAACATCATCCATTCCTAACTCTGACTCATACTAAACCGATCAAAAAAAAAAAAACTGACTCATACTAAAAATTGAATCCTTGATTGGAAGAACTTCTTTATTCTGTGCAACTTTAACATCTCGGCAGATGTGCTCGTCTAAACCATCATTGCAACTGCCATTAACCTCAGCAGCAATTTCTGTATTTTCTCCCTTATGGACAACATCCGTGCTATCTTCACCATAGGAATTTCTTTTTGTGGTTGCTGAAATGGTACTCCTTTGTAACTTCAACATCTTCAATGGATGAAACTGACTTTGTTTAAATCCTTTGTCTGTGAAATAATTTAAACGATAACTGAGATTCTTCCTGAAAAGAAATAGCCGATCCTCATTGGTCCACGCACCATATTAAATATTTGGGCTGCATGTGTGGAGTTGAGCTTTAATGGCCCTTTAATTTGGTTGAGCTTTAAATGCCATACACGATATAAAGCTTTGAATCCCATTTCTTTTACAAGCTAAGGCACCCAGTTGGCCAGTTACTTTGATTTTGCGCTTTAAAAGCTCAAGAGGGTAATGGAGTTACAGAAAATAGCAGGAGGAGAAATGGGTAATTTTATTTTACTAGGTTTATAGAAGCAAGAGAGGAAGAACAGTTGCAGAAAATAGAAAACAAAGTTAAAAAGAAACATAAAAAAACTGAAATCAACAGAATGTCAGTCGCTGAGAACAATTGAGGTAACTTTATTTTTAAGGACACATCCCTCTAGACAGTTAAAGAGAGAGAGGTCTGGTAAAATTTGGGAGTAATCCTTTGAGGTTACAGCCAGCAAGATGGACATCCACCAGAGCTTTGTTTCTTAACCAATCAGGAACTGTCCCTAAATTGAGGTTGTTGTAGGAAAAGTCTATAGACAACAGGGAAGGAATGCCCTTTCCAATGGCACCTGGCAAAGGATCTGAAAACCCATTTCTAGACAGATTTAGGAACCAAAGTTTCTGAAATCTAGAAATGGATTCGGGGATTTGACCTGTAAGATTATTGGAGCTAAGAGAAAGTCTGCCAAGGGATTTTAGGTTTCCTATTTTGTCTGGGATTCTTCCTGTGAGCTGGTTATGGCTCAAAGAGATGTCCAAAAGATTGCCCAAGTTACAAAACATTTGTTTAGTTGGAGTTTCAAAACTTTTATTTTTTTAATCTCTGTATCTTTCTGTTTCGTTTTGCTACACATGGTGCCTGTGCTGTATGAGAAATATGAGGATCAGGTGGACTCATTTGTGGAGAAGGCAATGGCCGAGATCAAGAAGTTGTATGCAGTGTTTGATGCCAAGGTTTTGAGTAAGATTCCAAGAGGGCCATTGAAAGACAAGAAGAAGGTATAGAGAGGCTAAGATAGAGCCATTACTAGGTTCTGACAAACATTTGGGTAGCTTTGGTTTTCAAGGTGGTGTTGTGACTCTTTATCCATTATTGGCTAGAATCCTTGTCTTTATTTTCTAGTTTCTCAGGTGTTTGGGTTCGCAATTTGGATGAATATGGTATTATGTAGGATCAGTTCCAAGTTTTATATCTTGTTTAATCTTGCACTGTCAACATATGTGGGCAGCATCTGCATGGATGTATTTGCTATGAGCGGTCTTGTGATGGAGGGAGGAACCAATACTCATTTGTTATTGGATGTATCTGCATCTTACAAGTTTCCATTTGTTATTGTAGGAGGGAGGAGCCAGTACTCATTTCTCAGACATCGATCGTGACCCTCGGGCATAGTGGGATTTTTTTGTTTTTTGGAGGATGTAATGGGTTGTTTAAAAAGAAATGTTTTGTTTTTTGGAGGATGTAATGGGTTGTTTAAAAAGATATGTTTTGTTTTTTGGAGGATGTAATGGGTTATCTTAAAAGATATGTTTTGTTTTTTTGGAAAGGATGTAATGGATTGTCCTAAAAGATATGTTTTGTTTTTTTGGAGATGATGTAATGGATTGTCTTAAAAGATATGTTTTTGTAAACTTTAAATAACTCATTATTGTAATGTTATTTGAAGGAATGTAATGTTAATATTTTTAATTATTTAAAATGTTAGATTTTTGTAGTTTGGATATTTAATTATTTTTATATTGATTACAAGTGGAAAATATAGGCACAAAAAAATTATTAAATTAATAATTAAATTTCAAAAAAAAAACAATTTATATACCGGCGGTTTTGATAACTGCCGCAACATTTCAATATAACACTACATTCGTTCTTTTCCCGGCAGTTTATTAATCGACCCTATTATTAATACCGGCAGTTTTTAAAACTGCCCCTATTATATATACCGGCAGTTTTTTAACTGCCACTAATTTCTAAGACCGGCAGTTATTGAAACCGCCCTTATTTTTTTATTACTGGCAGTTTATAAAACCGCCCCTTTTTGTGATTTACCGGCAGTTTATAAAACTGTCCCTAATAATATAACTACCGGCGGAGTACAATAAACTGCCGCTAATTTCGCCGCTGTTACTAATTGCGACCATGTTTGTAGCGACGATTCATAAAACCGCCGGTATTAAAAATACCGGCAGTTTGTCAAATTATAACGGCAGTTCTGAACCGCCGGTATAAACCCTCAATTTTGTAGTGATGGTTTGACACTTGTGTCATCACCTTCTTTGGAAAATTGAACTATGGCTAGCATTTCTATTATTAATATGTAATACTAGCAGAGACCCCGTGCGATGCACTGGTAATAATTTAAGAATATCTAAAATTAAATAATATTATTTATTTATTTCAATATTAAGTAATATATTTTAATAATATTATTTTTATCTGATAAACATTATAATTTGTATTAATTAACTGATTTTATAATAATAATTTATTATTATTTAAATAATATTTAATAAAAAATCATAACTTCCTTAATATTAAACTTAAATTAATACACCCAAGAGTTGGAGGTAAGAGAGAACTCTATAATAGTGGAGATAGAGAAGTCTCTAGGATTAGATAGTGGATCCCAAACCTACAAGAATTGGAGAGAAGAGAGGACTCTACAATAGTAGAGATAAAGAGGGCTCTAGGATGAGATAGTGGGTCCCAAACCTGAACGATGGAGATTAAAGAGAAAATCTACATGTTATCTCTAAAATAGAAGTTATAAGAATGGAGAGATTGAGGTTTGGAGAGCAGAGAGAGAGAGAAGTCTTATTTCTTTATATTATAGTATAGATATGTAATATATTATGAAAGGTTAGTTATAAATACAAATATATAAGTATAGATAAGCTTATTAGTATTATTAAAGAGTTGGTCTAGGGGTACTCCCTATTCTTACTCCCTCAATTTACTCTCTATCTAAGCCATTCGTTAAAAAAGATCAAGGGCTCTAAAGCTTGATGAGATGACTCTAATTCCATTATTACCCTTTTATTTAAGTTAAGGAACCCTCTTATTTATGTAAAGAACCCAAAAGAGAAACCCACCCCACGGTGGTTTTCGTACAATTAGATATCCAGTCTCCATGGTAATAACGGTGTGATGGTTGGTGGCTTTGGACTTTTAGTGATGGGGAAGCAATCTTCTCCTAAGATGCTATATGAGAAAGAATAGAGGGTTGGCATGCCTTTTAATTAGAGGAAAGTGCTAATGGTGTTATTTTCTAAACAAAGGGATGGGAATTTACGGTCCCGTATCTTTACAGTCACTCAACTATAAGCACAATATCAAGATCAGTGATGGGTCACACTTTGGAGCTATCAATTCATGTACCAAATAAGAAGACGCAACATAACTAATACAATAGACAGATAGACAGATGGTGTATCCAATTTAATATAAGTTGCACTCATATAACAACGAAACCACTTCTATGCAATCCAGTATAAGTTGCACTCATATAAGAACAAAACTACTTCTACGCAATCTTGTATAAGTACACTTCAAAATCGTGAATAGTGTGTGGCTTTAACACTGTCACCACATATAAGAACGAAACCAGTGACGACAGTTAAAGCTTGTGGCTTTAACAGTATAATTTGACTTCGATACTTCTTCGAAATTCTCCTTGTAACCCGACCCATATCAGGCCTCTTATCCGGATCCACTTCTACGCAATCCAGTGCTACTCGGATCATTTTCCCCAACACTTCCACCGGAAAAGAATCCTTCAATCCCTCCCAGTCCGCCATTCTCACCGTCACCGTCACCCTCGATCTCCACTCTCGTTGTTTCGATTACGAACACTCATATGTAATCGCCACTCGCCCTATCAATTTGGTACTTCAGAGGCTCTTCTCCTGATAACATTGAATAAAGTTTTGTTTTATATAAGGGTATTTTGAAAATTTTGGAAAAATTAGGCAACGCCTCCCTCTCGCATTATAATAGTAAAGATGATTGCTGAGATTGCTCCTTGATTTCCACTATCATTTTATAGCAAGATATTTCAACTCTGAATAATATGGACCAATGCACCAATTTGACTTTGGACATCTTGCCTCTGTCTTCTATAATTTTCCGTTCTTCTCCAAAGTTAAAGTTTTTACATTTTTATCACACGATTGAAACTTCTCATGTGTTCCCTCGATTGTATTTTCGGAGATTTGTAGCCGTGTGCAATTCATTTCTTAGACACCTTGGGAAGGTATCCTTAATATCAAGTCATTTTCTTGGAAATTCTTTACTCCATGTTCTTATGGTTAGTTCCGAGTTATAACAGTATAGAAGTGAGGGGAATGAGTTCTATTGCAAAAATAAGTCATTGCTATACAAACAAGTTTAATATTACAACATGTATGTACATCAAGGGCTAACTATATGTTTGCATATATTTAGATATTGATTTGATGAATTGATTGCGCATATGCAAGAGGAGACTGTTTGATATGTTATTTGTATACACTGTGGTATTAATGAAAGAAGAGGAATACCTTAAGATTCTAATGGTTTCAAAATAATTCAAACCAAGAAAGTATATAAGGAATGCAACTTTAGTAACAGAACAAATAAGGTGGAGAACAAATAAGGTGGAGATGGTTAAGAAAAATGATGATAAAAAAAAAAGTGTTTTTTTTTAGCATGGGAAGTTTAGAGACAGATAAAATCGTCCCTAAAAAATATTTTTAGCAACAGAAGTTAAACTTTCGCAAAATATTCATCACTAATTAACAGTTCAATAATTATTTTACTAAAGTCATATATTTTTGGCAGCAAACGGTTGTCTGTCGCTAATGATGTGACCTCAAATCCCTAATTCTCTGAAATATTATCTTCCCCGCAAAAGTTCTTTCCTGTTGCTTTTCCGGTGGATTTCATTCCCTATGTTGCCGGTTCTTGCTCCGACCTTCTACCGTTGCGGCGACAGCCATTCCAGCTCCGATCTACTCCCTTATTCTTACGTTTAAGATAGTAACTGATGTTACCGTGCGTTTGCCGAATGTCTTTTACTGGAATGTTATGAACAAGGACCTTCGCTTTATATGAGAAATTTTTATCCACTAAACAGATTCCGGATATACAAATTTGTTTTCTCCAAGCCTCTAGGGCAACTATTAGAAACTCCATTGGATGCTGAACCAATTGGCATGGAATCAACCGATAAGCCAAACAAGGATTTAAACTCAATTTTCAATATAACAACAATAATCACACAGGTTTAGTTTAAATAAACTTAGCAAGATTCAAAGTTTTAATTCCCCAATTTATGTTCTTTATGACAAGAGATTTTACCGAAGATTACATGCTTCTGTTAGGTGTCTCATCAATATACTTAGATTTTTTAAATCTCAAGGAACTTTCTATTTTAAGTATACACTTTAGTATCTACATTAATGTCCTTACCAAAAAAAAATATCAATATTAATATTTCATCATCAATAGATAAGATTTTCAAATCTGAAAAATAATAACATTGAAAATCTTTACTACTGGAGATATTTTTACCAAGGATTATAGACTCTGTCCATCAATATACTCAAAATTTCAAATTTCAAAATATTTATTTTTTAAATGAAATGAGTATGTTGATTGTAAGCCTATCCCGATAATAAGTTTGGGGAGTTCATGTTTACCGGTGTCAGTGGGACGCACTGACCTAGTAGCTCAGCCTGACATGGACGATCCGCTCTATAAGCCCATAGGGCTTTGACTGGGCTAAAAAATGAAGCCCACATTTCTTAGGGTTGTGTTAGCTAGGGCTAGGTTTCTTGAAGCATGAGCCCAGCCTAGCCCGAAGCTCTTATTAATATGTAATACATATTATTTAGGGTAAATTATACTCACCTCCCCTGGGGTTTGGTGAAATTTCAGAAACCTCCCCTCTAGTTTCTGAAATTACACTACCCTCCCCTGTCAGACTCTTGATATTAACACGAAAGTTACCCTTTTCCACTTTACCCCTATTACTTGATTGAGGAAACTTGTCTTTACAGTTTGAAAAACATAAACTCCCAAGCCGTCACGTGTCCCTTTTAATACCCACTAACTATGATTAAGATTTACTCACCCCTAGGATTTATCCATCTAATCTTAGTTTTAAGGAAAACATAACCTTAGGCTGATTATGCTTAACCGCAATTAAAGAGAGCTTTACAAGCCGCCATGTTTCCCTTTTAACACCCATTAACTATGGTTAAGATTCACTCATCCATAAGATTCATTAATCTAACCTTGGTTATAAGAAAATAATTATAAAAAAACCATTTTTAGTGGCAAACTTTTAGCGGCAGCCACATAAAGTTGCCACTAAAAGGTACATATAACAGCGGCCATATGTGGCCGACGCTATAAAACCATGCAACGTGAAAATGCATCTGAAGAATATCATACAGAGGTGGCCTTTTGTGGCCGTCAATACAATAAAACCATGCAACGTGAAAATGCGTCTGAAGAATATCATACAGAGGCGGCCTTTTGTGGCCGTCGATACAATTTTCAATCAACCCAGGAAACGCTGATTTTTAGTGGCGGTCACTAAATATCACAAAGCCCGCTAAAATTTTCTCTCGCGCGCGGTTGTCTGCAACAAACGCTGTTCTATGCCCTCCTCTCTCTCTCTCTCCTCATTCTAGGGATCTACTTCCCTTCTTTGGCCACATCGAGTTCTCTGATTGGTGTTCTCCGGCAACAATCAAGTAATCCTTTCTCTGCGTTCTCCCGCAACGATCGGCCATCTATCGTTATCGCATTGAAAGGGGTTGAAATTGATTTGAGCTCTCAACGATGGACATCTAGGGTTTTTTTTTCTTCTTTTTTCAACTAGCTCTCAAGGTGAGATTTGTTCCCTTCTTCTTTCAGCGATCGTGATCACCAATTTTTGTTTTTATCTCTTGGGAGAAATGCTTGGATTTTGGATGTTGAGATTTGTTTATTGGATTTAGTGTGATCGGGTGTTTGAATGGGAATTTGAAGTTATTTTATTCTATTTTGTGTGAGACTATTTTCTGGTTCGAATATGATAGAATTGGGTGTTTGATTCTAGCTAATGTTCACGATTTTATTTTTCTGAGTAATTTTCTGTTATAGATTTAGGATTTTCTTTCATTGTTGGGTCTGTTTTTCTTAGTGATACTTGAGAACGAGAAAGTATGAAACCAGGTTACTTGTATTTTCAACAGAGGTGCTGTCCTTTTTTCTACTGTTATGGTTTAACAATATTCTGTTCAGACCGAATCCCCGCTCTTTCGCCCCTTCTAACTCCCTTGATTCGTCACCATTATTCATTTTCGAATTCCAGTTTTCTTCACGGAAAGCTCAAATCCAACTTGAAATGGCGATCCATGGCCTCTGAGCCCGAGAAATATTCTTTTGCATGATGCCAGATTCTACGAACAAAATTGCCACCGGGTGATTTCTCTATCACCTTTTGTGATTCTATTTTTGTGTGGTTCTGTATTGAGTGATACGGTTTCTTTCGTCTCATGTTACTTTGATATTTGTTTAATCTGATCTTTTGTTTAGCATTTTTTTTTTTAATGATTTCTTGAGCTATGGATTCTTTTTTTCTTCATTTTAGAATTATTATATCCGAAACATGTGGTTTGATTGATGGTTTATGAATAATGTAGACTTCAATTAGAGTATTAAACCATTTGGAGGCCAGGGTTAATCTCCTTGATATAGAGGGTGAGACTGTGAGGGTATTGGATAGCATGGCCTTTGCAAATTGAGAACTGCAAGATGATAAAGGTAGAGGAATGTTAGAAGTAGATTATTGCTTGTACTTTGATGCTCACCATTGAACTTTGTGTTTGTTTTGCAATTTTTTTAAAATAATTACATTTGACTGAACAAAAAAAGGAAAAAGAAAAGAGAAGAAAAAATTGATGTCCTTCGATGCTCACCATTGAACTGGGTGTTTGTTTTTGTAAAGTCCATGTTTTTTGTGTTGGCTTATTCTAGTGTCAAAACAAGTAAGTCTAGGTGTGTGTCTTGTGTCATTGCCTTAAAGCATCCACGACAAGTGAAGTAGAAGACTCGGTTGATCATTTCCTTCATAGGTTGGTAAGTGACCTAGATACCATGCTACCAGAGGTGGTAATTGACTTAGAGTAAACCTCACATGATGCCTTAGGTGGTAAGTGTCCTAGACTAATCATACGGACCATAGGTGATGAGATAAATAGTGCAAAACAAGTTCAAAATTCTAAAATTTCTAAAAAAAAAACCAAGGTTGCTTGTAGGTGTCATATCTCCCAACCGTAGATCGGATTTTGCTCTATAATATATCAAATCGACTGTGTCGAAAATATCTACAACTTTCATGAAGGGTACAAGAGCCAAAAATGAAGTTTGAAAATTAGGTTTTAACCTCAAGTTCGACCCTGACCATTGAGGGTCGACCCTGATATGGGGAGGCATTTGTATGGTGCAAAATGGCAGAGAGTGCAAAAATTGAGGGTCGACCCTAGAGGACGTTTGGGTCGACTGAAGTACCAAGTTCAGTCGACCCAAATGACTTCCAAGGTCGACCCTGATATGGGTTTTGCATTGAATACGTTTTTAGCAACTCAGGGTCGACCCAAGTAACTCCCAGGGTCGACCCTGATATGGAAAAACCTTTTAAACTGGTTTTTAGCAACTTCTAAACTTATGGTTTTGCTTCTCTATAAATTGGGACTCCCCTAATCCGTGAAAGCAACTTTTTGGGAGACTTTGGGAGTGTGTTGAGAGTATTTTGAGGTACCTCTAAAGTTCATAGAAACTCCATATTTGGTTGCTCTCCTCCCCTAATTATTTTGTCTTTCAACCTAGAGTTTGCAAGCCTAAAGTTCCATTCTTACTTGCTTGGACTTGTCCATTGAAGGAGTCCATCTAGGTATTGATTCCTATCAAACCATTAACCCGTTCCGGATAGAACAACTTGGCCAGAGTGTTCCAGAGCCTTTGCGAAGGAGATCGATCTGAGAAGGATCGTGGTAGTGTGATTTGGTCGGTGGAATCTAAAGCAGTCATTGACGGAGATTGATCGGAAGATCATGGGCTGTTTTCGAGACACAAAGAGAAGTCCGAGCGACTGCAGTTGATCATGGGACTTGTGAGTACGTGCTGATTTTTCAAGGCTTGGAGGACTAAGAACTGAAGGATCGTAATGTCGAGTCCGAAGGAGTTAAGTTCGAGTCTTGTAAGTTCTTGTTAACTTTATCTTAGTGGATTCTCATGGTTGGACTAGGTCCCGTGGTTTTTCCCGCAAGGGTTTCCACATAAAAATCCTTGTGTCATGGTTTGCTTGATTTTCTATTTCTGCACTTAAATTTTATCATCCCTTAAGTTAATAACTTAATTGTTAAAATATTCAAAAGAGTAGATAGACTTTTAGGGAAACCGAACCATCCCCTTGAACTTGTGAGATTCTCAACTCAAACCCTAGATTGGAGGTTCACCAATTTTTTTTTCAATTGGTATCAGAGCGGGTTCACTAATATTTTAGTGCGATTTCATTCTTATATTCGGTTAATATGAATCTCCAAAGAGAGGGAGGATCCATCTCTTGTCCCCCATTATTTGATGAGAATAATTATGCCTATTGGAAAGCTTGAATGAGAGCGTTTCTAAAATCATGAGATGAAAGAGTATGGTTCTCCATTGAACAAAGTTAGACCCATCCAACAAAGACCATAAATGACCAGACCATCCCTAAACCTTCTTCTGAATGGACCAATGTAGAACTTGAAAGTTGTGGATGGAATAGTAAGGGTCTAAATGCAATATTCACTGCTGTCACAGTCGAAGAATTTTGACGTATTTCTAAATGTGACACTTTGAAGGAGGCATGATACATTCTTCTAATTACCCAAGAAGGGACTACAACTGTCAAGATCTCCAAACTTCAAATACTAATCTCTAAGTTTGAAAAGTTGATAATGAATGATGAAGAAATTTTTGACAGTTTTTATGCTAATTTGAGTGACATTGTCAATTCTAACTTCAATCTAGGGGAAAGAATTTCTGAGTCCAAAATTATTAGAAAAATTTTGAGATCTCTACCTGAGAGATTTCGATCAAAGGTTACTGCCATCGAAGAGAGCAAAAATGTTGATGCTCTCAAAATTGAAGAGTTGGTTGGGTCTCTCCAAACCTATGAGTTAAATCTGAGCTCATCCAAGAAACCAAAATCCATTACCTTGAAATCTGTCAAAGGATTTATAGATGGTTTAGATAGTGACTCTAAGAATGAAGAAGAATAGTTGGCTTTATTTGTAAAGAAATTCAGAAAATTTTTGGAACTTAATAAGAGATTTAATCCGGAAGGACAAAAATCTCTTGAAAAGCCGAAGTCCAAGTACTATGAAAATAAGAAATATTTTAAAAGTGTGGACAAGAAATCCCAAGGTGTTCAATGCTATGAATGCCAAGGCTACGGCCATATTACCGCTGAATGCTCTAATAAGAAAAGATTTAAGGGCAAGGCAAGGGATGACAGTGAATCTGAATCTGAGGAATCAGATAGTTCTTCTTATGAGGAGATTAGGAGTTATATGGCCTTCACTGCATTCTTATCTGGGATTGAGGAATCTTCTTCAAATGTTGTGAGTAACCAACATTGTAGTGATGGTGAGGAGGATGATGAGAGTCAGAATAACTCAGATTTTGAGGGAGACCTTGAGGTAGCCTATGATGAACTATTTCAGGACTGCCTAAAGCTGAAAAAGGTTCAGTTTTCTATGTCCAAAAAGATCAAATCTATTGAAATTGAAAAAGATGCCTTAGACCAAATGGCTTTAGGGTTGAGAGCTTGTGTCACAGCTTGAGGAAGAGAAGGCTTCCCTCCTTGCCAAGACTCAACTTTTTGAATCTAATTTGCATGTTTGTCTTGATGAAAAGACAAGTCTTGAAATCAAGTTGGCTGAGCTTGAGCAAAATCAGAGGTGTGGAGATGAGAAGGGAACTCCATCCACCTCGAACACTGAACCTGGTGTTAAAAGGCACCTTCCTGAAAATAGGAAAGACCGTTCTACTCAGAAATTCATTCCTACATGTCATAAATGTGGAGTGAATGGTCATATTAAACTTTGATGTCCTAAACTTCGAAGAATGCCTAATCATGGTTTTGAGAACCACAACAACCTTAATGGGAATCTTCAAAGGAGAGTTGAGGTCCTAGTGGAGAAGTCTAGGAGTTTGTGTGAAGATGTGATAAAAATTGCTCACAACTCTAAACAGTGGCATGGTCATGACACTCCTCATGCTAGATATAGATGAGGTACGAGGAGAACCATAATGCCTGCCATAATTCTAGGACTCAATCCTGGAAAAAGATGAACAAGAGAAAGAGGCAAAAGGTCATACCTACCTCAACTGAAATGGTTAGAGATTAAAGGGTCAATCAAACTACTAAAGCCGGTTGGGTGAGAAAGAAGACCTGAAAGGCTTCACTTAGCCCATGCCTGTCATAGCCTAGGGTGTGC
Organism: Tetracentron sinense; assembly: GCA_015143295.1. Taxonomy (NCBI): domain Eukaryota; kingdom Viridiplantae; phylum Streptophyta; class Magnoliopsida; order Trochodendrales; family Trochodendraceae; genus Tetracentron; species Tetracentron sinense. The sequence goes on from CM026566.1 coordinate 20,583,242, forward strand.
TGGTATTGCTGTATCTTGTCCTAGTTCTATGCTATCTGTGTATACAACTAGTCTTTCTTTTTACTAGTCTTTATTTTCTTTGGTATGTTTTTCTATTTCCTTTATTTTTAAAAATCCAAAAACATTGAAAAACCTTAAAATCCAAAAATATTTTTGTCATGTTGCTCTTGTTTGACTTGCATAATCTGCACTCCTTATGTAATCTTTATTTCTATACTTGTCCAGGGTTGAACATGAGGTTGTTGCTGATTGAGGATATATCACCTTCATAGTCTCTTGGTTAGGCTAAAAATTAGACTGGCTTTATCTTGAACAGTTAGAGACTTATTCATGTGTATATATTTTACAAATTTAACATACACTCTGATTGATTCTATTGAGAGATCTATTTTCCAATTTGTAGGTGTTTGACTTATCCCAATAGTGTGACCTTGGATAACCAATCTAGAATGACCATGTTATCCCCATTTTGTGTATCCTCCATGAGCAAAAATGTTGCAATGAAAAGGGCTACCTACTGGGCTAGTGTGAAAGTCACTATTGGATGCAAACAATATGAAATGGCTACCTAGGCGGACAGTAAGTATCTATCTAGGTCACTAGAGTGAAAGCCCCTGCTTCCAATAGTCAGGACTACCTACTTGGATAGTGTGAAAGCCATCATTGCATAAAAAGATATCTTCAGATAAAGAACATCAAAAGAAATCTTTCAAAGCTTGGAGGTATTTGACCAAAAATTAAAGAAAAATATTGAGTCAAATAAAATGGAAAAAGGTTCACTAAAATGTAAAAAAATCAGCATATCTGGATCTAACTAGGTTTGATTTCTAAGAATTGTGTCTCTTGGAGTCTCCTTAGTGGTTAATGTCATATCATTGGAAAGGGAAAGAAACCTTGATCTAGTATCTAGTCAAACCACCACCACACACATATTGCTTCACTTTTGAACTGTTCACTAAATGTGACTAAGTGAATTGACTATGCTTTAACATTCCGTGAGATTTAGTTAGATATGTATCCTCAGTCGGATTAACTAATCATGTTTTTCATTGGATTTGTAATTTTACATTACTACTACTTGGAATGCTTTTGATGCATGTTTGTATGACACATGATATTTTTTTGTATTTCCTTTTTGGTTGGCATGGGCCTTTCTAGCATAGGTGCCTTGTTTTTGGTGGTGTCCTTGATCTTAGGGGGAGAAGATCAAGTTGAGTTGTTGAGGGGGAGTTTGTGCTTGAGTTGTTGAGGGCGAGTTTATGCTTTATATTTCTATTTTGTTCCCCGCTCTTTAGTCCCCGTATTGTCTGTATTTGATTGGTTGTATTATGATTGCCTTAATATTTCACATGTGCTAAATTAGTATATTTCTTTGTAATTTTAAATTACTACTATTTCTCAAGTTCAGTAAATTCCTTGCAATACATGTGGTTACTTATTTTTATATTCCACACATGCTTCACTGGGTGTTTTGTTTATGAGCATGTGCAGGTGCAAGGTTGCAGCAGACAAATTTTACTTGACAAAGATTTTACTTGACAAGAGCTTAAGTGTCTTAATTTAAGATGATTTGTCAATCGATGTCATGTAAGATTGTTGGAGTCATGTAATGTCCTAATTCATCGTTTTGATGTGTTTGGGTGAGTTTGTGTCAAGTCATGTACTTCAGTTTGGTTTTGGCATGGAATTGCCAAAGGGGGAGATTGTAAAGTCCATGTTTTTTGTGTTGGCTTATTCCGGTGTCAAAATAAGTAAGTCTAGGTGTATGTCTTGTGTCATTGCCTTCAAGCATCCACGACAAGTGAAGTTGAAGACTGTTGAAGACTCGGTTGATCAAATCGGTTGATCATTTCCTTCATAGGTTGGTAAGTGACCTAGATACCATGCTACCATAGATAAGAATTGACTTAGAGTAAACCTCACATAATGCCTTAGGTGGTAAGTGTCCTAGACCAATCATACGGATCCTAGGTGATGAGATAAGTAGTGCAAAACAAGTTCAAAATTCTGATATTTCTCAAAAAAAAACTAAGGTTGCTTGTAGGTGCCATATCTCCCAAACTGTAGACCGGACTTTGCTCTATAATATATCAAATCGGCCGTATAAAAAAGATCTACAACTTTCATGAAGGGTATGAGAGGCAAAAATAAAGTTTAAAAATCAGGTTTTAACCTCAAGGTTGACCCTGACCATTGAGGGTCGACCCTGATATGGGGAGCATTTGTATGGTGCAAAATGGCAGAGAGCAAAAATTGAGGGTCAACCCAAGAGGACGTTTGGGTCGACCAAAGTACCAAGTTGGGTCGACCCAAATGACTTCCAGATATGGGTTTTCCATTGAATACATTTTTAACAACTTAGGGTCGACCCAAGTAACTCCCAGGGTCGACCCTGATATGGAAAAACCTTCTAAACTCATTTTTAGCAACTTCTAAACTCATGGTTTTGCTTCTCTGTAAATTGGGACTCCCCTAATCCGTGAAAGCAACTTTTTGGGAGACTTTGGGAGTGTGTTAAGAGTATTAAGGTACCTCTAGAGTTCATAGAAACTCCATATTTGATTGCTCTCCTCCCCTAGTCATTTTATCTTTCAACCTAGAGTTTGCAAGCCTAAAGTTCTATTCTTGCTTGCTTGGATTTGTCCATTGAAGGAGTCCATCTAGGTGTTGATTCCTATCAAACCATCAACCCATTCTGGATAGAACAACTTGGTTGGAGTGTTCCGGAGCCTTTGCGATGGAGATCGATCCGAGAAGGATCGTGGTAGTGTGATTTGGTCAGTGGAATCCGAAGCCGTCGTTGACAGTGATCGATCGGAAGATCATAGACTGTTTTCAAGACACAAAGAGAAGTACGAGTGGCTGCGGTTGATCACGGGATTTGTGAGTACGTGATGACTTTTCAAGGTGTGAAGGACTAAGAACTGAAAGATCGTAATGTCGAGTCCAAAGGAGTCAAATTCGAGTCTTGTAAGTTCTTGTTAACTTTATCTTAGTGGATTCTCATGGCTGGACTAGGTCCCGTAGTTTTTCCCGAAATAGTTTCCACGTAAAAATCCTTGTGTTGTGGTTTACTTGGTTTTCTATCCCGCACTTAAATTTTATCATCATTTAAGTTAATAACTTAATTGTTAAAATATTCAAAAGGGTAAATAGACTTTTAGGGAAATTGAACCATCCCCTTGAACTTGGGTAGAGTCTCGTTTGTATTTTAGAGAAATGGGTCCTCAGGACCGGATCACCTAATAAACATCAGATCCTTGTTAACAAATTGACACAATCGTCGAATATATCAAAAGATAATCAACAACAATTAATCGTAATCTTTAAAAAACCCTTAAATTGGCATCGATAAACACATATGAGATGCACATTTATCACACGTGAATGTCCAACTCTAATGTGTGCAAAAAATTAAATGGAAAAAGAAATTACTAACTATTACTTTTTTTCTTGTAGTGGCTCTTTCAAAAGTAGGTTCTAGGTGACAATATTAATATCCAATGAAGACACAAAGCATACTTGGGGCTTAGTTTTTCCTATCTATATGCCCATGGAAGAGACATCAAGCACATCCAAACGCTTGTAAGAGGTTTGTAAGATTGAGAGTCTACCTCATAGGTGGATATTGCAATTCCCACAAACTATAAAAATTGTTTGAGTTTTCTTACATTGTTGGCTTCCCACTAATTTAGTTAAGCTTAAATAGGGTTAAAGGGGTGTTAAAGGGACACAAGGACACGGGGTAAGATAGGAAACGTACTCATGGGTCCGCTGAGCAGTGCTCTAAAATTTTGTAAAACAACTTAGGGACCATTTGGATACACTTTCATTTTTCTGTTTTTATTTTTAAAAATTGGAAACGACCTTTTTGCTTTCAATTTTTTAAAGTAGGAAACACGTTTGACATTACTAACTATTACTTATTTTAAAGAAAAAAAACAAGTTGTTTGGAGGAACATGATTGTGCAGCCAACCCCAAATAGTTGGGATAAGTCTTGGACCATGATGACACCTCTAGGAAAAAACTAGCAATTGCAAGTTTCAAAATAACTTGGTTATAGTATGTCACAATAAGAGTGTGTAGTGTATATATAGATGAGTTGGGTGGCAGCTGTTTCCTTCTCCTACTATAGCTAAACTCAAAGACAGAACTCTCTTGATAACACTTTCTAATTTCTAATGCAACTAGGAGTTGGAAAGACTTTATTATTCTAAAGCCTACATTAAGACAAATTTCCTAAAACAAACCTAGTAAAATAAATCTACTTCATGGAAATTGAGGAAACTTCTAGAAGATAGAAACAGGGCTAAAACAAATAGTCCCGCCATGAACCTGTACTATGGCCGTAACTTACTAAACTCATGCTGCTTGCACAATCTTGGACTTGTCAGAAGTTAATCGACCAAGCTTTCCGCCAGTTCCAATTACCAAATTAAGGTGTTCCAACACCTTTTGACATAAAATAATAAGACCTAAGGTAAAGTGATGAGATCAGACTGCATCAGAAGTTCAAAATCAGAAGCACAAGTACAAAGATCTAGTTGAAAGCAAAGACAGGTACTACGTATTAATAAGTGCGATTATTTTACTTTTGGGATGTTCTTGTACAGTGCATTTCATACGTGTAGCGGACTCGTGTAACACCTAATACCCAGTGACAGGCTTATACGCTCCGGATGTGGATGGCTATCATCAGTGAAAGGGTCTTAAACAGTCATGGAGGGTCCGCGGATATTACTCCTGCTGGGTGACTACTATCAGGGAAGGATTTGAACGATCCGCTTACACAATGCGCAGGTATGTTCTATACCGGGGAGTCGCAATACGGGTGAAGTGATCCCCCCATCTTTAGGAAAACACCCTGCATTACCCCAGCAGCATAAATTATAGAATGGCAAGGTATAGTCTACAAGCAGCCCACCCTGGAGGGATATTCTAAACCCTAACCTGCTTGTACCCTATACCTGCCCCCCAATCATGGCTGAACTTCAGGACATTTTGTCCAGATAAACACCCTTCCAAGGGGCATGCACTGAGCCATTTTTGTGCTTGTAATAAAATACCTCCTACCCTGTCTTCAGACATACAGGTGAGATTCACATGAGTAAGCTCATTAACCCACTCCAGCTTTGGCCCAGTAGGCCCTGGTTACCAACAACCCAGGTTAGTAGAACGGAGTTCTCTCCGCCTACCCTATCGGGCTACACCTGTCATGTCAAACCCTGTCCAAAATAAAAATCAAAAAGTAAAAAAAAATTAGAAAATGGAAAAAATCAAAAAATATCCTCTTGCATGACATTCCAACTCCAGACCAGGGACATTGCCCCTGTGTCAATTAGACGGTTAGGTCCTTTGCATGCCCTCCGACTTCCTTCCCTTCTGCTACATGTCACTCCAATCTCCCCATCAGGGGCATCACCCCGGTGTCAACTAGACAGATTGGTCATTTGCATGCATTCTATTTCTTCTCGGCTTTCCTATCTACTTCAACTTACTCCATACCTCCATCTTTTCAGGGAGCATACCCTGAGCCAAGCACGGATCTAAAAAGCAGAATACCTGATACGATATGGACCCCCGAGACGGACAAGAGACTGACCCTGACACCCCGAGATCGCAACCTCAGGTCCCGGATTTTGAGACAAGACTAGCAGAAAATGCCCTGAGCATTGAGAATCTAACAAATATCATCCAGGATTTTATGCGGGCAGTGACTCATGCGCTCTCTTCCTCCAACCTTCAACCCCCCGAGACAAAAAAGCCGTCACAACCAAACCCACCATCTACAACCAACATTACCCCTTCTCTACCCACCATCAACATCACACCACAACCTACACCACCATCACATACCCTCAACATTCCTCCTCCGCCAATTCAGCTACAACCTACTCACCACATCTCCACACCACTCATAGACCATTAAGAGGAAGAGGAGGCCAGGGCTGGCGGTGAACCTCACACGGGGTCCGCCCATGTATCTTCAAGCACTGCTCAAATCCCGGATGCATACCGGGAGAGGATCGAGAAATTAGAAGAGCTGATAAAGCAAAATCAGGGATCCCGTAAGTCCACTAACTTCAGGGACATGTGTATACACCCTGGAATCCAAATGCCCGAGGACTTCAAGGTTCCTGACTTTGAAAAATATAATGGGAAGGGTTGTCTTGAGACACACTTGAGGGCATACCGCGGAGAATTATTTCAGCTTGAACATGGAGACAAATTGTTGGTACAGTTGTTTCAGAAAAGCCTAAAAGGGCCTGCACTGCAATGGTTCACCAAGCTGGACCCTAGCAAAGTACGAACTTGGGAAGATCTCTGCAAAACATTCATTGCCCAGTACTCTTACAATGTTGATCTGGTCTCACAAAGGGCAGACCTGGAGAGAATGTCCCAGAGGGACAATGAAACCTTCATCGAGTATTCAGTTCGGTGGAGAGAAATGGCTGGCAAGATGAGCACCCCTCTGCCGGAAAAAGAATTGGTAACAACTTTTCTCCGCACCCTTAAACACCCACTCAAGACTCTCCTAGCGGCATAGCCCATCTCTGACTTTAGCACCATGGCCAAGTGTGGTGCCAGAATTGAAACGACATTGGGTGACAGTGGGTCAGTCGACATTTTTCAAGGAACGAAGGGCGCATCTTCCTCTTGACCTCTCATCCATCCAAAGAGAGAGAACGATGGACACACGGTATCAGCCATACCAGTCCGGGTGCCCAACTTGCCTCACCAACAAGCTCAACGACCACGGCAAGTTCAGCAACCCCAGGGGAAGCTACTCTCTCACTAGATGACTCTTGAACAGAAGAGAAACCGGGCATTCACTCCACTACCATACTCTCCGATGGCACTCCTGTCATTCCTATTGGACAAGAAACTGATCACTCAGAAAGATCCACAGCCTCCACTGGTAAATCTTCTCAAGAACTACAGGGCGGATCAGCACTGCGTGTATCACCAATCATCAGGGCACCCTACTGACAGGTGCTATGATTTGAAACACGCAATCCAGGACTTGCTGGAAACCGACAGAATTTGCTTTGCACCGGGAAATACGGACATCAATCAAGCTCCTCTCCCAGATCATTCTCCTCCTGCAAACTAAGGCGTTTCAGCCGGAATAGTTCTGTAGTTGACTTTTGAACAATCCTACTTTTGTTATGTCTATCTTGTACCTCTTTTCTTAGTACCTCAGTCGGCCATGTTGGTTCATGTCTATCCCTATCATCAGTCCAGTCCGAGCAAGTGACTAGAGGTCCTTGCTATGTCTTTTTGTCAAGTCTGTCCATTTTGACATTTTAATGAAAATTGCTGTTTTAAGTCTAAGTCAAGTTTTATTGTGTTCTGAGATGCTTAATTTGGGAGCTGGACTAGTTCCTAATGCCTGTAAGGGATAACTTGATCATTCAATGAGAAGTTCAACAACTATTTAAACAAATGCAGAAACAGTGAAGACCTCTCTGAGCATCAAAGGACAATCAACTGAAACGAGGCAATGCAATAACCATACATGCTCTCGACCAATCAAGGATAGGATAGGAGGCCATCTTTGGATAAACCTTCACAACACCTCGCTCACCCATGCTATGTATATATCCGCTAGTTAGACCTTTGAGCCTAATAGCCTTTCTTTCAAAACTCCCACAAAGGGCACCCCTTGAATGTCAAAATGATAATTCAAAAGAGAAACAACCAGCAAAGAGCAACCACCAAATGCGGCCTTTTGGTCGAACTACGTCTTGACCTGATCCCTATTTGGGTACGTAGGCAGCCTGAAATCAGGTGCGGTCATAGCACAGCAAATGTGCCACAATACAAGACAACCATGTACCAAAAAAAAAAACAAAAAAAAAGAAAAGAAGGAAAAGAAAACTCAAAAAAAAAAGAAAAAGAAATAAAGAAAAAGGTACTTGGTTACACAGCAAAGCTATACCAAAAGATCAAGAATGCATAAGCTGGTTCTATCCCGACACCGAACAAAATCACAGGGTGCCCTGCCCTTGCTAGAACTGAAATTTTGAGCCTTATCGCGTTTCTAGTCAACCCACGTTTCGTCCCAAACACTAAGCCCTCCTTGATCTTTGAGAGGACTTGAGCATCAATGATCAAAATCATTCACCTCCATTACCAATAGGCAATGATGAGAGTAGACTGGAGAATTATCAGAGAAAAGAGTAGACAATGAGAAAATGCGAAGCTTGTATACCCAGTCCTGGTAAAAGCCCGAAAGGACCCATGGGCAAAAAAGAGATAAATCAAATTTCACGGGCATAGTAAAGAATATTCAATCTTGCTATTACACAAAAATTACGTGAACCCAGTCCTGATGAAAACCTGAAAAGGCCCAAGGACAAAAAATGGACAAAGATCAAAACATACAACCCAGTCCTGGTGAAAGCCTGAAAAGGCCTAGGGGCAAAAGAGAGAAAATACGCTAATACAGGCTTTACAGACATCCCTCCCTAGCAAATGTGGGTCTACCACAAGGATGATCATACATCGCATAATCGTTCACCTGAAGGCAGAAGGAACCTAGGTAAGTTTTCCAATGTAAGCAATCTCAGACACAGTCAGTCCACCTGCCAATTGTCAGGCTACTACCATCATCTGTCAGTCACTCCATCATCTCCTCAATAGGTCTGTCACATCTCTTGTCTATTAGTCCATCTGTCTTTTTATCAAGTCATCATCAGTCGGTCAAAATTCACTCCCCATTAGAGTCAGTTACTCATTCCCTCTAGCGCAAGAGGAGCAGGGAAACCAAAGCAGAGTAAAGTCGGCAAACTATTCTGAGTGATACAAATGTTTGAAGATCAGTATATCCCAAGGGGTAAGCACATATAGTCGAATCATCCAAGCCAAGGGGCATGTCAGATCCATCAGGCTTTATATATGCACAGAGACATGAGATTCGTGCAATGGCTCAGGGCTACGGCTCTCACTCTCATATATGATCCATCTTGCTTCTCAAATTCTTACTCATACCTATCAACTACCACATCAAATTCACCCCAGCGAGGCAATCGGGTGGTTGCCTACAGCATTGCATCCTATCTCGGTAAAGCAGCCGGGCGGCTCTTTACCCTCATTATCCCTATTAATCTTTTGGGCAGATGCTTATAGCATTGCGCTCCCTTCACTATTAAAGGAGCACTGGAACAGTCGATTTCAGTTGCGGCCTCTTGTGAATTCTATCTCTGCTCGACTAGCTCACTGTTAAAGGAGTACTGTCCCGATCATGTGACCGGACGTCAGTTACGGCCTCGGTGATGTTAGTCTTGCACCCGTCACCTTCCATTTTGCATTCTCTATCTCAGGTGAGGCGGTTATGAGTTTGACCATCACCCAACTCTATCTTCGGTGAGGCGGTTATGAGTTTGACCATCACCCTACTCAATCTTCAGTGAGGCGGTTGTGAGTTTGATCATCACCTTACTCTATCTCCGGTGAGGCGGTTATGAGTTTAACCATCACCCAACTCTATCTTCGGTGAGGCGGTTATGAGTTTGACCATCACCCTACTCTATCTTCGGTGAGGCGGTTGTGAGTTTGACCATCACCCTACTCTATCTCCGGTGAGGCGGTTATGAGTTTGACCATCACCCAACTCTTATCTTCGGTGAGGCGGTTGTGAGTTTGACCATCACCTTACTCTATCTCCGGTGAGGCGGTTATGAGTTTAACCATCACCCAACTCTATCTTCGGTGAGGCGGTTATGAGTTTGACCATCACCCTACTCAATCTTCGGTGAGGCGGTTATGAGTTTGACCATCACCCAACTCTTATCTTCAGTGAGGCGGTTGTGAGTTTGACCATCACCTTACTCTATCTCCGGTGAGGCGGTTATAAGTTTAACCATCACCCAACTCTATCTTCGATGAGGCGGTTATGAGTTTGACCATCACCCTACTCAATCTTCGGTGAGGCGATTGTGAGTTTGACCATCACCCTAATCTTATCTTCGGTGAGGCGGTTGTGAGTTTGACCATCACCCTACTCTTATCTTCGGTGAGGCGGTTGTGAGTTTGACCATCACCTTACTCTATCTCCGGTGAGGCGGTTATGAGTTTAACCATCACCCAACTCTATCTTCGGTGAGGCGGTTATGAGTTTGACCATCACCCTACTCAATCTTCGGTGAGGCGGTTGTGAGTTTGACCATCACCCTACTCTATCTCCGGTGAGGCGGTTATGAGTTTGACCATCACCCAACTCTTATCTTTGGTGAGGCGATTGTGAGTTTGACCATCACCCTACTCTATCTCCGGTGAGGCGGTTATGAGTTTGACCATCACCTAACTCTATCTTCGGTGAGGCGGTTATGAGTTTGATCATCACCCGGCTCTATCTCCGGTGAGGCGGTTATGAGTTTGACCATCACCTAACTTTATCTTCGGTGAGACGGTTATGAGTTTGATCATCACCCGACTCTATCTCCGGTGAGGCGGTTATGAGTTTGACCATCACCTAACTCTATTTTTGGTGAGGCGGTTATGAGTTTGACCGTCACCTTATTCTATCTTCGGTGAAGCGGTTGTGAGATCGACCATCACCTCACTTTACCTTGCGTGCTCTGGTGTAAAAATACGGTGATTCTAGTCTTTGTCGTTCAATTTCCAACTTGGCATTCCCCGACAAAGAGGGGCAGCTATCAGCACCCTATTTTTACACCCCCTTAACCGTGGTTAATTAATTTAGCTATGGTCCAAACCCTAGATCAATCCTAGTTCCAAACCCTAGGTAAACCCTTAACCAAAGGACTAAACCCTAGTTAAGACCCTAGTTAACCCTAAGCTTAACCCTAGGTAGTCCTAAACCCAAACCCTAGGGAGCCCTAGCCTAACCTTAGTAAGCCCTAGGTATACCCAAGGCCCAAGCCCATTTGACCAAACTTATACCTAGACAACTCAATCAAACCCAATTACCTAATTTTATTACCCAACCCAAGTAATGAAGCCCAAATACCCAATCACCCAATTGCCTAAGCCAAAGCCTATTTCCATAGCCTAAGCCCAAATGTCATAGTCAAAGTCCAATAATCATAACCCATGACCCATCTACTAATAACCCATGATCCATAAGACCTAATCCACATATCCATATCCACCTATCCTATATCCTACAACCCATACCCATATAACCCATAGTTCACTCAACCCACCAACTCTCTTACACCTCTCTTACATCAACTCATACCTATATAACTCATAGTTCACTCAACCCACCAACTCTCTTACACCTCTCTTACACCCTATATCCTACAACCCATACTCATATAACTCATAGTTCACTCAACCCACCAACTCTCTTACACTCCTTACAACACTCAATCTATCAACTCATCTTACAACACTCAAGTCTTTACCCACTAGCTCCTTTTATCCCCCATGTAAAAGACACAACCCAACCTCTTAGTTTTCCTATAAATACCAATCCCTTAGCCCCTTAGATCCATCCCTCAAGACCCCTAGAAGGTTCTCACCCACTTGTATTTCTCTTGAGTTTGAAGAAGGGAGAAGAAACTAAGGTTTAGAGTTTGGAAAGAATTGTAAGATTAAAAGCTTAGAGTTCTTTGCTAACTCTCTTCCTTTGTGGATTCTAAAACCCTACCCCTTGGAGCATTGAAGGAGAATTCTTGGAGGAGTAGGCACTCCTTCTTTCATCTTCTCTTCTTTTTTATCTTTTTTTTTTATTTGGTTCTCTCTTCTGGATCTCTCATTTCTCAAGCATAGTTGGGCCTCTCTACATCAATCTAATGGTGTAGAGGGACCCCATATCAAAAACAAAGAGATGTTCCTTTTTTTCTTGTACATATTTTTTCTTTTTTATATACCCACAAATGTGGATATGGGTAGGCCCATAGAGAGTGAAAGCTAAAGCTATACCTCTCTTTTTCATTTTGTTTCTTTTTTGAGATTCTAGTCCTCTTTCTAGAATTTTTTGTGAAAGCTCATCCCCTCCCTAACATTCTTTAGAGCAACATTACATCATTAATAATGGTGTAAATGAACCACCTTAAAAGGGAGAGGATGAGTTTTCATTTTCTTTCATTTCTTTATTTTTCCTTCATGTTCTATGTTGAATGGGTAGGTGATCGTTTAAGGACTTAAAATAAATGATAGTGTAAGGACTTAAAGAGGACATTCTTAAAAATGTCTCATACCAAAGACAATGATATTTGATCTATTATCAACACCAATTCAACAAAATAGGTGTTGGCAATAGACCATTTACATTCATAAGGCACATCCCTCTTTATGTGTTAAAATATAATCTTTTAGCCAAACTCTTGGATTAAATGTGACTTTAGCTAAGTTTTTCAAAACCCTACCTATATGAAAATCCAAAAAAACACGATAAAAGCTCAAAATACCAAAAACATAATAAAATCTCAAAATACCAAAAAACATTCAAATATAATCAAAATACCAAAAACATGCAAATATAACCAAAATACCAAAAACATTCAAATATCTCCAAAATCCCAAAAAAATATAAAAATACAAAAAACCAAAAAGAGACTTGTAGGACCTCTTTAGCTTTGGTTAGCTCACCTAACCATAGTTAAATCTCCTCTAACCGCGGTTAGACTTACCCCTTGTGCACTTGACCTCCCCGGTCAACTAAACCATAGCCTTCTAGGCTAGACCCTTTGACCACCCTATGCACACACACACTACCCCCTAGCCTCGGCACGGGCTGATGTGCCAGAACTACGCTCGGTCTGATCTCACCATGTGAGTACGTAGGCAACCCAACTCGGGTTCGACCCTAGCCATCTAGCTTTCTATTTTTGTTGGATTAGCACTCACTTAAAAACTTTGGACATTCTAATTAAACTTTGAGATTATAATTGGCTTAAGTTTAGGGAGTAGGTAACCGTTATAAAACGGGGGTCTTGGGGTGCCTAACACCTTCCTCAGGGCTTAATCGAACCACTTACCCTAACTCTGATTAGACCATTTGCCTTATCCAAACAAACAAATACCCGGGACCTATCCCTAAGAATGAATAGGTGGCGACTCAAGTCAAAACATATAATTGTGAAAGTGGGTAGGAAGATCCCATGCTCACAATTACATTTGACTGAACAAAAAAAAAGGAAAAAGAAAAGAGAAGAAAAAATTGATGTCCTTCGATGCTCACCATTGAACTGGGTGTTTGTTTTTGTAAAGTCCATGTTTTTTGCGTTGGCTTATTCTAGTGTCAAAACAAGTAAGTCTAGATGTGTGTCTTGTGTCATTGCCTTAAAGCATCCACGACAAGTGAAGTAGAAGACTCGGTTGATGATTTCCTTCATAGGTTGGTAAGTGACCTAGATACCATGCTACCAGAGGTGGTAATTGACTTAGAGTAAACCTCACATGATGCCTTAGGTGGTAAGTGTCCTAGACTAATCATACGGACCATAGGTGATGAGATAAATAGTGCAAAACAAGTTCAAAATTCTAAAATTTCTCAAAAAAAAAATCAAGGTTGCTTGTAGGTGTCATATCTCCCAACCGTAGATCGGATTTTGCTCTATAATATATCAAATCGACTGTGTCGAAAATATCTACAACTTTCATGAAGGGTACAAGAGGCCAAAATGAAGTTTGAAAATCAGGTTTTAACCTCAAGTTCGACCCTGACCATTGAGGGTCGACCTTGATATGGGGAAGCATTTGTATGGTGCAAAATGGCAGAGAGTGCAAAAATTGAGGGTCGACCCTAGAGGACGTTTGGGTCGACTGAAGTACCAAGTTGGGTCGACCCAAATGACTTCCAGGGTCGACCCTGATATGGGTTTTGCATTGAATACGTTTTTAGCAACTCAGGGTCGACCCAAGTAACTCCCAGGGTCGACCTGATATGGAAAAACCTTCTAAACTGGTTTTTAGCAACTTCTAAACTTATGGTTTTGCTTCTCTATAAATTGGGACTCCCCTAATCCGTGAAAGCAACTTTTTGGGAGACTTTGGGAGTGTGTTGAGAGTATTTTGAGGTACCTCTAGAGTTCATAGAAACTCCATATTTGGTTGCTCTCCTCCCCTAATTATTTTGTCTTTCAACCTAGAGTTTGCAATCCTAAAGTTCCATTCTTACTTGCTTGGACTTGTCCATTGAAGGAGTCCATCTAGGTATTGATTCCTAGCAAACCATTAACCCGTTCCGGATAGAACAACTTGGCCAGAGTGTTCCAGAGCCTTTGCGAAGGAGATCGATCTGAGAAGGATCGTGGTAGTGTGATTTGGTCGGTGGAATCTAAAGCAGTCATTGACGGAGATTGATCGGAAGATCATGGGCTGTTTTCGAGACACAAAGAGAAGTCCGAGCGACTGCAGTTGATCACGGGACTTGTGAGTACGTGATGATTTTTCAAGGCGTGGAGGACTAAGAACTGAAGGATCGTAGTGTCGAGTCCGAAGGAGTTAAGTTCGAGTCTTGTAAGTTCTTGTTAACTTTATCTTAGTGGATTCTCATGGCTGGACTAGGTCCCGTGGTTTTTCCCGGAAGGGTTTCCACATAAAAATCCTTGTGTTATGGTTTGCTTGATTTTCTATTTCTGCACTTAAATTTTATCATCCCTTAAGTTAATAACTTAATTGTTAAAATATTCAAAAGGGTAGATAGACTTTTAGGGAAACCGAACCATCCCCTTGAACTTGTGAGATTCTCAACTCAAACCCTAGATTTGAGGTTCACCAATTTTTTTTTTCAATTGGTATCAGAGCGGGTTCACTAATATTTAAGTGTGATTTCATTCTTATATTCGGTTAATATGAATCTCCAAAGAGAGGGAGGATCCATCTCTTGTCCTCCATTATTTGATGGGAATAATTATGCCTATTGGAAAGCTCGAATGAGAGCGTTTCTAAAATCATGAGATGAAAGAGTATGGTTCTCCATTGAACAAAGTTAGACCCATCCAACAAAGACCATAAATGACCAGACCATCCCTAAACCTTCTTCTGAATGGACCAATGTAGAACTTGAAAATTGTGGATGGAATAGTAAGGGTCTAAATGCAATATTCACTGCTGTCACAGTCGAAGAATTTTGACGTATTTCTAAATGTGACACTTTGAAGGAGGCATGATACATTCTTCTAATTACCCAAGAAGGGACTACAACTGTCAAGATCTCCAAACTTCAAATACTAATCTCTAAGTTTGAAAAGTTGATAATGATGAAGAAATTTTTGACAGTTTTTATGCTAATTTGAGTGACATTGTCAATTCTAACTTCAATCTAGGGGAAAGAATTCCTGAGTCCAAAATTATTAGAAAAATTTTGAGATCTCTACCTGAGAGATTTCAATCAAAGGTTACTGCCATCGAAGAGAGCAAAAATGTTGATGCTCTCAAAATTGAAGAGTTGGTTGGGTCTCTCCAAACCTATGAGTTAAATCTGAGCTCATCCAAGAAACCAAAATCCATTACCTTGAAATCTGTCAAAGGATTTATAGATGGTTTAGGTAGTGACTTTAAGAATGAAGAAGAAGAGTTGGCTTTATTTGCAAAGAAATTCAGAAAATTTTTGGAACTTAATAAGAGATTTAATCCGGAAGGACAAAAATCTCTTGAAAAGCCGAAGTCCAAGTACTATGAAAATAAGAAATATTTTAAAAGTGTAGACAAGAAATCCCAAGGTGTTCAATGCTATGAATGCCAAGGCTACGGCCATATTACTGCTGAATGCTCTAATAAGAAAAGATTTAAGGGCAAGGCAAGGGATGACAGTGAATCTGAATCTGAGGAATCAGATAGTTCTTCCTATGAGGAGATTAGGAGTTATATGACCTTCACTGCATTCTTATTTGGGATTGAGGAATCTTCTTCAAATGTTGTGAGTAACCAACATTGTAGTGATGGTGAGGAGGATGATGAGAGTCAGAATGACTCAGATTTTGAGGGAGACCTTGAGGTAGCCTATGATGAACTATTTCAGGACTGCCTAAAGCTGAAAAAGGTTCAGTTTTCTATGTCCAAAAAGATCAAATCTATTGAAATTGAAAAAGATACCTTAGACCAAATGGCTTTAGGGTTGAGAGCTTGTGTCACAGCTTGAGGAAGAGAAGGCTTCCCTCCTTGCCAAGACTCAACTTTTTGAATCTAATTTGCATGTTTGTCTTGATGAAAAGACAAGTCTTGAAATCAAGTTGCTGAGCTTGAGCAAAATCAGAGGTGTGGAGATGAGAAGGGAACTCCATCCACCTCGAACACTGAGTCTGGTATTAAAAGGCACCTTCCTGAAAACAGGAAAGACCCTTCTACTCAGAAATTCATTCCTACATGTCATAAATGTGGAGTGAAGGGTCATATTAAACTTTGATGTCCTAAACTTCGAAGAATGCCCAATCATGGTTTTGAGAACCACAACAACCTTAATGGGAATCTTCAAAGGAGAGTTGAGGTCCTAGTGGAGAAGTCTAGGAGTTTGTGTGAAGATGTGATAAAAATTGCTCACAACTCTAAACAGTGGCATGGTCATGACACTCCTCATGTGAGATATAGATGAGGTACGAGGAGAACCATAATGCCTGCCATAGTTCTAGGACTCAATCCTGGAAAATGAGGAACAAGAGAAAGAGGCAAAAGGTCATACCTACCTCAACTGAAGCGGTTAGAGATTAAAGGGTCAATCAAACTACTAAAGCCGGTTGGGTGAAAAAGAATACCTGAAGGGCTTCACTTAGCCCATGCCTGTCATAGCCTAGGGTGTGCTGGTATTGCTGTATCTTGTCCTAGTGCTATGCTATCTGTGTATACAACTAGTCTTTCTTTTTACTAGTCTTTATTTTCTTTGGTATGTTTTTCTATTTTCTTTATTTTAAAAAATCCAAAAACATTGAAAAACCTTAAAATCCAAAAATATTTTTGTCATGTTGCCCTTGGTTGACTTGCATAATCTGCACTCCTTGTGTAATCTTTATTTCTATACTTGTCCACGGTTGAACATGAGGTTGTTGCTGATTGAGGATATATCACCTTCATAGTCTCTTGGTTAGGCTAAAAATTAGACTGACTTTATCTTGAACAGTTAGAGACTTATTCATGTGTATATATTTTACAAATTTAACATATACTCTGATTGATTCTATTGAGAGATCTATTTTCCAATTTGTAGGTGTTTGACTTATCCCAATAGTGTGATCTTGGATAACCAATCTAGAATGACCATGTTATCCCCATTTTGTGTATCCTCCATGAGCAAAAAATGTTGCAATGAAAAGGGCTACCTACTGGCTAGTGTGAAAGTCACTATTGGATGCAAACAATATGAAATGGCTACCTAGGCGGATAGTAAGTATCTATCTAGGTCACTAGAGTGAAAGCCCCTGCTTCCAATAGTCAGGACTACCTACTTGGATAGTGTGAAAGCCATCATTGCATAAAAAGATATCTTCAGATAAAGAACATCAAAAGAAATCTTTCAAAGCTTGGAGGTATTTGACCAAAAATTAAAGAAAAATATTGAGTCAAATAAAATAGAAAAAAGTTCACTAAAATGTAAAAAAATCAACATATCTGGATCTAACTAGGTTTGATTTCTAAGAATTGTGTCTCTTGGAGTCTCCTTAGTGGTTAATGTCATATCATTGGAAAGGGAAAGAAACCTTGATCTAGTATCTAGTCAAACCACCACCACACACATATTGCTTCACTTTTGAACTGTTCACTAAATGTGACTAAGTGAATTAACTATGCTTTAACATTCCGTGAGATTTAGTTAGATACGTATCCTCAATCGGATTAACTAATCATGTTTTTCATTGGATTTGTAATTTTACATTACTACTACTTGGAATGCTTTTGATGCATGTTTGTATGACACATGATATTTTTTTGTATTTCCTTTTTGGTTGGCATGGGCCTTTCTAGCATAGGTGCCTTGTTTTTGGTGGTGTCCTTGATCTTAGGGGGAGAAGATCAAGTTGAGTTGTTGAGGGGGAGTTTGTGCTTGAGTTGTTGAGGGCGAGTTTATGCTTTATATTTCTATTTTGTTCCCCGCTCTTTAGTCCCCGTATTGTCTGTATTTGATTGGTTGTATTATGATTGCCTTAATATTTCACATGTGCTAAATTAGTATATTTCTATGTAATTTTAAATTACTACTATTTCTCAAGTTCAGTAAATTCCTTGCAATACATGCGGTTACTTATTTTTATATTCCACACATGCTTCACTGGGTGTTTTGTTTATGAACATGTGCAGGTGCAAGGTTGCAGTAGACAAATTTTACTTGACAAAGATTTTACTTGACAAGAGCTTAAGTGTCTTAATTTAAGATGATTTGTCAATCGATGTCATGTAAGATTGTTGGAGTCATGTAATGTCCTAATTCATCGTTTTGATGTGTTTGGGTGAGTTTGTGTCAAGTCATGTACTTCAGTTTGGTTTTGACATGGAATTGCCAAAGGGGGAGATTGTAAAGTCCATGTTTTTTGTGTTGGCTTATTCCGGTGTCGAAACAAGTAAGTCTAGGTGTATGTCTTGTGTCATTGCCTTCAAGCATCCACGACAAGTGAAGTTGAAGACTCGGTTGATCAAATTGGTTGATCATTTCCTTCATAGGTTGGTAAGTGACCTAGATACCATGCTACCATAGATAAGAATTGACTTAGAGTAAACCTCACATAATGCCTTAGGTGGTAAGTGTCCTAGACCAGTCATAAGGATCTTAGGTGATGAGATAAGTAGTGCAAAACAAGTTCAAAATTCTGAAATTTCTTAAAAAAAAACTAAGGTTGCTTGTAGGTGCCATATCTCCCAAACTGTAGACCGGACTTTGCTCTATAATATATCAAATCGACCGTATCAAAAAGATCTACAACTTTCATGAAGGGTGTGAGAGTCAAAAATGAAGTTTAAAAATCAGGTTTTAACCTCAAGGTTGACCCTGACCATTGAGGGTCGACCCTGATATTGGGAGGCATTTGTATGGTGCAAAATGGCAGAGAGCAAAAATTGAGGGTCAACCCTAGAGGACGTTTGGGTCGACCAAAGTACCAAGTTGGGTCGACCCAAATGACTTCCAGATATGGGTTTTGCATTGAATACATTTTTAACAACTTAGGGTCGACCCAAGTAACTCCCAGGGTCGACCCTAATATGGAAAAACCTTCTAAACTCATTTTTAGCAACTTCTAAACTCATGGTTTTGCTTCTCTATAAATTGGGACTCCCCTAATCTGTGAAAGAAACTTTTTGGGAGACTTTGGGAGTGTGTTAAGAGTATTTTAAGGTACCTCTAGAGTTCATAGAAACTCCATATTTGGTTGCTCTCCTCCCCTAGTCATTTTATCTTTCAACCTAGAGTTTGCAAGCCTAAAGTTCTATTCTTGCTTGCTTGGATTTGTCCATTGAAGGAGTTCATCTAGGTGTTGATTCCTATCAAACCATCAACCCGTTCTGGATAGAACAACTTGGTCGGAGTGTTCCGGAGCCTTTGCGATGGAGATCGATCAGAGAAGGATCGTGGTAGTGTGATTTGGTCAGTGGAATCCGAAGCCGTCGTTGACGGTGATCGATCGGAAGATCATAGACTATTTTCAAGACACAAAGAGAAGTACGAGTGGCTGCGGTTGATCACGGGATTTGTGAGTACATGATGACTTTTCAAGGTGTGAAGGACTAAGAACTGAAAGATCGTAATGTCGAGTCCAAAGGAGTCAAATTCGAGTCTTGTAAGTTCTTGTTAACTTTATCTTAGTGGATTCTCATGGCTGGACTAGGTCCCGTAGTTTTTCCCTAAATGGTTTCCACGTAAAAATCCTTGTGTTGTGGTTTACTTGGTTTTCTATTTTCGCACTTAAATTTTATCATGCCTTAAGTTAATAACTTAATTGTTAAAATATTCAAAAGGGTAAATAGACTTTTAGGGAAATTGAACCATCCCCTTGAACTTGGGTAGAGTCTCGTTTGTATTTTAGAGAAATGGGTCCTCAGGACCGGATCACCTAATAAACATCAGATCCTTGTTAACAAATTGACACAATCGTCGAATATATCAAAAGATAATCAACAACAATTAATCGTAATCTTTAAAAAACCCTTAAATTGGCATCGATAAACACATATGAGATGCACGTGTATCACACGTGAATGTCCAGCTCTAATGTGTGCAAAAAATTAGATGGAAAAAGAAATTACTAACTATTACTTTTTTTTTCTTGTAGTGACTCTTTCAAAAGTAGATTCTAGGTGACAATATTAATATCCAATGAAGACACAAAGCATACTTGGGGCTTAGTTTTTCCTATCGATATGCCCATGGAAAAGACATCAAGCACATCCAAACGCTTGTAAGAGGTTTGTAAGATTGAGAGTCTACCTCATAGGTGGATATTGCAATTCCCACAAACTATAAAAATTGTTTGAGTTTTCTTACATTGTTGGCTTCCCACTAATTTAGTTAAGCTTAAATAGGGTTAAAGGGGTGTTAAAGGGACACAAGGACACGGGGTAAGATAGGAAACGTACTCATGGGTCCGCTGAGCAGTGCTCTAAAATTTTGTAAAACAACTTAGGGACCATTTGGATACACTTTCATTTTTCTGTTTTTATTTTTAAAAATTGGAAACGACCTTTTTGCTTTCAATTTTTTAAAGTAGGAAACACGTTTGACATTACTAACTATTACTTATTTGTTTTTAAAAAAAACAAGTTGTTTGGAGGAACATGATTGTGCAGCCAACCCCAAATAGTTGGGATAAGTCTTGGACCATGATGACACCTCTAGGAAAAAACTAGCAATTGCAAGTTTCAAAATAACTTGGTTATAGTATGTCACAATAAGAGTGTGTAGTGTATATATAGATGAGTTGGGTGGCAGCTGTTTCCTTCTCCTACTATAGCTAAACTCAAAGACAGAACTCTCTTGATAACACTTTCTAATTTCTAATGCAACTAGGAGTTGGAAAGACTTTATTATTCTAAAGCCTACATTAAGACAAATTTCCTAAAACAAACCTAGTAAAATAAATCTACTTCATGGAAATTGAGGAAACTTCTAGAAGATAGAAACAGGGCTAAAACAAATAGTCCCGCCATGAACCTATACTATGGCCGTAACTTACTCAACTCATGCTGCTTGCACAATCTTGGACTTGTCAGAAGTTAATCGACCAAGCTTTCCACCAGTTCCAATTACCAAATTAAGGTGTTCCAACACCTTTTGACATAAAATAATAAGACCTAAGGTAAAGTGATGAGATCAGATTGCATCAGAAGTTCAAAATCAGAAGCACAAGTACAAAGATCTAGTTGAAAGCAAAGACAAGGGTTCAGTTACAATGAAGCATTGCTTAAACAAATAACTGATCCTTCAGAGGATGAAACCAACAGAAGAAAAACTCGCAATCTTTGCAATTTCATTAGAATGGCCCAATAGAAAGGATCATATAGAGTATTTTACCAAAATCACTTTATTGGGCCAAGGGATCAAAAACTAAAACTACATTTATACAAAAGAAGGGATAAAGTCAATATTTTTTCTTTTATTTAGTTGTACTTGCAGGCTTGGTTAATTTAGGATGGAGGGAAAGATCCCATATACAATATAAGAAAACTCAAATCCACTATCTTCCATATCGTCCATTGAGGAGTTGGCTTCTCACTAATTCAATTTATGTCCAGAACAACCCCATTCACAGATTTCAATCCCCAAGAGACAAATCAATACAAACACACAAACATCAAATTATCTGAAGATTTTAGATCTAAATAGGGTAAAAACAAGAAAACCAACCAACCTTTTGAGCAAATTCCTGTGATTTTTGCTAATTTTTCCTTTCAATGCCTCCAACAGCTGCTTCCAAACTCTAACACTGAAATTTGAAGATCAAAATTAGGGTTTTAAATCATTACAAGCATCAAAACTAAAGGATGGAAATTAAGTTTTTTTTTAAAAACAAAAAATCTGAAATTCTAAAAAATGAAATGGAAAAAAAATGGAGGAAACCCTATTCCTAGAGAGCTTTGTTCCAGGACCTGCAATAGAGAGAGAGAGTGAGAGCAAGCACGAGAGGGAGAGACAGAGAGAGACAGCGAGAGAGAGAGAGCGACCACGAGAGAGAGAGAGAGAGAGAGAGAGAGAACGAGTGGGAGAGACAAAGTCAGACAGAGAGAGGGAGCAGAAGAGAGAGAAATAGAGAGAGAGAGTGAACGAGAGAGAGAGAGAGAGATTGGGGCTTACCGTGGTGGCCGGAATGCAGTCGGAGGCGAGGAGAGCGGGAACCCTTTTTGGGGAAGAAGATGGGTTTTCGCAGGTTTGATAAACCCTTTTTAATATAACAATTATTAGTGACAGAATTATTTCCGTCACTACTATACTAATAGTGACGGAAAATATTCCGTCACTATTAATCACTTCCGTCAGTAATATTAATAGTGACGGAATATTTCCGTTACTATTATCTAATACTTATTAGTGATAGAAATAATTCCGTCACTACTACTCAATTTAATTGGAAAATACTTCTTACGTATCAAATAGACAGACCAGTTGTGATGGCGCATGTTTCCGTCACTATAAGGGAAGTATTAGTGACAGAAAGGTTTCTGTCACTAATATTCCGTCGCTAGTCGGTACTTTTGTTATAGTGTGAGTTTATATGAAAATCAATTTATGAAGAGCATTAGCAAGCCATTCTAGCCAAAATCTTGAAAATGACTTCATCCATGAAGGGAATTCAACATCAAGTCAAAAGTAAGCTATTGGATCAAGATGGATCATATTGAAGATGATAAAGATCAAATCCAAAGTGCAAGTCAGATCATGAACAAAAATAAAAGATCATGAAGACAAAGTCAAAAGGGAGATCCAAGATCAAGCTAAATTAAGAAGAATGAAGACTCTCTTAGAAGGTTTAATGTTTTATATTTTAGTTTGAGAGTATTTAGGACTTGTGTAAAAAGTTTTCAAAGTTTGGTTGTTTGAATTGCTCAATACTTAGATTGACCATAGGTTCCTTTAGATTATGTTTCGATATCTTTCTAAGGACCTAGAACATCATAAGGAATGATAAAAATCATGATAAAGATGAGCCAAGAGACCTTGGAATTCAATCCCATCATTAAGGTCTTGGAAAATGGATTCTGTGCAAAAATTGCACCATCCAATCGACTAAATGGAGTCATCCAGTTGACTAGATGAAGGCCAAAATGTTAATCTGGCAACTGGGTTCATCCAGTCGACTAGATGGCTCGGGGTAGAGCTTTTACTCTGTAACGGCTAGTTTTTAAATGACTCTTTTGTTTTGGATGATGCTTCCAATGACTATATTATTGAAAAAGATATAAATAGGAATGATTTATGAATGAAATTATGAACTTCAATACTTCCAATCATTAAAATCATTCACTTCAAATTTACATTTCCAAATATATAGAGTTTAACCTAGAATCCCCAAATCCAAGTTCTTGAGCTATTCAACTCCATACTTTGGGAGGAATCTGTTGTGAATCATCAGGAGGAAGAGAGGTCCCTACCTTGATTACTGTTGAGGGAAGAGAGAGAGTGAGATGTATATATATTTTGTTAAGTGGAGATGTCCACTTTATACTTTTAGTATTTGTAAACTTTGGAATACAGTTATGTTATAAATGAAATTTTAGCTTCCGCTTTTAGTATGCCCTGTATGTTCTTACAGGATGGTTTGATATGTAAGTCACGAGCCAAAGTCTCATAACTCTTAGGTGAGATTTTGGGTCACGACAGTTATCTAGGTAAGGGTGCCTTATGCTCAACCATGAGTAGGGGCAGGTATAAAAATGGAAGCAAAACAGGGCTTAGGATATCCTTCCTGATGGGTTGCCTGAAAGTTATACCTCTGCCTAACTATATGCATATACTGGGGTATGCAGTTATTCTTGAGGTGGTTAGGGATCACTTTACATTGTATATGCGACTCCCCGACTTATAACATGCCTAAAAAAAGGATTGGTGTAAGTGGGATCGCCTAAATCCTTCCTTGATGATAATCATCCCACAAGCATAATTCAGTGACCTCCATAGACCGGTAAGCTTCTGTCCTTGAAGATAATCATCCCACAGCCGTAAACATAATGGATCCGGTGTAATGGGTTTCAAACAGGGTTTTTACACTACTATGCAATTGCAAATAAAATGCAGTAATACAAAAAGCACCCAAGAAAGAAAAAAATTAGCATAGAAGCAATATCTTAGACATTTTTTTTCTTCTGACTTTAGGGTTTGTTTGGCTTAAACCTAGGTTTTGGGTTGAATCTGGTATAATCTCAAGTAGAGTCGCCAGAGATGTGAGCACGGAATTTACCGCATTTCCTTCTGGGTCGGGCCCTACGGATGAATGACGCTAAACGCCTTTACAAATGACTTAGAATCGTCACCTACTTCATTTTGATGAAAATAGGACTCAGGTGAATGGATAGGGACCTAGGGTTGCGATTAGAGTCTAGGTAAGAGATTTGTTTAATTCTCAAGCAAGGTGTTAGGCGCCTTGGGACCCCCGTCCTAGGACGAATACCTACTTCCTAGGTGTAAGCCAAACAAGTATAAAACCTAGAGAAAATGAGTAAATACTCATTAGAGGTATGCTAATAAAAGAAAGGGAAAAATTCCACTCTAGCGGTCGAACCCAAGATTGGGTTGCCTACATACCCGCCAGGGCGGGATCAAACCAGAAATAGGTTTTTGGGAAAGTTCTACTCTAGGGAGAGGAGGAGGTGCGCTGGAGAGGCTTGGGTGTAAGGGTGCACCGAAGTGGCTTGAGTTAAAGATGCATAGGAGTGGCAAAGGGAGGTGTGTAGCGGAGTGGCTAAGTGAGGTGTGCACCTGAGTGGCTAAGTGAGGTGTGCATCAGGGTGGCTAATTAGTGTGGTGTGCACCGGAGTGGCTAAGTGAGGTGTGCACCGGCATGACTAAGATGCACCGGAGTGGCTAAGGATATATTGGAGTGTTTCCTAAGCAATTTAGGGTCTTGCAGGTATGGAGCTTAGGCGATGGGCTTATGTTTAGGTTAGGGAATGGACTTATGAGCCTTAGGGTGATGGATTTAGGTGTTCTAGACACTGATTTTAGGGAAGTGGATCTGGGTTGGGTTATGGATTCGGGCTTGAGCTTTGGTGAATTTTGGGCCTATGGAGCTTGAGAGAGAGTAGGGGTGCAAAAATAGGGTGCTTACAGGGACTCCAATAGGGTGCTTGTTAGTAATATCCACAATAGTACTAATAGAATGAATCCTATTACGTGGAAGTTTAGAAGAGCAATAAAATAAACTTTTGGAGCGATTTAGTAACTGACCTGAAGAGGTGGAAAACTGGAATACCATGTCTGCCCAATTTATAGCAATAGAGTCCTGAGAAGAGGAACCTAGGGTCCTCTTTTAACCTGACCGCAGTTTCCCTTTTAACACCTGTTTAACCATGGTTAAGCTTAATTAAATTAAAAATAATATTTTTTTATTCTAAAAACCATGGATAGAATGCTTAACCCCTAGGGGATGAGTGAATCTAAACCATAGTTGATAGGTGGTAAAAAGAGGGTGTGGACCAATGAAATCATGGGGTCAGCTCGGGGGTCCGTTTTCCATTTCCCATTGCAATAAGGAAGACTTTGTGTCAAAAACAATCTACCTTGGAATCACGGGTTCAAGTCCATGTTTTGGACTTTGAGAAGGGCTATAGAGTATGATTTTCTCAGTCCATTTATAAATTAGTCCAGTTTGGATTTGACTCCCTGGACCTCATAATAATACCTAGTTAATTGATGGAAATACATTGATAAAAAACTAGATAAAATATTTAATAAATATTAGTTTTAAGTTTAAATATCATAATAGAATAAAGTTAATAAATTTATATAGTTAATATATATACATTTTAAATGATCATGTTGTGGGATTTTTACAATAGAAAAGGGATTTTTATGACGACATGATGACTCTATAGAGGGTATAAATAAAAGTCCTGCTAGCCAAACTCTCAGGCATTCCCTAATCATAGCCAACCTTGCTAATTAATTTCATCCAAAAACCAATACATGTTTTTTTCTTTAACATGGTTTATTTTTTGACTGAGAGTAAGGCTTTAATAGGTGTTGTTTTCTACCTGAGAGTATAAAATGCTTGAGAATGGAATGCCTGAGAGTATGACTTGTATGCCTCTTTAAATAAT
This sequence comes from Tetracentron sinense, assembly GCA_015143295.1. Classification (NCBI taxonomy): domain Eukaryota; kingdom Viridiplantae; phylum Streptophyta; class Magnoliopsida; order Trochodendrales; family Trochodendraceae; genus Tetracentron; species Tetracentron sinense. The sequence goes on from CM026566.1 coordinate 20,609,391, forward strand.
GGGTAAAAGACTGCAAGCATAGAAGGATAATCTCAAAGATTATCCTATATAATCCAAAGGTAAAGATTGAGATGAGGATACACTCATGATACAAAATATATATCTCATTTTTTTTTATTTCCTTAATAATTGGGTGCGGGTTTGCCTTATTCTACCCCGTTTATAAATTTGGGTCAGGTCCGGATAAATAGTATTATATTTCTTTATTTTTATAATTTTTTCTAGTAGCAAAATTATCCACCAGATATTTGAGAGAAACCCTAGGGGTGAGTGAATCTCAACATAGTTGATGGTATTAAATGGGACAAGTGGCAGCCTGGAGGTCAGCAGAACGCACACGCGTAAAAAAGTTTTCCCCAATTCAAATGTATTAAAATCTTAATTTTGGTAAAGTAATATGATACCTTTAGGTCCATCAAATGTACCAAGAGTAATATATACACTTCACCAACAATTTTGTATTTATTCAAACCAAAATTTGAGGGAAGAAAAGGAAGAAATCTACGAGTCTCATTGCAAAGGCAATGTTGGTAATAAAACAGGAGGCATTTGGTCCACCAAATTTCATAAGGGTATTAGAGTAACTTTTTAAACATTTTTTAATGCAATTCAAGAGAAGTAGAAGAATGAAGTTCTTTGTTTTACGGTTGACAAATGATGAGTTAATTTGAAAATATCTTGTGTTGTAAAGTATGATAAACTTAACAGCTGATATGTAAAAACCCCTTACATAAATTATTGTAGTACCAAGTGTGATTATCTTATGTTGTAAAGCATGATAAACTTAACAGCTGAAATGCAAAAACCCCATATATAAATTACTGTAGTACCAAGTGCGATGGTTCTAATTTGACAAAGTTAGATAGAGATACTGAAGATGAGTACTTATATGTTAGTTGAATGCCTAGCCTTTATGAGGGCAACCTTTGCAAGGTTATTTACACGTCTCAGCACCAAATTTTCATTCTATATAATCTTATGTCTTTTTTGAAACATCGTCATAATGGTTTTTTACTTAGTACTACAAATACTATATAATTTTTAGCAAGCTACTTATCATCTATAAATGGTAGTCCTTTTCTTTAAAGATGAGTACTTATATGTTAGTTGAATGTTGATGAATGGAATAAGGTCAACTACTCTATAATATTCTCTGCATTGATGTCGATGTATAAGTATTTTTATTTATTAATATTTTTTTTCTTTTCCTTCTCCCTCAGAAGATAAAACAGAAAAAAAAATTGCTTCACTAGCTAAATGCAGGTGGGATACATGTATTCTCCAAAAATGGGATTATTTAATTGGAAGCAACCAAAAATCCATATAAATTAATGAACAATGTAAGTTGTTTTGAATAGCCCAACACATTTACATAGGCTTTGAACCTCAAACTAAAAGTACAAATTATCAATACCATGCTAAAAAAACCTTGAGATATGCACACTATTAAAAGTACAAATTATCAATACGATGCTAACACATTAGGAAAACCTTGAGATATGCACACTTTCCAACAACATAACCCCTATTTTTATTATTAAACTACAACACCGACATCATCCTCGGCTTGGTCGATTCTTTCCGTCTCTTTTGTCATTCTCATCCTTTTAATGAACCAGAGGATCAACAAGAAGAAGGCAATATAATTTATGGAACTCAACACAGTTAACACCCAATAATAATTATCTAGACGACTCTTATTCAGAGTGTCTTGGAACCAACCTAGTCGCCCTCCAATTTTGCTAACCTTGTTTACTATATAGACGGAAAGGACGCTACCAATGGTTCCTGCTCCAAGGACACCATCAGTCAAAAGAGGTAGATATCTCTTCATTGAGTCAGGAACTTCCTGAGCACAAAAATTCGTAATTACTTTTTCAGCACTGTCCTCAATGGTCCCTAAGAAGGACATTTGTGGAATCATCCAGAATATACTCATCGGAATTGTGGCCTCAGGCTTATCGATTAAACCATATTTCCGAACCACTTGTAGCCTCTTGGATTCCACCAGTGCAGCAGCAATACAGCACCATACACTGTTTAATAGTGGGACTGAAGCTAGAATGGCGGCAGGGGCTGTTGTTTCGAGTTTTTTATAGGTCCGGTCCTTGCTCCACTTTGCCATGTTCTGGTACGCGAGAAGGAACTCAACAGGGAGATGTAAGGATCCAAGCTTGTTGTTCAAGTGGTTCGCTTGCTCAAGAAAATAAGTGTTCCCAACAGATATCACTATCCCACTAACAATGAAGGTCATCCACATGGGAATAATGCGTAGAATAAGGTTAGTTTCGTCTAGTCCTGGAGTTCTTAAAAGCCTCAATCTATTATTGTTTCCTTCTCCTTCCTCTAATAATGGGGTAGCCCTGTCTTCATACCTGCATTTCATCAATATAAATAACATTTCAATTGGATACATAGAATCTCATAAATAATATTAGGGAAATATTATATTAAAAAAAATATTAATGTAATATCAATTGGATACATGGAATCTCATTGATGATCTTAGATTTAATGTCACACTCAATCCTCAATTGGTCCCCCCAACATGGGTAGAAAACCATGAAATAGGGAAGGCTTTTCCAAAGCCTGTGAGTTTTTTTTTTGTTTTTTGTTTTTGTTTAAAGAGATATTTCATTAACTTCGGGAACTACATGAAGTTGGGATGGGCTCCGGGGGAACATCCACCAGAGAAGACATTCCAAAGTTGTGATGACACCTTTGAATACTATCATTTAATGCTTGTTGAGCCAGGCAAATGAGCCAAAGAGTTAGCTTCCCGGTTAATGAAACAAAACTCAGCTGAGGGACAATGAACTCGTAGGTCCATGATGTCGTCCAGAATAGTACTTACTTCCCAGTGCCTGATAGTTGATATCCCAATAAAGAAATCGATCAGCTCCTTGGAATCGGACTCGATTAAAATCCTTTGCCCTCTAATAGGGCTGAATTTTCGAAATCCTGACCCTCCACATGCCCGACTATAGCATAATATACATGTAAGCTTTAGGGGGGGGGGGGGGGAATTATAATGTAACACACATTAAACAACACACACACCGCCAGGCTAAGGTGCCATGAGGGTAAATCCATGCATTCACTCCATCAGGGTCCGGCTAATGGAGGAGTGGTGGCCACTTATACGCCCCGCGAAGCCTAATACCCAACCGATGCGGGTCTAAAGCAGGTCAATATCACCCAACCGCAATTGGTCAATGTCATCTGATCATTAGATGCCCTGGGGGAGAGTGAAAACTAGCACTCCCTAACAGGTCTGTGTATGATTCTCGTGTGTGTGTGTGTGTGTGTGTGTGAGAGAGAGAGAGAGAGAGAGAGAGAGAGACCTGATGCCACTCGTTTGAGGTGGTTTGATGTAAGGGCGAAAACATATAGTGCTCAAAAACATAAGAGTTGCCACCACAGTACATATTGCGGTAATCCCAAATCGAACTGACCAAGGCTTTATATAAGCAACTGAGATAATGGCAGCTACACAGACAACAATCACCGCATAGTGCCGGAATCCGATACGGCTGCTGTAATTTTCTTTGTTCTCTTCCCGGAATGAGTCTTTAGAAACTGAGTGACTGGACTTGCCCACGGCTATTAGAGCCAACGCCACATAGAAGAGTTTGGATTGTGTTTTGCCAATGCATGCCGGCTCATATGCACTACAAGTGCCTGTGACCTTCGAAAGGACTGGTGGAGTTGACATGACCAACAAGCTCAAGCCCTGTACAGAAAGCTCAGTTCATGTGAACTCTATGACATGCAGTACAATTACCCAGGTTTTTTAGGAGGAAGAAACTTACGAGGCTATAAGTAATACTAGAGAGCACCAGCATCCAATAGCTACCCAAACAATGATCAAGAAGGAAGGCCATGCCTATTGGCATTATGCCCACCAACCCCGAATATACGTTCACAATCGCTGCAGCATGGGTGATACTAAGCTTCCACACATCTGTGAGATATGTCATCAACACCCACATGGTGTACACCGCTATGATGTCGGCGCAATTCAGAACTACCATGAAGACCACAGAAAATTAAAGTTTTTAGTTTGTTAATTAAACATTCCCTACTGGCTGGTTTTCTGATATATAAAATACGAAAATTACCACCGACTCTCAAGAAGGATCTCCCGCTTGCCATGTCTATGTATTTATCAGTACCCTCTCTCTGCAAAGAACAAATTATAGAGTATTAGAACTAATTTTTGAGGGCATGATAACAAGAGTCAATTGCTGTAAATATGGACTATTTGGAGAATCCTAAGCTTACTCTCATAACCCCTTAGACTATTGTTGTGATATAGTATTTAGAGAAACTAAGTATCCTTTTACCCTCTGGAGATTCCAGAAGCACTCGATCACTAGCAAAATTGTCATGGTAACCTAAGCCTACAAGTCCTACAATCAAAAAAAGAAAAGAAACGGATAAATTGAGGAGTGCAAATTTCACTCTCCACTGAGGCACTCTACCTTTTGGGGACAAAAGGACCACGAATTTTTTTTTTTTTTTATTCTGCTGAAAAGAAGAAAGTGAAATAAGGGGAATGGGGCAAGCAAAATCCAAAAATCTTAGATATCATGGTAACAATTAACAAGCATATGTCTGCTTATGAGAATAATTATACTCGTGAGCCCAAAAATGAAAATTTGAAGAGTCCCTCTAGGAGATCCAACAAAAAAGTTTGTTTGTAAGAAGAAGAAGAATAATAATAGGAGGGTATCTACTAAAACCCTCATAATAAAGCGTTATTATGGTAGGTATAGAAAGAAATGCAGTGAGGGATCCAATATGGGAGATATGAAGACAGATTGTGGGGTGTGAGTGTGTGTTTCCTTTCTTTGCCTTCGGTACTCACTTTGTGGTTTGTTTGTAAGGCTTGTCTCAGCTGGCTTAACTATAGGGGTATTTATAAGTGATTACAAATGAGCAAATTGCTAAGATTCCTTCCATTTTTTTTAAGTTCTTCGTAAGGAACCAAATCCTCTACTGGTGAATCCAGTTTCGCCCCTAAGATCGTCACGTGTCATTTTTGACACTCCTTAACTATTGTTAAGACTCACCCACTCATAGAGGCGAAGCAAATGGTATATTATTTGTGGCTTGATTGTTAAAAGGCAAGGAGATCTTTAAAATTCATTTACTCTTAAATCCGTACGGACAAGAAATTGGCTGGGGCGGGTGTTTTCATGGGATTAGGATGATCTGCACATAGCAAACTTCCAAGCTGATTTGACACATCTAGGTCACCACTTAGGGTAGATATTGGCTGGGGCGGGCGGCTGTGTTCATGAGATTAGGATGATAGGCACATAGCAAACTTCCAAGCTGATTTGACACATCTAGGTCACCACTTAGGGTAGAGGGGCGGGTGTTTTCAAGGGATTGCAATTGCACGGATAGTCAGCTATTTGTTTCTTTCCAAAAAATACAATACTCAGCTATTTGTATAGCTAGTACTTTTTTTATTTGATTTCAGTACATGGAAAAACAAACTATACTCACACACACAACACAAAATCAACACACTCCCCTTACGGCTCAAGCCAGTACACCCACATGCCCTCTCGTTTGTTGACTTTGGTTATCTTAAAAAGAAAAACCAAGTCATACTCCGCAAGCAAAATGTAATTCCCAGTCATGATGCGATTAGCAACATAATAAAGGTCTCGCCCTCAGCACACGAAATCCATCTTGCTGCGATCCCACAGGTCAACATGTGTCTTTCTTAACTGTGGTTAATATTTACTAACCTTAAAGGTTCAACAGGTTCAACTTGTAACAATGCTTTTTCAAAAAAATATTAAAAATTTTTAACTACAGGAATTAAATTTCATAACATGAGTTAAAAGAGAAGTTAAAGGGTCTTTGTGAGTGGGCAGATGGTTTTGGTCTAGCTAGGGCCAGACCAAATTCAATCCCCAAAATAAAATAAGTAGCTCCGGTTCAGGAGCCATTTTGGAACCAAAAAAGAAAATTAAAAAAAAAAAAGCTTTTGAGCAGGTGAAGTTTGGAAATATCTCAAGAGGGTGTGAGTATCGGGCTCTTGTTAGGTCTTAGTGTTCATACCTTGGATAAACAAACAAAAGAAAATGACTTTAAGAGTCAAATAACACTTAAACCGAAAAAGATAAAAGAAAGCTCTCTCACTGAGCTCTATGCATGAAAATGATTAACAAAAGAAATTGACTTGAAAAGTTTTAAAACTAAAACTTAAAACACTCTTCCATTTTATTTCATTACTTCTAAAACACTCTAAGTTAAAAAAACAAACTGACACATTAAAGTCATAGAATACCTAACACAAAAAAAATTATAAAGAGAGAGAGTTTGGTTGGGTCTTATTATTTAAATCTTGGATAAACAAAAACAAAGGACTTAAGAGTCAATAAATAATTAACCCAAAAAAATAAAAGAAAACTTTCTTAGAGAGAGAGACATTAAAGTATTTTAAAATTCAAGCAGGTTGGGTCTTATTCTTTAAACCTGGGAGAGAAAAACGCGGGTAGCCATTATGAGAATTGAATACGAGAATAATTGTCAAACTTGACTGATCAGCCTTAGTGACTGCTGTATATATACAATGAAATGAGATTGTGTACAACTCATATAGATGATTACAAAGAGTGATAGGATAGTGATTAAATGTATTGAATTAGGACAGTCATTCCATCGTACGAGTTTCCATTGTCGGGGAAGATTCTCTCTTTGGTGATAGGATAGTGATTATCCAATACTTATGTCGTAAAAGAGTTGAGTATGTGACATGAGAGAAATGTCAAGGTTATGAAGAAGAACTCGAATCCAAAGAGTAACGACAACAATAATAGCAAGAGCGCGATACTCAACTTCAGCACTGGAGTGACTGATAGTGTATTATTTCTTACTCTCTCAATAGATAAAGTTAGGCCTAAGGTAGACACAAAGCATGTAGTGGATTTGTGATTTTTATGGCACCAAGCTCAATTGGCATTAGAGTAGGCACGAAGATGATTTGAGGATGATGATGTGGTGAAAGGAACCTATTGAGAGAGAACAACAAACAGACAAGAACACACAGGATTTACGTGGTTCACCCAGTATAGGCTATGTACACAGAGAGATTGCCTTCTTCACTAAAATCAAAGCAAAGAGAATAAAACGGCTTCTAGCCTCTCAAACAATCTCTCTCTTAGAAAAAACGTTTTACTTAATTTAATGAAACCTGAATACAAAGATAGTATTTATAATAGGGAAATATTGAGCTTGCAATACCAAGTTAGAAGACCTAACACGTGGGGGGTATTCAAACGACCTAAGGGGGCGTTCGAACCCCTTTAAGCTGAGAATCCTCACTTACAAAATACATAACCCTCTCTTCACAACTCTCAACAGTAGTCTAGATAAGGTCACCTATCTAGTACTCCCTCATCAAGGTGATGATCTATGGCAGGCTCGGGATCATAGTACTCCTACTCAATCTAAGGCTCAGAGGCATGTACATTATCAACAGGACCTACAACTCAACAATTCAGCTGAACATGGAATACACAGCGTATACAAGCTACTAGCTAACAGTTTAATAATATCATTTCACATGCAAGGCATAGAGACATAGAAATCCTTAAAACCTGATATATAGTTTCCAAAACCATTTCCTTTTGATTTTCGTTATAAAATCTAAAAACATATGAGTCATATGAGAATCAGAGTCTTATGAGTTCTTAGAGTTCCTTAAGAGTTCTTATGAGTCATGTGAGTATTTATGATCCGTAGAGACTTAGATCACTTTGAGACTTGTGAGCATTTATGATCCTTCCAGCTTGTAAAACGATCTTTGAAACTTTGAACTTTTTCTTGGAGCTGGATGTGACATACCCTTAGGTATACCCTATCCATGACCAACCCTGGGTTTGGCTTTATTAATGCTTTTGAGCTTGAAAGCTTTAAGAACTCTTAGAAAACTTATGAATGATCCAAATAAACCATTCTTATGAGAAATCATCGAGTCATACAAGCATACAAAGCATGTGAGTAGCATGGTAAGCATAGAAAACCTTTAACCATAGATGCGTAGTCATAGAATTTCAATCATAGGGATAGGTTACACACACATAGTTCCCATCCATCCAATCCATTCAAGAACAGAGAGAATTTATGATTTTTCTTAAAGGAAATAATACAAGGGTAGATAGTAGAGTGTATTTACCTTTCCTAGATCAATCTCTTGATCTAATTCGCTTGAGAATTGTTGGAGAAGCGAGATCCGGACTTCGGAAGCACTAACCATGCTTAACCTTCAATCTAGGTTCAAACCATAGCTTCTCTCTCTTCTCTCTCTCTAAAAACTCTCCAAAATTTTCTTAGCGGGTTTTTGAAACCCTTAGGCCATGAAATGGCCTTTATATAGGTGTTTAGGATTTGACCAAAGACCCAAACATCCTAAAAATATCCCCCAAGGCTGGCTACAGGCTAAAATGGCCATTATTGGTCGACTGGATATTGCACTCAGTCAACCAGATAGTGTAGGGGGTTATGAAAAAAACCCCCATACAAAATTTGTGAGCATTGGTCGACCGGATTTATGTGTGGTCGACCAGATTGGTCCCCATCTAACTCTTTTTTCCTGCTTTAATGTTTTCATCATAACTTTTTATTGGCTTATTGGATTTAGGTGATTCAACTTGTGTTAGACTCAAAATTCAAAGCGAAACAATTTTTTATCGAATAGTCGAATCCTAATTCTGAAGGATTAATGGTCTAAATTGGACTTAAATTTGACTGTTCCTCGGACTACTTATTACAAACCAGTCTTCGAAAACCAACATTTGACCTAACTTCCACTAAAAATATGGAAAAGTATTAAACATGAACATCGAAGAGGGTTTCGATATTTTTCTAATGGCTCAAGAATCATTCAATTCCGATAAGCGGTAACAAATCTAAGGTTCCCTAAAATTGAGGTTATGTTTAGACATCCCTCTTTTTCAACCTTAGAACTTTTCTCAATTATGTTTTAACTCTCATAAACATAAGGCAAAACCCCCCTCAAGATCTTAACAAAATCATAATACCTAAAACACTTACATTAAAAATAAAAACCCTCAGTTCATTTCAAAACATAAAACCATAATTACAACAAGGTTTTAGGCCTTGAAAAATACTATTCATAGCACTATTCACAACCTAGTGATCTCAGTTCCGGGATTCTACAGGTTTGGTTTTCATCCGAAAGAAGATCATGTGATAAGTGGATCATGCTGAATCCTCAAGTGGGTAGCTTGAGGCAGGGACGTAGGCGGAAGGCCGAACCTCGATAACAAATCTTATGTATTCTTTCCTCTTCTCATCTCTTTATTTACTGTTGCATTGATTATAGAATTGTTAGATTTTCATTCCATTGTTATTAGATTAATTAAAATTCTATTTAAGGGATTAAGAAGAAAATTTTAATTTACCAAGACCCTATTCATCCCCCTCCTAGGGTCCCAAGGGCGACGACGATGTCAACAACAACTAGAGGGCATCAGAGAGCAAGGGACTTCTGCAAAAAGCGTGGGAGAATGGAGTTTAAGTCGAAGAGTTTTGCTTAAAAGGGAGAGTGGGAGGTTGTATTGCGCAATAGGATTGTGTCACGCGTGAGAGAAGTTAATAAAATGTGTACTTCCCTCGTTTTGATTACTGTCGCTAGAGTTGTAACTAATACCCACAAAATCATCATCGTGGCAACTTAATTTCTTAATTAGCGACAATTACATGTCCGTTCCTAAAACGAACAATTACTTAATTTTCTAATTAGCAACATTTAAATGTCCGTCGCTAAAAGAAAGTCTTAATTTTTCACTATTTTGCTAGTTAGTATACAGACTTGACTTCTAGTGACAAATATTTAGTGACGGTCCTATAACCGTCGGTATAAGACATTTGTAGCAACGCTTTTTGAGCCCGTCGCTTAAATTCTGTCACTAGAAGTCATATTTGTTGTAGTGATCCTACGCTTACTATAAGCTTTGAAGGAGTAAGGTAGATTAACACCATCTCCTCTCCCAATGAGACAACATCTACTAACCCTAAGGATTAGGTTTTGTCCCCCCAATATTACAAGCTACCTAGCCTTTTTATTATTTTCTCTTTGGGTCGTCCCACGTCTGACCCACTCTGCCTTCTTATTGTATTTCCACTCATTTTCTCTTTTCTTTATTTTTACTTCTTAAATAAGTAATAAAAAATCAGTTTGATCTCCGTTTTTTTTTGTATGCAGCTATATCATTTATCTCTCTCTGCTAGGGATTAGGAGGTTAGAACTCAAGGTGGGTGCTCAACGGCCACACCAAGACTCGAACACGAGTCACACCTCCCCAAAGGGAGATACACAACCATTGGGACAAATGGTGGCATGTGCCTTGATCTCCAATTGATCTTTTATTTTGGCATGGTGGGCTATTTCATTTTCTACAGATCTAACAAATTACTAAATACAGACTGCAAAAACGAGTTTGATGAAATTTCGAAGTTGCAAATTAACAAAGAATTTATAAGAGAAAAGCTGTCATATTTGAAGGGGAAATTTCCAGGAAGGACATGCGTCAGCAACAGCTACACGAACTCTGGTTTACTGGTAGAAGGTAGGAGTTGAAGGGTGTGATACCCTGCCCTGTACTCCGATGCCAAAGTAAGTAGAGGTAGAAGATGATGAATAGTAACAAGCACAAAAGCAAATGAGAGAAGAGAGCAGAAAAATCTCAGTCCCCCTGCACTGAATTTCTCAGGGGTATTTATAGGTTTAGCTCAGAATGCCCATGGATGGCCATAGATGCTCATATCACGTGTCCAACACTCATTACCAAATATGTCAGACAGATCTGCCACCTAATGTATCTCATGTGAGCGCCTACTACGAGTTCAGTTAATTTGTTTCTGACAGCACGCAGATGTGACCAGTATTAAATGTCAAGACAGTACTTTTCACCTACTTGTCAGAATAAAACGATCGCCTCCTGATCACTTCCTCCTGCAAGTCGGTCTCGTTGTTGACTCGAGCTCGAGTCCGTTGTGTATGTCTTAAAATGAGGTCTGGACTTAGTTATCAAAAGATAACAGATTCGCTGTGTAAGACAATAGAAATGTTGTCGCGAGTGCAACGGGCACGTTGTGCACCAGACAACGGAATAGCCCTCTATTCTAAGCACGTGATCCACATGTCACAATTTGGTGAACGTAACAACACAAGCTAGTTCGTTCTCCAACACTTAATCACTTTTACGAATTTTATCCCTTACAATATTAATAGGGTAGTAGAAGAGAATATTATTCACCTCATTTGAGTAATTTGTGTGAAGTTGAAGTGTCACGGGTTCAAATTTAAAATCTTATATTGTAAAAGAGAAGAATCTTGTATTTGTTAAGGAGTGCTTGTGTGAAGTTGAAGTGTCACGGGTTCGAATCTAAAATCTTATATTGTGAAAGAGATAAGGATCTTTAAATTGTATTTGTTATGGAGTGCTTGGAATCTTCTACATGGAAGGGATGCTTTGCTTTAATTGGTAGAAGAAGACAAATCCTATAGTGGGAATTTCAATTTAAATCTCATTTCTTAGACGAATAATAGTTAATTATATATATATATATGGCAATGTTAATGTGTATGTTAACAAGTTAATCCAAGGCTCCCTCCAAAAAAGGTAACCCAAGGTAAACTCAATGTTATTCTTGTAAATATACCTTTTATGTTAATTATTTTTATAAAATCAATTTTTTTATATAAATTTCCATTCTCTTGTGATTTTGTATTTTCACTGCTAACTTTCAAACCCTTTGTAAATATCGGGCTCGCTTTTGTTTTGAGAAATCTCAACCCTCCCGTTTATAAAGCTGATCAGGATTGGGTTGAGTTCGAGCAACTCCTCAAACATGACAAGACTTAAATCTTAATATCTAATTAATTTTTAGTAAGTATATAATTAGTTTGGTGATATATTTACTAAGTGTTATTAGAAGTTTAAATGTGGTTGTAATGTTTATATAATTAAAGAATATATATACCTAACCGTATCTCAATTAGGCGTCTCTTCAATATACCTAGATTTTTTAAATCTCAAGGAATTTTCTATTTGAAGTAGACAATTTAGAATCTACATTAATGTCTTACCAAAAAAAGCTTTATAAATATTAATTTTGTCTCATCAATAGATAAGATTTTCCTATCTGAAAAGTAAAAACATTGAAAATGTTCACTAATTTATCAAGAGACATTTTTACCAAGGATTATAGTATATCCTTCAATATACCTAAAGTTTCAAATCTCAATATCTTTATTTTTCAAATGAAATGATAAAGTTGATTGTAAACCTATTCCGATAATAAGTTGGGAACTTCATGTTTACCCGGGTCAATGGGACGCACTGGCCCAGTAGCCCAGCTTGACATGCGCGACATGGACAAAGTGCAGTTTGAGTCCGATCCATGAGCCCATAGGGCTTTATCTGGCCTAAAAAAACAAAGCCCATATTTCTTAGGGTTGTGATAGGGCTAGGTTTCTTAAAGCCTGAGCTTGGCCCAGCCTAGCTCAAAGCTGTTACTTATATGTAATGTGCATTAATTGTTAGAAAAGGTTAATTAAATATATATAACTAACCTTTTATATTAATTAAAACAAATATACAGTTCAAGTACTTCTTTGGTTGCTAGATCAATCCTTGATTCGACTCAATGTTATCAGAACCGAACCAATCATCGAATCGGTTGAGTGGCCGGTTTCCGGTTCGACCGGTCCGGTTCAACCATGTCCTTTATTTTTATTTTTTTTAAAAAAATCAATTTTTACCCATATCTGACCGGTTCTGACCACCGGTTCCCGGTTCAACAGGCCGGTTCCCACGGTTCTCACTAAATAGCCCGGTTCTGAATGATGCCCGGTTATGAGGGTTTTGGGAACCGGTTCCCGGTTCTACTGGTTCGACTGGCCGGTCTGGTCCAGTTCTAACAACACTGATTCAACTCTTTTTTTTGGAAATTTTAACTCTAAATAATATGCCCTAGAGAGAAGTCCGCCTATGAAGATATTAAATTCGTCTACGATAATTTTTGTTTTCCTCAAGTTAAAATTTTCATTCTTTTTGCATAATTGAAACTTTTGTGTTCCTTTAGTTGTATCTTCAAGATTTGTAAAAAGTCAAGCCCTGGTAAGGCTCTTCGTTTTGCATCGAATTAAACAACTTGCTCCACTACTTGTGAGGAAGAACCACAAATCATGGAGGAATAATTTCAAAGGATTTAAAAATAAGGGGCCTCTGATGCTTTTTTTTTTTTTGTAGAGAGGTACAAACAACTTGTAGCAGAAGGGAAAGTCTCAGTAGAAGTTGATTGACCTGTCTCTTCAATTGACGATCTACTGCTCCCTCTTGGTTGCAGATGCCCATGCTTTAATTCAAAAGCCTTAGGCAGTGATGAATAGCCAGGAAGATCGGAGTATTGAATTCGTCCTCCCTTCAGCCCAGTTACAAGCTTCTTGTTCATATCTCTCATCAATTTCTTGGAAACCTTGGGAAGGTATTCTTAGTGTTTAGTCACTTTAGTCATTTTCCTCAAAATTTTCAATTCTATGTTCTTACAGTTAAGTTGAAGTAATATAATAACAATATAGAAGATAGGGAACTGTAACTACTATGAGAACAATTAACGCAAGACAAATGTATTCCTTGTGACAATAGATTTATATCAAGGTCACCTATGAGAACTATATCTTTTTATATAGATGAATTGATAACACATATTCCAAAAGAGATCCCTTGGCATATGTTATTTGGAGATGATGTGATATTACTAGATAAACTAAATAAGGAGTAAACACAAAATTAAATTGTTGACTACAACTTTAAAATTTAAGGGATACAAAATAATTACCAATGCAAAATTTATGGAATATTAGGGAGAATTCATATAGTTGGATACTGTTGTTAAAATAATTGACGAAGAGGTAATTCAAAGCAACTAAGTTTGTTATCTTTACTCAACTAATTTATAATGATGGAGAGATGTTATCCATTAAAGAAGCGATTGATGGGTAAACCGGAGATGTGCATTCAGAATATTACATGACCGACACATCCCGATTGAAATGAAATAAAAAATTTGCAAGACAATGATTAAACAACCTATATTTTTATGGAGCAAAATGTATGCTATGAAGAAGCAATAAATGAATTGGCTTAATGTAAAATGAGAATAGGATATCGAGATAAAGTGTGCCATTCTCCTAAATAATAGTCACCTCGGAATTTCGGGGATGGAAAGGGGTCGTTTAGCATCAATTCTGGCCTTTCTCTCATTCTGAAAAATAATTAATTCTTATAATCAATTTTGTATAGTTAATGCATTTGGTAAATGTCAGTTAGAATTAATTATGAAGAAAAGAAATAACAGAATTACGTTTGGATGAAAAAAAGAAAATGAAAAATAAATAAAATTGTTTTAAGCATTAAATATTATTATATCATCAACACATATATAAGTATCATAAAATACCAAATTTTTAATTATATTATCTATCTCCTCAATTTTGATGCTTATCTTGTTCATTATAAGTGTGTTTTCAGAATTGATTATGAAAATCGACTTTTTTTTGTTCCCTAAAAAGTGTTCCTAAAGCAAGACGATTCTTAAAATCGTTTCCTAAATATGACTTGCCAACCACATTTAGACTATTTCTTATGTTCCCAGGATAAGAAAAATCATTCCTGAGGAACGATGCCAAACAGCCCCAAAATCCCTAATTGATGTGGTAAGCACGAGTCCAGGAGAAGCATTTAATTTATGAAACTTTGGTGGCTTATAATAGAATGGACTGCCATTGAGATTCCCAAGCTAAGGTTATTATCGTTGACCCAAAATCTGGAATGAGGGAATGATGATAATTATGAGTGAAAGTAAGAAAGCAATATTTGATTCTTGAGTTTTTGGGACAATGTGAAGGTTATTCAAAAGCATAGTGTAGTTCCCATATAAATCAATGCTACTGCCTAGTGGTGCCAATACGCTCATCAAAGGTGGTCAAGGGCGTCTCTGAATATGGTATAGGTCTCGAGTTCGAATCCCCAATTGATAAGGCTACTAGGAAAGTGGAATTTTTTTGTACAAAAAACCAGTTCACAAGAAATAGTATGCCAAAGCGCATGTTACAATTGTTCCATTCTATCCACATTCATATCTTGAGATTGTTTCATTTTCTGATTATCAACAGCGTTATTGCTATGTGTGCCTTATTCTCCTTAAGTTGCAGTCATGGACAACAATCATGTCCTACCATTCCATTCTATCAACAGTCATATCTTGAGATTGTTTCATTTTCTCATTATCCAATATGTGGCATGGTTATAATGGAATGGAGTGGCAGACGAGATAAACTCACTTTGCACCTTGTGCAACTAGTGTAGGCTCTCATTTTAATTGACAATGAGATAACCTAATCAAAATACCCACATGTTTTGCAGTTGGAATAGAGAACAACTGGTTTAGGTGAAAAATACGATTTGCAATTTGTAAGAATTACAAGAAAAGAATTTGAAGAATGTCAAAGAGGAATTATTTTTTTATGGACTATATGTGATATTTGGATATGGTTGAGATGCCCAAGCTACTTTATTCTCTTTTAAATGAAGATTGCCTTGCCAAGGTTCTTATGGGACAACCTTAGTTATTAATCAAGAGCCATTTGAGAAGCAAAAGTATCTTGTTTTGCCACTAATTTCAAGTGCCAAAGATATGGAGACCCCACCAATTAATTCTTTTTTTATTTTTATTTTTTTTACTTTTAGAAATTGTGTGGCCTATAAAAGGCTCCAAGACCAGTCCTAAATAAGCTAAGCCATGCCAACGAGCAAGCAAGAAATCAACACGTGTGTCTTCAAGGCATTGGTTGTTCAACTCTCCCTCAATGGCTTCTGACCTTGTCGTCTCGGACACAGTCATGCTAAGTTCGACAGGCTATAGGCCATTGTTGGGGGGGTTAAGAACAAATCATGTCTTGCGTAGGAGATGCGGTTATTGGCAAGGCATCCATTGTATTTCTATGGAGTCCGCCTTGGAATTCATTCCTCGCTCTCCCTCAGGGCTTCTGAATTGCCTCTAGAAGGTAAACCTGATTGCTTGGGGATAACAGCTGTCATGCTCATGGATTTGAGGTCGAGGTGCACCTTTTCTTAAATTATTTTGGGTTACTACAATAAATAAATAAATATATATATATACACGTTTCAAATATCATGCGGAGCTCTGCACGGTGAGGAGCTCCCGTTGTACACAGCAGGTGGCAAATGTGTAATTACATAATTACACATTTGCCACCCGGTGTGTACAACGGGAGCTCCGCACCGTGCAAAGCTCTGCATGAAAATAAATCCCATATATATATATATATATATATATACTAGCAAACACCCCGTGCCATGCACGGGACCAAAATTAAGATCAAAGTATAAAATTTGGAATGATGGGATAAAAAATTAACAATATATCCGTCAAATAAATCTCAATGATTTTATACAATTCACTACTTTAATATAAAATAAAGAAGTATGAATTGTTTATCTATTTTATTTGTAAGAATCATAGATAGTTGTGTTATAGAATATGAAATTTAAATTTGTAAAGTGGATTTTAGAATCAACAATATATCCGACAAATAAATCTCAATGATTTTATACAATTCACTATTTTAATATAAAATAAATCGGAATTATTTATTTATTTTATTTGTAAAAATCATAGATAGATGTGTTCTAGAATATGAAATTTAAATTTGTAAAGTGGGTACTCCCAAATATACTCTATAATCCTAACCGTTTATAACCAAGCACTTAGGGCCAAGATTTTAGTTGGCTTCTTTTGTATTTTCTACCGCC
This sequence comes from Tetracentron sinense, assembly GCA_015143295.1. Lineage (NCBI taxonomy): Eukaryota > Viridiplantae > Streptophyta > Magnoliopsida > Trochodendrales > Trochodendraceae > Tetracentron > Tetracentron sinense. The sequence goes on from CM026566.1 coordinate 20,626,280, forward strand.
ACACCAGCTCCAATCCTAACCGTTTAATAATTGTGATGAATAGTTAGGATTTTGGAGTATATATGAGAATAAACTTTAAGAGTATTACTAGACTAATTCATGTGGGACACTTCTCAACCTTTGTAGAGATCGAATCACAGACAATTGCGATTGAACTCAAGGAGAATTAAATTGTACCTGCATGCCAAAACTTCTTTTTAATCCTTATTAACTGTGGTTAAGATTTATTAACTCTTGGAGTTCAATAATATAACATTGGTTTTTAGAAAAAAAATATATTAAGCTGTTATTTAAATCTGGTTAAGATTTTTTAATCCTTATGTAAAGATATTTTTTTTCTAAAACCAAGGTATATTGTTAAATTCAAGGGTTAATAAATCTTAGCCACGGTTAGTAGGGATTAAAGGAGACACGTGTTGGACTGTGAGTGCGATTTAACTCTTCCTGAATCTCTCATTTGTAACGGCTAAGCACCACCCTCTACATTAAGTAACCGAACTCAGTTCTCATAAGTCATGTTCAATTTTATGACGGGTGCAAGGCTTTGAAAAATGAAAAGCCGTGGAGGAAATCCAAACCGTTACAAGGATGAGCTTGTAACCAATAACCCAAATAAATAATTATAATTGTCATCCTCACTATGGTTTCAATGTGCAGACTGCAGAGTGAGGAGAGTCATCCTGCATGCACGTGACATGTGCCCTCTGTATAGAGAGCGTGCGTTAGTTGTGTATGTTTGCTGTGCTTCTTCTATTGTAAACAGCCACATGAAAAAGGGACTCCAGGGTTAGCTTAGAAGCTGAACCTGTGATGTCATTGGTCCACACCCCCTTTTTGCCAATTATCAAATGTGGTTAAAATTCATCCACTTTATTAGGGTTAAGCAATTTAATGATGGTTTTTGAAAATCGAAAAAAAAATATTAATTTTAATTTAGTTAAGCTTAATAAGGGTTAAACAGGTGTTAAAGGGACATGAGAACACTTGGGTTCAGCTTAGAAGCAGACAGCTTATCATGGAAATAGAGGGCAATCAATGAAAGTGGTATGTAAAATACAATCTCAAATCGTATTACCCTGTGAATGAGAAACGTGTCTCCCATGCACTGTAAGTAGTAGATAACTAAATAAAAACAATATGCCAATTGATGGTACACAAATAAAAAATATATATTAAATGATGGAGAGTGAAAAGTTGGGATAGATTTTTATCGGCGAATGACGTCATATTCACTAACTTGTGCTTGTAGCTGATCCACGCTCACTCAAGGAATTGGAAACCAACAGTTCAACCATAAAAGAAACCAAATTTCAAATGAAACCCCAGAGGAAAAGATGTCGAAAACCTAAGAAAGCAGTTGCAGAGACCAGGATTTCCATATGATCAATCAAGGAACCATTTCATCAACCGCCATGGACCACGTCTTCTCCATTGGACACGAAAATGATCCTCCGACTACTGATAGGGGACGCAATCAACCTATAAAGAATGGAAAGTAGACTGAGAAAGCGGACACTCACACTTGTTGCTCCTCTGATTAGGAGGTCTTCTCGAGCTATTGGAAGCAACAGAGATTGTGTTCTTGCTTAAATAGGCACTAAGGTTGTTTCTGATACGGCATCTGTTACTTTCAAATTGGGAAGAGAGATAAAGAAGAGAGATGTTTCGTTTTCTTACTAACCACGCACCTCTTTTGAAGGTCATACGTTTAAAATCAAACGGCCATTAGTTGGGTTCTTTAAATATTGTGCCCCACTTAAGTGTTGGCACCTTTGGATATTCAATCCAAAATTGTAACTGTCTACGGTTTTAATAGGGATACATAGAGGAAGTGAGTAAATTGAGGAAGGGTGTAAATTGGGTTGTTTGAGGGAGAGAGAAAGAAAATAAATGTTACCATTTGTAACGTGTGAGAGAGGGAAATGAAAGAGGTTTATCTAATGTGGCTTCACAAAATAAAATGAGTCCTATGTGGCATCACAATACATGCATGCGTGGCATTCATAGAAATAATCTAACTTTGTTTTATAGTAGTAGTAGTATAGTATAGATTATAAAAAGTTAAGTAGGTGAGAATGCATAGATCAATAGAGAATGGTTGTAGGGTGAGAGAGAAGAAGGGTTGGGAGAGTGAACCGTCCCTACCCATCTCACTTAATAAATGACTTAATTAATAATAATTTTAATAATTAAATTAGTGGGTCCACAACCAAATCTGTGAGTGGGGTAAGACAATAAAGAGAATAGGTGACACATGGGATAAAGCTATTGGTTATTGAGTGTGCCACGTGGCACCAATTTCAAGAGAATAGAGAGCAATTGAGTGTGCCACATGGAACCAACCAGCATATAATATTAGTATAGATATAGATACACACTATATCTATTAATGTTGGCTGCTAATATCTTGGTAGGAACAGATTTCCGCGGAAACCGCTGTTATAATCCTGAAGGAACAACTTTCAATGACGGTATCAGAAAAACCGCCGTTGTGTTGGTCTTTTAGAGGTGGTTCTTTTGAATTGTCACTAAATCTCTGCCGCTAAATCCCTTACATTTTGTAGTGTTCTTAGGTTCCTTATAAATCATCATTAAAGTCTTTCAATAATATTCAGTCACTTTACATCAACTATTGATTCTTTGGTTACCCCTTATCTCTCTAGTGAATTTTTTTAAAATAAATTTTTTCGAAGAGATGATGGCTCTCCTAATTTTTTTTTTAATTCCAAATATCTGTTTGGTCTCCATGATGGCTCATACCATTGCCCACCTCCTCAACTTCGATGATGGCTCTTCTAATCCAGGATTCTCTTCATGGTATAGCGTATCTATAACTATCTGATGAGTTGTCTCAATGCAACCCCCTCATTGGAGGATTATTTGCTCAAAACAGTAGGACTTCAATCCTCTAGTGCCATCTTGGATCCTATTCTCTCTACGTTACTCCACAATATCAAGACAAAATGATGGAATTACGCCTTAAGTTCTAGACACTTTGCAAGGGAACTAAATCTATTGTAGATTTTCTCAACAAATTGACGACTATTGTTGACTCCCTTTCTTCTGTTCAAGACCATATCTTAGACAGAGATCTAGTCATGTTTACTGTTAGAGGACTACCCTCTAAATAAGAAGCATTTATCACTGTCATTACCAATAGGGTGGAACCCATTATTTTCTCGGAACTTCGGGCATATCTCCTTGCCCATCATGGGCAGCATCTTCTTCAGTTCAATAATCCAGCCACCACCAACCTAATCGTCCTTGATGTGATTCTATCGGCATCAATATCAGGCTACTTATCAAGATGATTCTCTTCAAAAGTCATTTGCAGTTGTTTCTGGACATGTGGGGATTGTGGAGGAGTTGGTGAAGTTGATGCCAGAAAAATCCTTAGAATTGACAAACAAAGTCGGAGCCACAACCCTTCATCTTGCTGCCTTCACACTAAAGCCACAAGAAGATTTGAGGAGAAATATGGCTGATTTAGAGGTTGAAAAGAGGGGTTTTTCCAATGGGGGCAGCAGCAGATTTTGAGCCAAAAACAGGGGAAAACAGTGTTCGTAGCCACCCCTTTGTATTCTGTTTTTTTTTTCATCTCTAAGATTAGAACATTCCAGCCCATTACAAAGAAACCTAGGGCATATCTAAGCCCTACACTTGGCATCATCCTACAAAAGGTAAAAACCCTAATCAACAAAAAGGTAAAAGGCATTAGTATTTTAACACTCCCTCTTAATGCCTTGTTGTTGAACACCCAACATTTCTCTAAAATATTGAAACTTATCTTTGGGAAGTGCCTTCGTGAAGATATCCGCCACTTGGTCATCGGTTTTGCAATACTTGAGTTGAATCTCATCATCTTCCACTGCCTCTCTTATGAAATGATGCTTGATGGCAATATGCTTAGTGCGGCTATGGTAGACAGGATTCTTTGACATTGCAATTGCGGATTTGTTGACACAAAGAAGAGGAGTTGCTTCTCCTTGTTTCACACCAATATCTTCTAAAACTCTTCGGAGCCATATTGCTTGAGAAGTTGCCAATGATGCTGAAACATACTCAGCCTCGGCAGATGATTGAGCCACTGTTTGTTGCTTCTTGGATGCCCATGAGAATATGCCCGAACCAAGGGAAAATGCATACCCGGAAGTACTTCTCATATCATCAACACATCCAGCCCAATCACTATCACAAAATCCAAGTAACTTTACATCAACACTTCTTTCATACATAATTCCAAATTCAAGCTTACCTTGGATATATCTCAACACTCTCTTGGCTGCTCCAAAGTGTATTTGGCTTGGCTTGTGCATGAACAGAGATAACAAACAAGTAGCAAACATAGTATCCGGTCTTGTAGCTGTCAAGTACAACAAGCTTCCAACCAAGCTTCTATAGAGAGATGCATCAACTTCTTTACTTCCATCTTCTTTTAATAGTTTTTCATTTGTAACTAAAGGTGTAGTTACCGGTTTACAATTTCTCATTCTAAATCTTTCAAGGAGAGTTTTTGCATATTTCTTTTGACAAATAAAAACACCATCTTCTTGTTGATAAACTTCAATGCCCAAGAAGTAATGCAAGAGGCCCAAATCACTCATTTCATATTTTTTCATCATCTCCTTTTTAAATTCTTCAATCATTTTCCCATCACTACCGGTAAACACCAAATCATCAACATAAAGAGAAACAATAAGAATATCATTTTTACCTTGAGTTTTGATGTATAAGGTTGGCTCGTTCTTGCTTCTTTGAAAACCTCTTTCATGGAAGTAAGCATCAATCTCACTATACCATGCCTGTGGTGCTTGTTTTAGGCCATACAAAGCCTTTCTCAACTTGTACACTTTTTCTTCTTCATTCTTTATGACAAAGCCTTGAGGTTGATCTACATAAACCTCTTCATTCAAAACATCATTCAAGAAAGCAGACTTTACATCTAGTTGGTACAAGAACCAACCTTTTTGTGCCGCCAATGCAATAAGAGCTCTAATAGTATCAAGCCGAGCCACCGGTGCAAAGGTCTCATGAAAATCAATTCCGGGTTGTTGAGAATACCCTTTAGCCACAAGTCTTGCTTTGTTCTTTTGAATGGAACCATCTGGGTTGAGTTTTGTTTTGAAAATCCACTTCACACCAATAACTTCTTTATCTTTTGGTCTCTCCACCAATTCCCAAGTATTGTTTTTCTCAGTTACAAAAATCTCATCTTCCATTGCTTTCTTCCAAGCTTCTTCTTTAATAGCTTCTTCAAAGCTTTCCGGTTCAATGACACAAAAATTACAACTTGCATACACATCACTAAGGTTCTTCATTCTTCTTCGAGTTGATCTTGGTGATGATGAACTTGAGCTTGATGGAGAAGTTGGTGATGATGGTGAACTAGCAATTGGAGATGCTTGTGGTGGAGCTTCATCTTCATCTTCATTTTCAAAACATTCTTGTTCTTCACTAATGGCAATGACTTGATTTTGAACATTCTTTTCTTTCCAATTCCAAGAGGCCTTCTCATTGAAGAGAACATCTCTACATATAATCACTTTATTCTTCTTCAAGCTGTAGAGTCTATATCCCTTTGATTTTGAGCTATAACCCACAAAGATGCATTTTTCACTATTCTCATCAAACTAGAGCCTTGTTTCTTTAGGAACATGAGAAAAGCAAATACAACCAAATACCTTTAAATGATTCACGGACGGCTTCCTTCCACTCCAAGCTTCAAATGGAGTTTGATTCTCCACGGCTTTTGTTGGACATCTATTCATCAAATAAACCGCCGTATGCACCGCTTCAGCCCAAAAAGATTTAGGCAACCCCTTCTCATAAACCATTGATTTAGCCATCTCAACTATAGTTCTATTCTTTCTCTCCGCCACCCCATTTTGTTGTGGAGTGTGCCCAACCGTCAATTGTCTCTAAATACCAATATCTTCACAAAATTTTTCAAATTCATTTGAATTATATTCACCACCTCTATCACTTCTTAAAACTTTGAGGTAGTTGCCACTTTATCTCTCAACAAGATTTTGAAATTTCTTGAAAATAGAGAAAGCTTCGGACTTTTGTCGCATAAAGTAAACCCAAGTCATTCTTGAAAAGTCATCCACAAAAATAATAAAGTATTTGTTACCGGCATGAGAAGGAGTCTTCATTGGCCCACACACATCGGTATGAACAAGCTCCAATGGTGATTTGGCTCTCCATGCTTTTTCTTTTGGAAACTACTCCCGGTGATGCTTTCCAAGAGCACACCCTTCACAAACTTCATTTACTTCTTGTATAGCCGGCAATCCATACACCATGTTTTGTTGTTGGAGAGTCTTCAAGCTTTGAAAATTCAAGTGCCCATATCTTCTATGCCATATCCATGACTCATCAATTACATCCATCTTCAAGGCCACATTTTTTGAATATCGAAAGATGAGAGGAAAATTTCTATTTTTCTCCATCCTGACTTTTGTCACAATTTGACTTCTTCCACCATTATCATAAATCTTGCAAGAGTTCTCCTCAAAGTGGATGGAGTACCCATGCTCTACAAGTTGGCCAACACTCAACAATTTTTGCTCCAAATCCGGAACTAGCAAAACATCTTGGATGTATTTTGTTCCTTTCTTTGTCTCTATGGCAATAGTACCCTTACCTTTTGCTTGCACCAAGACACCATTTCCCATCCTTACTTGAGAATTTGAGAAAATATTCATGTTCACAAAAATACTTTGATCACCCGTCATATGATTGCTACAACCACTATCAAGGTACCACACATCATTTCTTTGCTCCGACGCCGCTTGACAAGCATAAAACATATTCCCATCACTTTCTTGCTCTTCGGAGAAATTTGCTTGTTGGTTGTTTTTGATTCGGCAATCCTTTTGGAGATGCCCAAATTTCTTGCAATTAAAACATTGAGGTTTTCCCCGAAACCAACAATCTTTGTCAACATGACTACTTCTTTTACAAATGCTACATTTTTGTTGAGAGGATTCTACATTTGCTCTTCTTTCAAAATTATTTCTTCCTCTTCCTCTTGTATTTCTTCCTCTTCCTCTTCCATATCTTCCACCTCTAAAAAATTCACTTTTTGATTTTTCAAGACTTGATGGTTCTTTTTCATGATTTTTGGGGCTAACATTGAGCTTAGATTGAAAGGCACTTTCAATTGATTTTTCCGAGTGTCTACTCAATCTTTGCTCATATGCTTTAATAGATCCCATCAATTCTTCAACACCCAATGAGGAAATATCTTTAGTTTCTTCAATAACCGAAACAATAGGATCATATTTTTCCGGCAAGCTAATTAAAATTTTCTCAACGATTCTTTGATTGGTAATTTTTTCCCCATAGGTTTTCAATTGATTCACAAGTTCAAAAATTCTAGAAAAATAATCTTTCAACATTTCATTCTCCTTCATTTTAATATTTTCAAAATCCCTTCTTAGAGATTGGAGTTTGATGGCTCTTACCTTCAACGTGCCTCGATACTCCTTTTGTAAGATATCCCATGCCTCCTTTGATGTTGTAGCATTGATGATTCTTGGAAAAATTCCTTGTTGAATCAAATGAAGGGCTTTCGCATCCTTCCTTTTTGTCTCCTTCAATTGTTGCTTCCCGAGCATTGGATAATGTCTCTATATTTTCCGGGTCTTCGTACCCTTCTTCTACAAATTCCCAAATATCATAGGAAAGAAATAGGGTTTTCATCTTCACACACCAAAAATCATAGTTTTCCCCATCAAAAATTGGAAAGAGAGGTTGTTGAACGTTGGTGTTGGTGTTGCTTCCGCTAGCCATCAATATCTCCTTCACCGGGGTTTGTTTTCCCGAGCACAAGCTTCACGCCCAGCTGGTTGTTGATCCACCTCGCTCTGATACCACTCTGTTGGCTTCACACTAAAGCCACAAGAAGATTTGAGGAGAAATATGGCTGATTTAGAGGTTGAAAAGAGGGGTTTTTCCAATGGGGGCAGCAGCAGATTTTGAGCCAAAAACAGGGGAAAACAGTGTTCGTAGCCACCCCTTTGTATTCTGTTTTTTTTTTCATCTCTAAGATTAGAACATTCCAGCCCATTACAAAGAAACCTAGGGCATATCTAAGCCCTACACTTGGCATCATCCTACAAAAGGTAAAAACCCTAATCAACAAAAAGGTAAAAGGCATTAGTATTTTAACATTTTAGAGGTGGTTCTTTTGAATTGTCACTAAATCTCTGCCGCTAAATCCCTTACATTTTGTAGTGTTCTTAGGTTCCTTATAAATCATCATTAAAGTCTTTCAATAATATTCAGTTACTTTACATCAACTATTGATTCTTTGGTTACCCCTTATCTCTCTAGTGAATTTTTTTAAAATAAATTTTTTCGAAGAGATGATGGCTCTCCTAATTTTTTTTTTAATTCCAAATATCTGTTTGGTCTCCATGATGGCTCATACCATTGCCCACCTCCTCAACTTCGATGATGGCTCTTCTAATCCAGGATTCTCTTCATGGTACAGCGTATTGATAACTATCTGATGAGTTGTCTCAATGCAACCCCCTCATTGGAGGATTATTTGCTCAAAACAGTAGGACTTCAATCCTCTAGTGCCATCTTGGATCCTATTCTCTCTACGTTACTCCACAATATCAAGACAAAATGATGGAATTACGCCTTAAGTTCCAGACACTTCGCAAGGGAACTAAATCTATTGTAGATTTTCTCAACAAATTGACGACTATTGTTGACTCCCTTTCTTCTGTTCAAGACCATATCTTAGACAGAGATCTAGTCATGTTTACTGTTAGAGGACTACCCTCTAAATAAGAAGCATTTATCACTGCCATTACCAATAGGGTGGAACCCATTATTTTCTCGGAACTTCGGGCATATCTCCTTGCCCATCATGGGCAGCATCTTCTTCAGTTCAATAATCCAGCCACCACCAACCTAATCGTCCTTGATGTGATTCTATCGGCATCAATATCAGGCTACTTATCAAGATGATTCTCTTCAAAATTCATTTGCAGTTGTTTCTGGACATGTGGGGATTGTGGAGGAGTTGGTGAAGTTGATGCCAGAAAAATCCTTAGAATTGACAAACAAAGCCGGAGCCACAACCCTTCATCTTGCTGCCTTAAAAGTGGAAACACAAATATGGCGAAGGCAATGGTGAAGAAGAATTTAAATTTCCGTGCCTTTCAAAATTTGTTAGGTGTAATCCCAATTGCCATGGTGGCTTCTTGTGTCCATATGGTTCATTATCTTTACTCGGTCACTCCAAAACAAGAGCTAAATCCGGAAACCAGTAAAAATGGTGTTTCACTTTTTACGAGTGCAATTTTGGATGATATCCATTGTAAGCTCATAATATCCAACATTTTTAAAATAGTTATCTAATACTCTCCTATTATGGTTTCATCCATAGATGCTTTGGATCTACTACAACACTACCCCGTTTGGCTTCTATTGTGGATTATAATAATTGCTCGATCTGCTTTGTATGTGTTGTCTCAAAGATAGTCTGCATTCCTATGGGGAATTATTAGAGAAATATTATCTTAGGAAAATAATGATGTGATATGTATGAGAAGGATCTCGTAGATAATCTTAGATTATTATCTTTAGTATATTATGATTATCTTCAATATTGTCTTTCCAAGTTCAAGAGTTTTGAGTTATCTATTAAAACCCTCTATGGGTCATTGTAATCCACTCAAGATTTCTCAATAAAACATAATTTTTACATGGTATCAGAGCCATTGATCATTTGGTGACCTTTTATCTATTATTTTTCTCTTACTAGCAGGAGGTGCCACCACAGCCCGCCGGGTGTGAAACTTTTCGGTTTATTTTTTTTTCATTGTAAACAGTACTTGAGCGGGTGGTGCCGCCACCGCCCATTGGGTGTGAAACCTTTAATTTATTTTTTGCTTTAAATAAAAACCCTATTATAATCCTCTATACTTTTACTACCCCTAGGATCATATTCATACTCATGGATCTCTTTTTTTCTTTTCAATTATTGAAACCTTGTGAGCAAGGGAATTTACCGTCTTTCCTTCTGGGTCGGGCCCTACAGAGGAATGACACTAAACGCCTAAAATAAGAGTTGCCACCTATTTAATTAAGGGAAAAATAGGATCCCGGGTAATGGATAAGGACTTTAGGTATACGGTCGGGATTTTTTTGCATATTTCAATTTTTTGAAATTTTTGGAGTTTTATAATGTTTTTAGATTTTGAATAATGATTTAGGCTCATTGTGGAGCATATGAAGGATTTTGACAAACATAACTAAAGTCAAATTTAACTCAAGAGATGGTCAAAGAATGACTAAACTAAGGACATAAACAAGGGTGTTTGCATGATGAATAGTAGATGGTTTATTGTCAATACCTATTTTGTTGAATTGGTGTTGACAATAAATCAAATACCATTGCCTTTTGGAGGAGACATTTTGGATAATATCCTCTTCTAAATCCTTAAATCATCCTTTACTCATTCTAAATAGAACATGAAAGAAAAAGAAAGAAAGGAATAAAGGAACAAGTGGAGAAATTGAAATCTCATCATCTCCCTTCTAATGATTTCCATTTATACCATTATAAACGATGTAATGGAGTTTTAAATATAAAAGTTGGAGAGGGGATGAGATTTCATAAAGAACTCTAGAAGGATTAGAACTCATATACAAAGAAATGAGATGAAAAGAGAGGTATTGCTTTAACTTTCACTATCTATGGGCCTACCCATATCCACATTAGTCGGAACATAAAAAGAAAAATATATACATAAAAATAACAAAAAAGGAACATCTCCTTGCTTTTGACATGGGGTCCCTCTACACCATTAGATTGGTGTAGAGAGACCCATCTATGTTTGAGAAGAGGGAGACTCTCTAAATGACTCTAAAAGAAAATGACTATAAACCAAAAAGAGAGAAATAAATAAAAATGAGATAAAAAATAAAACAAGATGATGAAAGAAGGAGTGCCTACTTTTCCAAGACTTCTTCTCCAATGCCCCAAGAGGCAGGGTTTTTTAGACCCCACAAAGGAGGAGAGTTAGTGAATAATTCTAAGCTTTAGTCTTAGAATTCCCTCCAAACTCCAAACCTTATTTTTTTTTATCACTTCTTCAATGCTCAAGAGAAAAACAAGTGGGTGGGAGCCTTCTAGGGGGTCATGAGGGATGGTCTCCAAAGGACTAAGGGATGAATATTTATAAGAAAACTAAGAGATTGTGATGTATCTTTTACATAGAGGGTAAAAGGAGTTAGTGGGTAAAGATTTGAGTGTTGTAAGGTGAGTTGATATGTTGAGTGTTGTAAGGGGTGTAAGAGAATTGTAAGAGGTATAAGAATATTGATGAGTTGAGTGTTGTAAGAGGTGTAAGAGAGTTGATAAGTTGAGTGTTGTAAGTGGTGTAAGAGAGTTGTAAGAGGTGTAAGAGTGTTGATGGGTTAAGTGTTGTAAGATGTGTAAGAGAGTTGATGGGTTGAGTGTTGTAAGGGGTGTAAGAGAATTGATCGGTTGAGTGAACTATGAGTTATATGGGAATGAGTTTCTGGATATAGGTTAGGTGGATATGTGTATGTGGATTAGATCTTATGGATCATGAGTTATTAGTAGATGAGTCATGGTTAATTATGGTTATTAGAATTTGAAAATGACATTTGGGCTTGGGCTATGGTAATTAGGCTTGATTAGGTTATTTGGGTATAAGTTTGACAAACTGGGCTTGGGCTGTAGAATCCCAGAACTTTTTTGCTTGGTTGGATAAATATACCTTCACGGAAAAAGGGCTTTCCATGTGCTTCAAGCTTATATTTATGGAGAATTGGTTGGTAACCAACTCGGTGTATCATCTGTAGGGGTTAATGCCCTAAAAAGTATAGGATCAAGGTTGGAAACATCCCAAAGAGGCTGTTGGTGAAAAATCTCAGAAAATGGGATGTGCGATCGATTGCAGGCAAGGTGCAATCGATCGTATGCCGTGAAAGAATGATAAAAAGGCCCTGGTCCATATGCGATAGGTCACCTCCAGGTGCGATAGATCGCAGAGGGACCTACGATCGATCGCAAGTGTTATGCGATCGATCGCATACAGGGAAAATTTTGACAAAACCTTTGGGGTCATGTGCGACAGATCGTCTCCAGGTGAGATCGATCACACTGGATCTACGATCGATCGTAGTTGGTGTGCGATCAATCGCACGCAGGTGCTGAATCCAGAATTAAGGGTTTTATACCTTTTGCCTATAAATAGGGCTTTAATTGGGGGTTTTGGGGTTTACCTTAAACCTAAGAAGGAGAGAGAAAGGCGAAGGGAGATTAGGGAGAAATCCAAATGAGGGTTTTGGATTGAGATCAAGGGGAGCTCAAACTTGGAGCATCCATCAAGCAAGGATCATCATCTTCAAGTTGGAATCCTCCTCTATCAAGCTTGGGGGGTTTTTCTACTCAAGGGTTGTCTTCAATCAAGTGTTTATTCTCTAAGGTTAGTACATTCTCTTAGTTAGCTTAGCAATAACCTAGGTTTTTCCTTAAAAATGATTGTATTTGATCTTATATTTTCCCTTTTGTTGAAATCTATCATTATCCCTAAAAGGCATAAGAATTAAGTAAATAGTGATAGACGTGTGTGGGATGTTTGGATGGTGGATGGTTAAGACGATTGGATGCCATGTCAATGTGGATGTTGTAGTGTGATGGAAAATGGGAGGGCAATGTACTCATAATGAACGCACTCCATGTGTTTGATGATATGTACGTATGAACATAAAAACATGAATAAATTGCTATGAAGATGTCAAATGTTAAGTGCTTGATAAAATGCATGTATGAGGATTTGACTGAACTTAATCAAGACTGTGACATTTTGATTTAGGGTTTTCCCCAATTGGGTAGTTTTAATCAAATGCAATATATTTTCCTTCAAATGCTCTATGTAATTTCATTAAATCCCTCATGTCTATGAAAATATAAGAAATGCTATATTAGGCTTTATTGTTTCATGCCAACGTGATATTAAAAAGGGTTATGCACGAGCACGTGAGCATGCACGAACCGAGTTTTCTAATATAACCATGTGAACTAAAATCAATAATAAGACAAGTGATTATGACACGAATGATAAAGCCGAACTTTGGGTCGGTCAAGGATAGGGCGTATCCAAGGATATGTCATATCTGGGTCACAAGAAAAATAAGTACAAGGATGCTAATGTGTTCCGTTCCACCATAATCCCGGCATTAGAAAAGCAACTTAATTTGCTAATGTGTCCCGTTCCATTATAGTTCGGGCATTAGTAAAGAAAGTACAAGAATGCTAGTATGTTCCGTTCCACCATAGTCCGGGCACTAGTCAAGTCAAGACAAGATGCTAATGTGTTCCGTCCCATTATAGTACAGGCATTAGTAAAGCAAGACAAGATGCTAATGTGTTCTGTTCCACCATTGTCCGGGCATTAGTAAAGCAAGTTAATTTGCTAATGTGTTCCATCCCATTATAGTTCGGGCATTAGCAAAGCAAGTACAAGGATGCTAGTGTGTTCCGTTCCACCATAGTCCGGGCACTAGTCAAGTCAAGATAAGATGCTAATGTGTTCCGTCTCATTATAGTTTGGGCATTAGTTAAACAAGACAAGCTGCTAGTATGTCTATCTATTTAATAGTTCAGTTACTAGTTAATAAAAGACAAGATCCTAGTATGTCTGTCCATGTCATAGTTCGGGTATTAGCCAAATAAGATAAGTGAAATGAAGACTCTCATAAGATGCATAAGGAACTCACAAGGTAATTGAAACACGTTTTGGGTTAAAGCATTAACATAAAGCATGATTTAAATATGATGTTCAAGATTTTACATTTGTTATTTTTTCTTAGCTTCCACACTTTGATTATGTATATGTGATGATAAACTGTACTACGCATGACATATTATTGTTATTACTATTGTTAGCTAGTAGCTTATACTCTTTGAGTATTCCATACTCAGCCATACCTATTGATGTCGACAGGTACACCATACGATATATGTACTTCTGTTCCTTGGATCGAGGAAGTTCATGAAGAGTAGGATCTTGCTCGGGATTGTCACCCAGATTTTTGGGGTCTTGACATGTGGCCCAATGGTTGGGTTGAGTGACAGAGGCATGTACTTTGGGATTTACTTTTGGGGGTTTTCATTTGGGGTTGAGTTGGTAACTCAAGTGTTATGCTTTTGTACTTATTGTAATTTTATTCAGTTGTTTGTTCATATCAACACTTGAAAGAACATTTATATAGAAGAAATTTTCAGTTTCACTATTTGGAATGCCTTGTATACTCCTTGCAAGATGGTTTTAAGAGTAATTCACGTCGCCAAAGTATCATAACTCATAGGTGGTATTTTGGGGTGTGACATGGGCCTTGGGTGAACCTTGGAATCTTTGAAGAAGCGGGAAGAGGGATAGGGGGTGCAAAAAGGGGTGCTTACAAACCTCTCCAACGAGAGTTTTTTCTTTAAATTTTGGGTCATACTTCATGTGCCTTAGGAAAAGATCATGACAGCCTGATCTAGTGGGCCACTGGCTTCAACAGACTCAGAATGAACGGGATGCAACAGAGATGGACCTCAAAGACTGGCAGTGACCACCAAGTACAGCTGGATGTTCTAACTATTCGTCAACAAATTATCAAAGAAGATTAAGCGTGAGGAGTACTCGGCTTGTAGCAAACCCATGAAGATCCAGATCCTCATGTGTTTGAGGGACAGTATTAGAGAATTATTTTGTTAGGAAAATAATTATGTAATATCTATGAGATACATGGGATCTCATAGATAATATTAGATTAATATCTTTAGTATATTAGGATTATCTTCAATATTGTCTTCCCAAGTTAATGAGTTTTTGGTTATCTATTTAAACCATCTATGGGTCATTGTATTCCACTCAAGAATTCTCAATAAAACTTAACTTCTACATGGTATCAGAGTCACTGATCTTTTGGTAGGGTGTGAAACTTTAGGATTTTTATTTATTATTATTATTGTAAACATTACCTGAACGAGTTGTGCCGCCACCGCCCATAGGGTGTGAAACTTTGATTTTTATTTTTTTGTATAAATAAAAACCCTACTATCATCCTCTATACTTTTACCACCCAGATCATACTCATACTCATCGGTCTCTTTTTTTCTTTTCGTTTATTGAAAACCTCTCCATCAAGATTTTTTCTTTAAATCGTGGGTTATACTTCATGTACCTTGGGAAAAGATCATGACAGCCTGATCTAGTGGGCCACCGGCTTCGATAGAGTCAAAATGAGCGGGATGCAACAGAGATGGACCTCAAAGACTAGCGGTGACCACCAAGTACAATTAGATATTGATCAGTGGTGAGGAGTACTCAACTTGTGGCAAACCCATAAAGATCTTGATCCTCATGTGTTTGAGGGGGAATATTAGAGAATTATTATGTTAGGGAAATAACGATGTAATATCAATGAGATATATAGGATCTCATAGATAATCTTAGATTAATATCTTTAGTATATTAGGATTATCTTCAATATTGTCTTCCAAAGTTAATGAGTTTTGGGTTATCTATTTAAACCCTCTATAGGTCATTGTAATCCACTCAAGAATTCTCAATAAAACAGAATTTCTACAAGAAGTCCACCTAAGTCTTCGACCATACGATTTTGGCAACGCCAGTAGTTACCAACTCAGATCAATCCCCCTCCTAGCTGTGGCTTTCTTTCTCTCTCCCTCTCTCTCAATCCCTCACTACACTTCTCTTTTTTGTTCATTTTTCATAAAGTAAGGTTAAAGATTTAGCATATTCTCTTAAAACTTCTATATGTACAATTATTTACTTCCTTTATTGATGACATGCACTAGAAGGCAGTGTGAAGAATTGAAAAGACTTTTGATAAGGGTTTGAATTGGATGACTTATACGAGTTGGAATATAGTTTCAGAATGAGAATTTGACAACATTCGGAATGGATTTGGTTTGTAAAAGCTAAATAAATTATTAATATGTAGGAATCTTTCTTCGGGAAGATTTTGCTGGATTAATAAAACAAAAAGGAAAAATGAATTAGAAATAAATAAAATAGTTGTGTTATGTAGGGCTTTCAATGCATCCGATTTTAAATTTGATTATAATCGGATCGGATTCGAATATAGGGAGATCTGATCCGATTTTCATATACCTTTATATCATATAAAATAGATTTAAAGGGCATATACTTATGCAATATACTAATTTGATCATTATATATATATATATGTTAAATAGATTTTTATATGCTTAAAGTGTTAATCTTAAAGATATTAATATTAATCGGTGTGAAGGTCGAATTAGATTTTTTTATATGATTAAAATAAAATTACTTTAAAAATTAACGTTAACTAGAATGAATTCGGATCTTATATAAATATTCAAATTCGACGAATTTCGGATCGGATTCGAATCTGTTGGATTTGTAATTAGATCGGATTCGGATATAGCCAAATCCGATCCGAATTCGACCTGTAGATAGCCCTATTGTTAAGGGCTGCTTATGTTTTTTATATCCTTCCATTGCCATGAGATCAACAATTTAAACCTTTATTCCGAAATGCCAAATTTGAAATTCAGATTAAATTCCTCTCATTTAAAATTTTAAGAAGATAACTTATCTTCTTCATCTATATTAATAGCCTAGTGCCCACCATTTGTTCAAAGAAATGACTTCTTGATATTTGTTATTCTGAATTTTTTAGTTTACTATAGTTACTTAAAGATTAGAGTTAATTTATTTATTCATTTTACTTATATACTTAGCTTATTTATCTTTATTTATTTCTTTACATAACAGTATAGGTAAAAGGTAACCTTATATATGCATTTTTTGATGTTTAGCTGAAATTTTCAATGAATTTTTGAGTATTGCCCGAATTATATTAGTACCACAATTCTGATGTTTCGCTAAATTTTTAAATGGACTAATGAATGACTATTCCAAATTAAACTCATATGGTTCTCATATGAAAATTTTATCAGGCGCCTAATTACTAATTGTATAGATCTAATGTGCCTCTACCACTATACAGCAAATGCTAGAAAAAAATACAAGCAGAGGGTAATTTCACTTCATTGGATATGAGTGTTGTAATTTATAGACCACAATTGGTATATGTGACAAACAATATCATTCGATGACACACAAGATCCATGTGCCCACTTGCACACACAAAATCACTCTAAAAAATATGATCATCCCCTATGGGCAAAACTATTTTTCAAATGATTCCCTAGTCTCGGTAGCCAAGTTTGGTATGAATGTAGTTGGGATCCCCAGACTTCCCTCAACAAAAAGGTGACACCCCATCACTAGTGCATGAACTGGGGTGTAGAATTTCTCGCTGATTGGTAATTGATTCTCATGGTGATCTAATAGACATTGACTCACCCTCCATCCACTGTTTTTGGTCAAAGGAGGAGCTAATTCTTATTGACTTGGGATCTTCACCAGTAGCTGCTGGTGGAGCAGACAACACTGTCGTGCCCCAAAATCCCACCTAGGAGAATGTGAGATCTTGGCACCTGACTTACCTATCAAACCATCTTGTTAGTAGCATTTAAGGCATACGAAAATATGAACCTGAAAATTTCTTCAATAATTAACTAACATTTGATAGTTCAACAAACTCCAATTAAAATTCATAATCAACTGAACATAAATAAAATTAATCATTCATCGTGATCTTTAACTATCGAACTAAACTAAACATAATTCTCTATAAATAAAATTAAAGTCTCCCTGGAATTCAAATAAGACAATCGACAAGTTCCCGTTCTTCTTCGAGATGGTCACCTTCTGGTTCTTCTATGTATTCTTCCTCTTCCCATGGTCCGGGCTCGCAAAATGTCGAAACCAGTACCTGCCGACAACAAAGTGATTGGCTGAGTAACAAGTTACTCCCCTTATATTACAAAACATAGTAAACAATATCTTAAACATTAGTATGCGTACATTTGATAGTTCAACTTCAGTTCTCATACAGAAATCAGAGTACGGAAAACGAGTAGATACATTATGTCATTTGTTTTCTTTCTTTTCTTACTTTTCTTATTTTGTAAACATACATCAACATGCGTTGTGCAATAACTTAATATACCACTTTAACAATTATGGAAAGAGGTTACCATACTTTACTTACCAAGGTACCACCCTTCGTAAATTATCCAAAACGGACGGCTTACTTAGTACATTATCCAGTACGACGGCTTACTTGTGCCCTTGGGCTATTCTGATAGTAGTTGATTCGTGCAAAACTAGTCATGCATCAATACTTTCGTGTATCTTTTTCTTACTTACTTTATCTTACTCATACTTATGTCCTTATTAGTGCCTTTACTTTTTCTTTATACATGTGCATGTTTTACAATAGTGAGTGCAAAACTCGTCATTCATAGTTCAAACGATTTAACATACTTTAATCACAACTTATTTTCAATATGCATAATCATAATTTAATTTAAATATCAACAAGACCTTTTTACTCGAGATCAATATCATGAATTCGCCACATAATATATCAATCGTAATTCCCATAGAGCATATCCATTACCACACTAACATATAACCCTAATATCACAAAGAGTCCACATCCACCATTCAAT
This sequence comes from Tetracentron sinense, assembly GCA_015143295.1. NCBI lineage: Eukaryota > Viridiplantae > Streptophyta > Magnoliopsida > Trochodendrales > Trochodendraceae > Tetracentron > Tetracentron sinense. The sequence goes on from CM026566.1 coordinate 20,644,920, forward strand.
TATAGAGTTTGCTAATTTTTTGTTATCTTCAATTTCGTGCAATTTATTCCTTGGAATGAACTAAAATGAACGAAATAAATGAGTTTTCTACTTCGAGATATCAAACATTAATTTTCATAGGAATAATGCATTAAAAGTAGACACATTTCTCTAGAAATTAAACCAAACAGCGTGAAAACCGATGAATTAAATTCAGGTCCTTACAAACACTGGTCGTAGAGGACGAGTCGGGATTCTCTTGTAGGGACTAACAAAGGGGTTTGGGACATAGGCCCCTAAAATTTCTTTTAGGGCCATCACATCTGTTTGTGTCCATTTGTAAGGAATATATCTTTTCTCAGAAGTTTTAGGGGGGCTAGATCCTCGTCCCCTCCGTTCCGCCCCTCCCCCAGGCTATGCCCCTTTTAGTACAAAAGAATATTTTTTCCAAAATTTCAGGGGGAATTTCAGCCCCCTGGGCCAAATGTGGCTCCACCCATGTTCGGGCGCACCACATACTTCTATGCATACAAACTAAGGCGTTGGTTGGGATGCACAGGAGTGACATGCCCCCGAATGAATGTTGGCGGTCTCCTTGCCAGGGAAAAGATCCATCCTTATTCATCCAAAGTGACCCTAACAAACCACAGCTTCATTGGGATGAACCTTCTATTATCTAAATAGAAGCTCATGTAATTTTCTGGAGTTTTTTTCTTTGGATATCATTTACATACGTTAGGACAGGATTAGTGGGTTAGCTTGGGGATTGGAGCTCTTGCAACTCGTTGACCAGGGATTAGATCCCGTGACCTCCCTCTGGAGAAGCCATGCAAATCCCACCATTAGCGCAAGAGGGTGCGTAATTTGTGAAGTTCAGTAAATGAAAACATAATTAAGAATATCATTAAACTCAATCCTTATTTCAACTAATCAAATACAAATTTACGTTCGCATAACCCAAAGCTAGAAGCAAATAAAAAATAAATATTACATCAAGAATCATCTAATTTCCTCATGATTACACTCCAAAAGCCCATCAACGCAAGTGGATGACAGCCCTATTCGTTTTCAATCGTTTATAATGCTTCTCATCACTTAGGCAAATCCTACATGCAAAAACATGACATTGTTAAGAAAAATTCACTAAATTTTTATTCAAATAAAATAGAATTACTAAAAGACATCTTCCAAAGAAATTTCTATTTTAAATTGATTCTTTAGAATTTACATTAATTTCCTTACCAGAAAAGAACTTAATATTTATCAATATTAATTCAGTCTGGTCAAGACAATAGATTTTCCTATCCATGCAAAGTAAGGCTATGATTGGGCGTAACAAATGAAACCAATAATTTTGACGATTGGCCTATGGCTAGGTTTCTGGAACCCCAAGACCGGCCCAACCCCAGCTCGAGACTTTATTAATGGAGGAGTGCTAACCCCAATGACACCAGAGTGGGTGTAACACATGGTGTTACTACCCTATAACAAGAAGATGGTTTGACACTTGTGTCATCACCTTCTTTGGAAAATTGAACTATGGCTAGCATTTCTATTATTAATATGTAATACTAGCAGAGACCCCGTACGATGCACGGGTAATAATTTAAGAATATCTAAAATTAAATAATATTATTTATTTATTTCAATATTAAATAATATATTTTAATAATATTTTTTTTATTTGATAAACATTATAATTTGTATTAATTAACTGATTTTATAATAATAATTTATTATTATTTTAATAATATTTAATAAAAAATCATAACTTCTTTAATATTAAACTTAAATTAATACACCCAAGAGTCGGTGGTAAGAGAGAACTCTATAATAGTGGAGATAGAGAGGTCTCTAGGATTAGATAGTGGATCCCAAACCTACAAGAATAGGAGAGAAGAGAGGACTCTACAATAGTAGAGATAGAGAGGGCTCTAGGATGAGATAGTGGGTCTCAAACCTGAAGGATGGAGATTAAAGAGAAAATCTACATGTTATCTCTAAAATAGAAGTTATAAGAATGGAGAGATTGAGGTTTGGAGAGCAGAGAGAGAGAGAAGTCTTATTTCTTTATATTATAGTATAGATATGTAATATATTATTAAAGGTTAGTTATAAATACAAATATATAAGTATAGATAAGCTTATTAGTATTATTAAAGAGTTGGTCTAGGGGTACTCCCTATTCTTACTCCCTCAATTTACTCTCTATCTAAGCCATTCGTTAAAAAAGATCAAGGGCTCTAAAGCTTGATGAGATGACTCTAATTCCATTATTATCCAGTCTCCATGGTAATAACGGTGTGATGGTTGGTGGCTTTGGACTTTTAGTGATGGGGAAGCAATCTTCTCCTAAGATGCTATATGAGAAAGAATAGAGGGTTGGGCATGCCTTTTAATTAGAGGAAAGTGCTAATGGTGTTATTTTCTA